>LPNX010939982.1:21204-49631 GCA_001517045.1 Pseudotsuga menziesii
TCAGAACCTATGAACACAAAAAAAATTCAATCTTGAAAAAATGTGTCATGTCAATAATAAGAACATATAAACTTTTATAGATATTTATGCAAATGTACCTCTTTCAATGGCCCTAGGTTAACACTAGAGTCGACCATAAAATCTTGTTCATCCAACATTTGGGTGAACTGCAATTCAAATGAGTTCATTATATATTTAGATAAACTAACAAAATGGGATTTAACAATTATGAGGAAAACATAAAAGTTCTCACATACCTCCCCCTTCCCTCCTTCCTCGCAATGGAGTAAATCAAACAATCCATCTCAACAATGTTTTGCATATGCCTTAACATCTTCAAGGCTCATTGAATCTACCTCATTATCTGTTTTATAAGAAAAATGTGCACGAGAACGAGCACGTGCTCTATGTCGATCCATGCCCACGTCAACATCCATTAGAGCAGATGGTAAGTTGTCTCCTATGACAGTTCTGACCTCTAGACCAAACTGAGAGGGCGCCTCCATCTCTGATCGTACTGTAAAAACTCTCTGTGGACGAGGCACCAGACGAGGTGTAGGCTTAGTCATCAATGGATCACGATAGGCTCCTTCTTGTTCATACATCCTACCTTTTCCAACCCCATAAAATTTGGACACATCTGTGCAATATGGCTTCATGTTTAAAAAAAACTCTGCATAAAAAATCTTGCAAAATAATGTGGCACTTCATCATTCCATGGAAATATACCATAGGCAGCCAAGAATATATCATATAAATGGTGTGCAATCTCGGGGTGCTTGAAATATTGCACCTTTAACAGCTTCCGCTTCGGACCTTCTTTAAACTTAAACATTGAAATGGCATTTTCTTTTGATACCCTCTTCTCTACATCAACCCACTTGTAAGGACCCATCACCTAAGCCCTCCACATTCGCATCAAGTGAATAAAACAATCTGTTGTTGGATGAATAGTTCTATAGGCACCAATAAACTTACCTAAAGATTCCAAAAGTATTTGCAATATTTTTCGACTCTCTGTTGGGAGTTCCAAGCTAGAAAGATCATCTCTCAATTTTTTATGGTGGGATGTACATTGTTCAAGGGTGAAAGAAACCTCTTCATTTTCCCAAGGAAGAGCATCGGGTATATCTAAAGGATAAATGGTCATGGGCTGAAAACCATGTGCTTGTTCAATACTAGCCCTTTGCCGACCCTTTCTCCGAGCATTTGCATGACCTTTGCTCTTGGTCCCTTGCAACATCCTCAACATCTCCACCCTCATTTTCTCCAAATGCATAACCCTCATTTTCTCTGAATGCATCATCACCCCTAGCCTCTTTGAATGCATCATCATAACCCTCAACAGAACCACGATCCTCTACATTTACACATGTAATCATGTATAATTTAGTACATAAAGACACAAGCATATATATATATATATATACACATGCAAATTAGTAATTTATTTAAATAGATTATATATATATATGTAACATATTACCAATAAAATGTTGGTGGTCCATTGGTTGTTCTCTAAAATAACGACCAAAAGAGGGTAAACAATCATGAGATGATGAATCAAACAATTGACCAGACACATAAGCTTGGCCACTCTCACGAGACAATGTATTATGCCGTGTGTCTACAAAGAAAAATGCTAATGAAACTTAGTAAAATCAATGAACAAGACTTGAAACAAATATAAATATTCACGCATACTCATAAATTTTGCATGTGCATAATTTTCAAACACATACCTAATGTGTCTCGATATAATACGCTAGAATCTCTAGATGATTCAGACCATCTTCGAGAGCGAACATTTGAAGGTCTTTCAGTAGATGTAGGTGTGGTATTAGGGGTCCTTGTCTCAGATGTCTTTGTACATTTTTGACTCGAAGAATGAGTGACCACCTTGTCTCGAACCATCTCTACTATATATCTCCTATAAACATCAAATTAAGCACCAATGAATTATTGTAGATTAGCCCATAAGAAGTTTTTTAGGACAAGGAAAAAACAATTGAATATACTTATTGTGTATAAAACATAATACGATCAATCCACATCAAGTTATTAATCTTGTGGAAACGCTGGTGAGGAAAAAAGAAATAATTTAGAGCCTTTTTGTTGATGTACTTTGATTCATATGGAGTGTGTCATGCACTATAGCAACTTCAGTGTCCCTATAAGGCTAAGGCTAGAGCAAGGGGTCAAATTTTTTTATTGTATAGACCAAAGGGGGATTTATTATATGGATATAATGTTTGAGATATTTTCACCCCTTGGACTAAACATGGACAACACCTTTGGTTTTACTCTCAAAAGTACTTGGCTTAGTGGCTTTACTGACTGTCCCTTTAGTGTGATGAAGTCTCCACCATCTAGAGTTTTATGCCCATGGGTTGGTGGTCCAGGGCACACCTTTGTTGGAACAATCTACTATGTAACATGAACAACCAACATAAATTGAGAGAACATACAATTGAACAATAGAAAAATATAAGATCTTAGAATATTGAACCAAGCATATGCACAATATCATGATATCATTAATCATAGTTGTCATGGTAGAAAATTATCCTTGACAAACCAACTAATCTACCTTGAATAAACTTCATGGAAAAGTGTCTCATTTGTAAACTAAAGCACACTAAATGTAAAGGAACATATAGTGGGATTTTTTGACAACCTAGGGGGGTAACAGATTCAAGCTCTTTCTATTTATAGGTTCTAATGATATTATTAAGGTTTGGCTTGGCATCTACAAAGGTTTAAATAGAGACAAAGATAAATAATAGATGAAATCAACACTAGTATACTTTTGCGCACAGATGACAGTCTATAGACTCTAGTTTACAGTTTTGTGCTCTCGGGGCAGATTACAGGTTTTGCTCGAAAGGGTAGTTTTACTTCAAACAAAACAGAGAATGCTCTGGTTTTTTTTATGGATGTAATGAAACAACAAACTGAAGGTACTTGTGAAATTGGACCCATGTGAAAAAGCCTTTCTAGAATTTTAATTAGGGAGCAGCAAGAGGGATTAATTAGGGATTGTAGTTGAATAATTGCATGTCATAACTTTTCATAGTTCAATAAATAATTAGCATAACATACCATATATTTTTAAAATTTTTTTTGTTGAAATATTTAACTGGATATTTTCCAAAACCGACACGACCTAGGATCTTTTAAATTAAAGAATGCATATAAAGAGGTTTAAGTCTTGCGGATTAGTAAGGGATTTAACAGATAGAGGAATATTATGCTCTTATTGTTGTTGAGCTATAGCTCAGTGTAGTTCTGTGTGTTTGCACCAGAACTGTCCGAAAACCCAATTTGTAGTTTCGTGTGTTTGCCTAAGATAAATTTGCAAAAAGTATTAACTATTGGTAAATGTTTAAAACAAAATCATATTGAAAGTTGTTGGTAGATGCTGTTGTCTTAAATCTTTTCTATTCCAATTTTTTGACTTATTATAAGTTATATTCATATTTTATCTAATTAAATTTTCTTAATTTTGCCTCACCTAGCCCCTCAGATATAATATTTTAAAGAACAAAACAGGAAGAGCCTCAACATCTGAAAACCAGAAGAGTGGTAATCTCACTAGTGAAAGACGGAAGCGAGGTACATAGCTGCTAGTGTAGAGCCAATGTAACACTAAATTGCTTAGCTTAGTAATATGTTATCCCATTGTAATTAGGTATTATATATTAGGCTTAACTCTTACTGTCATTCCATAACTAGTAATAAACTAGTAATAACTGGTACTAGTATTGAATTAAGTAGATGAAAACAAAATAATGGGAATACAGATAGCTAAGAAGTCTTACACTAATTAAGTTAATAATAAGGAAGAAATAAGAGTTTCGCTTAGGAATAGTGCTTCTTTAAAAGGATACACAACTTGAAAGAAAGCTGATTTATCTTTATTGCAAATTTAATAGCAATGAAAACAAAATTAATTTCTACTTTTTAACAGAAAATTTAATGCAAATGAAAAACAAAATTTATCTAGATTTTTTAAAGTCCCTATATTTATGGTGACATAATAGGCTTAAAAAAATTAAACAGCTTACCTAAAAATCGCGAAGCCCACATATGGACGCCGACAAGTCGCGAAGGACACCCACTTCCACAAAGCCGCGATGCACCACCAAGCACCACATAGGCAAAGCACCACCACCGTGAAGCACCACCACCATGAATCACCACATAGGCGTCACACCACCACCACAAAACACCACACAGGTGGAACACCAACACCGTGAAACACCACACAAGCGGAGCATCGACACCGCGAATCCCTAACACACAGTCGAGACAGAGGCAAGGACTAACAGGTGAGGCAAGATGAGACGGGGAAAAGGCAGATCCGAGGCCTAACAGGTGAGTCGAGGCGAGACAAGACAGGGAAAAGGAAGAGTCGAAGCGAGACAGAGGCAGAGACGAGGACTAACAGGCGAGGCGAGGCAGAGGTAGAGCTGAGGCCTAACAGGTAAGGCGAGGTAAAGCAGAGGCATAAGTGTCGTAGAGACGAGGAGAGGCGTCACAAAGTAGGAGGCGAGGCAGAGCAGGAGGCATGATAGAGCCAAGATGAGTAAGAGTCAAGGCAAGGCAGAGCCGAGGCGAGGCACAGGAAAAAATAACAAATGACAAAACTGGAAACAGTTGAGTCGTTAAAAATATATATACATTTTTTCGGCAGAAAAGTTGTTCGGCTGAACATTTTTTTCGGCCGAAAAAATGTTCGGATGAAAACAAATCTGCTGGACAATATATTTTCGACGATCCTTACAAACCCCGCATCACAAGGTTCACCGTTAGTTTTAACATTCAGCCAAAAAAATAGTTCGTCCGAAAGGTTTTTAAATTATTTGGCCAAAAAAAAAGTAAAGAGTTTGACCGGAAAGTTTAAATAGTTCAACTGAAAAAAAAATTAGTTCGGCCGAAAGTGTTTTAAATACGAATTCTGAAAGTGGATTCTCATGGAATAGACACCTAAGTTCATGATTTCACCCCACTATAGTGGATCATTATCTATGGATATGCAATTTCTTCCTTTTTGTAAGGAACATGTTATTGTTGTACCTAATCACCACATGCATAAAAAAAAGATAAATAGCATAATGAAACATAAATTTAAAAAATATATAGTATAGATATAGATTAATGACGCTAGTTACATATGTGATATCAAAAATCTTACATGATCCTGAGAACATATCTAATACCCAATCTCATTCTTTTGAAAGTGTATATATGAGATAATTAATCAATGATTGTGGTTTATGGTAGATGTTTGCAATCTCTCCTTTCAAACCTATTTCTTCATATGTCAACTTTTTAAATGCATCATTATAAGTCAATATTTTACTATAGTTTCCTTCACTCCTTTTTTTGATTAAAAGAGATTCATAAGTCTCATATTTTGTCCAACATGTAAGATGTATGCTTTCAATATCACTTATAAATGGATCACTTCTCGAGCTACAAATATTAGGCTTATGCCTGTAACACAATTAAATAAGTTTCTAATTAACTTATAGAAAATTAAATTTCATTTCTAATTTCAAATGATGAATAACACACTACAATTATCTTACCAATATAATTGCTTGCTTGAATTTGCTTTATCCTTAAAGGTTGTTAGCATTGCTCCTCCTTGTACATATGAATGGAAAACAAGAAATATACATAGAGGTGATGTTGTGACATCGATAAATATCGAAACCACTTTATTGAATAATTGGTAAGTATAAGGCTCAATGTCATAAAGTAATGTTTTTGGTATTGTAGCCATGAGGGATGTCTTAATTACTAGGGAGTACTCCTTCTTAGGAATAGGATTTGCAATGTTTGCACAATCACCAACAATCACTTTATATTGCACAGTGTCCGACCCATTCCAAACAAGATTTTCAAGGGTATCATCAAGTTCGACGATTGTAATGTGTTTCCTTCTTTGTCGTTCTATTTTGGATCTTTGGATATGGATTTTGAAAGACTCCAGTACTGAACTCTTCTTTCGCATATTTGAGAAACAAATTATATGTATAAGTAAAAAATATATAGATGAATTGGCTTGCAAATAAATTAAATAGAATATATCATAAATCAAAATACCTTTTTGTATGAAACAAAAAAATTTCTCAAGTTCTCTATGGAGCTTGAGTTTGGATACTTGAACCTGGCATCATCCCAACTCTTCTCCCCCAACATTATAACCATATCCTCTTGCTCTTTCATGTAAACCTTATGACTACACGATGTGAAAATAAATTACATTTACAATCATATGTAATGATAGAACATAATGCTTAATTAATAAAACATACTAAACTCAAAAAACAAACTTCAAAACATAAACCAGTCCACAAACTTACTTTTCAAATTCATTGCACATTTCCTCCATGGATAATTCACCTAAATTTACACATGAAAAAATTGTAGATATAAGTGTTTCATCCTTCACACCTTGCAATGATCTCCAAAGTGTTATAGTCATATCTTCTGGAAAATTCTTGACGTCAAGGCCTCCTTGATCGCTACTCCATGCAATTTCTTGAATTTACTTTATCTTTTGATTTTTTATTCCAATATTATCCCACATGTTAAATATCTCTTCAATCAATTCCCATATTGTCCCCATTCTAAATTCCAATTGAAAATAGTTATCTATAGCTCTGAATGCACCACTTCCTTTCAAACCTTTCAGTTTCACATCATACTCTTTAATCGGGAAACCCATTTTCATACAACATTGTTTCCAGAAATTTGCATCAACTTTTGATCTTTCCCCACCACATATTTGTTCAAATTCATTATGTATAAATCTGACCCTTTGAATGAATTCAATGGACGTCATATAGTCACTATCTTTGTTATGATCCCATGCCAATAGTTTTGCTTCCATGTTTGTTAAACCAACATAAATTTTGCATTTGAATGTTTGAAAATGGGGTTTTTAGGAAACTCTTTCATCAATTCTCTTCTAGCCTTTGCAGAATGATACCCCCCAGAACATAATAGTTCTAATCAAAACACCTTGATTCATCAAATGCATCTCTAATAGGAACATCTTTCGGGTCAACAAGAACTAGGTAGTCAACCACATGTGCATAAGGATTGAGCCTCATCAATGCTTTCAAGTTATGAACATGCAAGCGATGTGGTTTCCTAATTTGATACTTATCTTGACCTTCTATTGGTCTATAAAGTTACTTAACATTTAAATCAAATGTATGCCCATTATGAACCAACTTATCCCTCGTCAATCGATCCCGAATGGAATTTTGTGTTGTCTTAACAACAACATCATCTAGATCATCACTTGGAGTGATGATTTCCATACTATCCCCAGAAATTTCACTTTGATTTTCGGTGATAACATTGGATTCAACATCTTATCTCCTCCTTTTACGTCTTGAATCTGGTGTATATAAATGAACAACTTGTTGATCAAGAATGAAAAAACCCTCATCCATATTTTTTTAGAAGAGTGTTTCTTACTCTTACCAACAGAAGTAACATCCTCATCAACAACAATTTGTTGATCAAGTTTAGTTGGGAGAGATATTTTTTTAAATGTAACCTTCTTAGGTACTTCAGTTGATTTTTGGATGTCCTTTCCTTTATGTGTTTGTACTTCTTTAGTTTGTACATTTTTCACTTGTTTCTTCCTTGGTGTTTCTCCCTTATGAAGAGTACCATTAATGACATCCATAGGGTTTTCTTCAGTGGAATAAATTCCATTTAGAATATGAGAAAGTGGCATGGAAAAATCCTGCAAAATAAAAACATTGTTGTATTAAAACTATTACATTGTCATATCATCCAAATTATAAAAAATAAAAAACATACAAAAATATAGAAACTTACACTCTTGCGTCCAATATCGTGCACGACTCCCACATGAAATTCAGTGAAAATTTCCTCGATTTTATAGTTTGAAACCTTCAAACAATATCGTAATTTGACATAGGTCTTAGTTTGTTTCACTAGTGCATAAGCAAAGTCATTACCTGGAACCAAACAAATATCTTGAAATAATCCTAATGAGTGATAATTGTTTTTCAGATAAGCAAATGTCGCACAATATAAATGAATACTATCTAGGTTCCCTTAATATTTCTCTTTCAAAAACCAAGAATAGTCCATTTTCTCTTCCTGTGGAGCATGTTTCCATTCCATTGCATTTTTGGATTTTAAATCCTCAATGGAAACGGCTTCGTCATGCAAACATTATGTGATGACTCAATTGTTTTTTTCAACGACTTCATTGTTGATCTTGCTCCATACATGTTTACAAATATCTTTCTTGATGTCATTCACCATATAAAAGAAAACGAAAACATTTAGTTTATCTTCAAAAAAAAACATAACTATAATCGCGCGGCCCATTCGACTTCATGTGCGCTTTGGATGCACTGTGCTTAAATTTAATATAATATTTTTTTTGGGGTTTAGGCTTGGGTGGGCGCCCAAAATTTATAATTTTTTTTAAATTTTGGGGTTGGGCTTTGGTAGGCACTTTGGGCACCCAGAGGAGAAGCGCAGCTCTTCCCCGTTTCCCATAGGGGTGTACTGCACGCCCCTAAGGGAAACAAAGAGGAGCTATGATCCTCCCCTGGGCACCCTTTGGGTTCCCAAAGCATGCACCCAATAAGCGCGTGTGCTTTGGGGGCCCAAAAGGCACTCGGTGGAGGAGCGTAGCTCTGCCAATTTCCCTTGAGGGAGTCAACGCGTGTGCCCACGGGAGGGTGTGTGCTTTAGGATCCTAAAGTGCGCGCCCATTGGGGTATGCTTTGGACACCCATAGGGTACCCGAGGGAGGAGACAAGCTCCTCCCCACTGCCCTTAGGGTCATGCAGCATGCCCCTAAGCCCAACAGGGCGGAGTTATGCTCCTCCCCTGGGAATCCTTTATGCTCCCAAAGTGTGGCCCAACGGGCACGCGCATGTACCCCTATGGGAAATGGGGAGGAGCTGCGAGGAGTGCATTTTGGGCATTCAAAATGCACCCCAACAGAATCACACATCTTGTTGGGGTGCACTTTGGGCGTAAAAGGCACATTGGGGAGGAGTGCAACTCCTCCCCATTGACCTTAGGGGAACATTGCACACCCTTAAGGGAATAATGGAGGATATGTTCTCCTCCCCTGGGCTCCCTTTGGTTTCCTAAGGTGTGCCCTAGTGGGTGCGTGCGATTCTGAGAATCGTGCCGCCTGTTGGGCACCCTTTGGGTGCCCAAAGCACACACCCAATAGGTGACACGATTCTAAGAATCGTGTGCACTCGTCGAGGCCCACTTTGGGTTCCCAAAGGATGCCTAGGGGAGGAGCACATCTCCTCCCCACTACCCTTATGGGCATGCATCGTGCCCCTATGGGAAGCGGGGAGGATTTGCACTCCTCACTCGGGCGCCCAACAATTGGCATGACTTAGAGAACCACGCGTGCTCGTTGGGGCACTCTTTGGGCACCCAGGGGAGGAGCACGATTCCTGCATTGTACCCTTAGGGGCATGCAACACTCTGCTAACGAAAATAGGGAGGAGTTGCGCTCCTCCCCCAAGCACCAAAAGCACCCGTCAAAGCCCAAACCCAAAATATAAAAAAAAATTGTAAATTGTGTGCACTTCCCCAAGGCCAAGATAAAAAAAAAATTTACATTAAATTTAACCACAGTGCATCCAATGGGCATGCGAAGCCAAAAAGAAAAAAGAAAAAAAAACATTAAATTCCCTTTTGCATTCAAAGAGCACGCTCGTCCAAAAGAAAAAAAATTACATTGCACCAAAATGTAAATTAAACCAACCTTGAAAATATCCACGATGGTATTTATTTGTAGATTGATGGAATGTTTGTATTCGTTGTTTTTCAAGAGGTGACAATAGAAACCAAATCACATTTATATTGCATAGATTAAGTTTAATTAACCGCTACATGAATGTGGGATTAAAAAACAAGAATGATAAAAGAATTTTTTTTACCAAGAAAAATTAATTAGAAGAAAACTAACCTTCAAATCACTATTAAATTGCCCTAAATTCAAATGTGAATAGAAATAAAATGCGAATAGTAATTCACTAATGCATTATTACTAAATTTAAATAGGACGGCAATAAATGCAATTTTACTTGTGTTATGCGTGTGGGATAAAAACATTAATGCAGATAGCAAATATATTATTACAAAATTTATAGAGCATAGTTTACATGTGATTTAATTAATATTGTTACAAATTTTTTATATGAAATATGATATTAACTTCGTTAATTGTATTAATGCGTTACAAATGTGCGATTTGTTTTTGTAGCAAATTTTGGAGGGAAAATTTTGGGGGGAATGTTTTGGAGGGAAAAAATAGTTCTTTTAACTATATGATTGTTGTAGGTTGAGAGTTGCACCATTCTACTTCTTGTGTGAGGAGAGTGGGAGCTGCACCATTATAGTTTTTAGTGAAAAGTCATGGGCTCATGAAATTATCTCAGTTTTTTAAAATGGTGAAAATTTCCCTTCGAGTGAGGATTTGAGAGGCAACGATGATGATTTTCCTCCTAGTGAGGATTTTAATGGCATTAATGATGATGATGAATACCATCCTCCAAGTGGAGATTTTGAAGGATTTGAGCAAGATGATGACAATTTTCCTCCAAGCGATGACTTTCAAGGCACCAACGATGAGTTTCCTCCAAGCGAGGATTTTCAAGGCGCTAACGATGATTTTCCTCCTAGCCAACATATCTCTCCAAGCGAGGATTTTCAAGGCACCAAAGTTGAATTTCCTCCAAGTGAGGATTTTGATGGGATCGATGATGATTTTGGGGAGGATGAGGGAACCAATAATGGTGTATCTGATTTTACTCCAAGCGAGGATTTTATTGGCACTAATGATGATTTTCCTCCAAGTGAGGATTTCAATGGGACTAATAATGTTTCTCCTGAAAGCAAGGATTTTGATGGCACCGATGATGATTTTCCTCCAAGAAAGGATTTTAATAGGACAGAAGATGACAATTTTGGTGAGGATGAAGGAAACAACAATGGAACTGAAGATGATTTTCATCCAAGTGAGGATTTTGATGGCACCGATGATTATTTTCCATCAAGTGGGTATTTTAATGGGAAAGATGATTATTTTACTCCAACTGACGATTTTAATGGGATAGATGATGATTTTGGCGAGGATGAAGGAACCAATAATGGTGAAGATGGTTTTCCTCCAAGTGATGATTTTTACGGCATCGATGATGATTTTACTCCTAGTGAGGATTTGATGGGACATATGATAATTTTGGTGGCGATGAAGGCAACAATAATGGTGAAGATGATTTTCCTCCAAGTGATGACTTTGAGGGAATCAATGATGATTTTCCTCCAAGTAAGGATTTTAATGGGACATATGATGATTTTGGTGAGGATGAAGGAAATAATAATGGTGAAGACGATTTTCCTCCAAGCAATTATTTTGATGCCACTGATGATGATTTTCCTCCAAGCAAGGATTTTAAAGAGAAATATGATGATTTTGGTGAGGATGAACCTTCCAGTGGTGAAGACACCCATATTGCTGATGATGTTGATTTAATCTCAAGTGATAAATATGATAATGATGAGGATAATAAATCTCCTACTAAATTTGGTGATGATTATCTTAATGAGGGAGATGATATTCCTCATAGTGATGAGGACACTCATTCAAACGAGGATGATGCAATGGTACATGAAACACAAAGGAAAATTGTACCAATGAGAAAGATTATGTGTAGGAATAGACCATATTATATCAATCCAAAGCATTCAGTTATACAAGGTATAGAAAATATTTGCTCATGAGTCCAATTTCTATTACTGATTTGATTTCAAGTGAGTGTTTCCAAAAACATTGTTTGAAACAGATGCACTACAATTGTTCCCACTACTACATATGGCTCAAAAGTCCCATGATAGTTTGCCATGAACAACTTAAAATCAAAATTTTCATGGAAAAACAGTTTAAAATTTTGGAAAAATGAAAATGTCCCCAACAATCGTCGCTATAGAGACGCATAGTCCATAACATTTCTATAGCGATAAACGCTCATCGCTATAGTGATGAATAGTCCATAACGTTGCTATATCGACGAGCGTTCATTGCTATAGCGACGCATAGTCCATAACATTGCCAATTGGCTAGCCTCTTTATTGTAACATGTGATCCAATGGAAATATTTCCTTCATATGTCCCATCTATTACAAATCTGTATAGAAGCAACAAATAAACTTCCTCAAAAATTTCATACCATTAATAAATGATAATTAATGCAATTTGAAATTTTAACTAATTGAAATTAATTGTTGTCAAGCAAATAATTCCACCTCCAAACATATAATTCATAGATACACAAATAAAAACATAATTTTGGGGTGGGGGGAGAACAATGATCTCCATGTTATTAAAATCAAAATATGAAAGAAACAATATAGTGATATAATTGATCTTTTTCAATGGCACTTTCTTCACTAGAATGCAGGTTTCTCCATCCTAGATTACTCATGGATTACTATTCAACTCCAAGTTGATCATAAAGGGAATGGGAATCACTACTTTTTCTTTTGGAATTCAATATGTTTAACAATTTATTGGGTACTCATGCAAATTGAGGTATTAGACTCAACCCCATTGATGTTGATCCAATTGCATTGTCAATCCCCTCCTAATGGAGAGACAACCTTAATCAATTGAAACCACATTAAGAAGTTAATCCTTTCATTGTACTTGGCATCATTATTTATCAGTAGGTAAGTAAGATATCAGTGGCCAATTAAGTGTAGTATGCCCTTAGCATCTTGCACATTATAGTAAGAAAATTATTAGTTTCTATGGGTGTGTGTAGTTGGCCTAATGTGTCTTTGATCAAAACAATTCCAACAGTAGAGGGATGGATCTTTATTTTGCACCAATTAATGTCATTAATAATGTGCCATGCTTTGTACCACTAGAAAGTGCATGAAATCATACATGCATTTTTGTGAAGTGAAATTGACAGTGTAAGTAAGAACTTATCACATTTATTAACTTTGAATTTCAAAAGAACACACTCACATTTAATAACAATGATCCTGCCACATGTCATGTATTATGTGTCATATCTTATATTGTGAGCCTTCTTAAAACCTAGGTTTGGAGTAACCAAGACAGTGGTTTCAAATGCATAAACCATATAAAATTCAACATCTTTTAGCTTTGTTTGACAAACCACTACATCATATTACACATACTCATAGATGATGAATCTGCAAACATACAAAATATTGTTTCTACAATCTCTCTCCCTCCATCTCTCTCTATATATGTATGTATATTATTGTGACATAATTCATTAATGCAAAAAACTAATTTTCTAACTTTTTCATTATTTAATGATTTCAAATTATTGTTAAGACATTCAAACACTGCAACAACACTCATTTCCAAAAATTTCCCCGCACTAAAATTGCTTCATATGCACCAACATTGACATATACTCCCTTATACTCCCATAAAAAATGTCAACCTCAGAAAAATCAAATTTGAAATATTTATAAAAAACTTAATAAATTGATGCAGGTCATAGGTAGAACCTACCCTGCATATTATTCTTTGAACTATTTATATATTCTTCCTCTTGACACCAGATCACCATTGATATCCTTTCTGACTTTATGATAACTTTAGGTGCTTAATATTCTCTTCAATCCAACTCTTAAGTCAAATTTTAAGTCGTAATAAAACCACACATGAGAATCAATGGTTAGCACTTACAACTTTTAAATTGATAAACATCCATTTCATACAATCCAATGCTTTAACCCAAGCCTAAAACTTTTATTGTATCGTTGGAAACCCACATCACATTTATGTTATTTTGGATGGAGGAAGAGGTGTTTTTTATTAAGCCACCAATGGAACAAAATATAAAGAAGTTTTCCATGCATCCTCTTACCTAAAACACTGGTTCATGATTTTGGATTATTGGACTCCTCTTAAACCTAGTGCAAGTCTCAGCCTGAAATGTTCCTTAGTAATTGATCTATGAGAGGAAAATGAACGCCAATCCAACCCAAGTAGAATAAAATTGATTCCTCAAGTGAACATTTATCATTTCGTTAGATTGTTGAAATCTATAAATAACATTTCATTTTGACCATATCTTTGACAATGAAAACAACAATCCAAGTTTAAAACAAACCAAAAGGAAAACAAAATCTAACTCTATTTAGATCTTGATGGGAATTATAAAATGCCGAACTTGAATTCAATAGAATCCCATTTTAACCACGACAAGGTAATATTAAGAATTATTTCATAAATAAGGATTCATCTTACATGCATATAGAGATTTTAATCACATTGATTATAGTCAACCCAATCAGAACAAGGAGATAAATGAAACCCAAAAACTCTAATGATTTATTCTATTTCTTCATTTGTCCTTCAAATTACCCCCTATTACAAAGTTGAGTTGTGATTATATATCTATATATAGTAAGGTGAATTTGATTTCGATCTACTAAAGATGGATCAAATTTGCTTATTTTTAGAAAAGATCAAATCCAACTCCTAGAATGTGTAAATGTCCTATTTACTTATTCAAAATAGCAATAGCAATTCAAATCAATTTGGGAG
This sequence comes from Pseudotsuga menziesii, assembly GCA_001517045.1. NCBI lineage: Eukaryota > Viridiplantae > Streptophyta > Pinopsida > Pinales > Pinaceae > Pseudotsuga > Pseudotsuga menziesii. The sequence continues at coordinate 35,843 of LPNX010939982.1, forward strand.
AAAAGATCCCTTATTTGTGAACTAACTTAAAACTCTCCTTTTAGAATTATAACAAATTCAAATTAACATAAATTGAAATTAAGGGAACCCACTCCCTTTAGTAAATTAGAAAGACCTTCGAGAGGTCAATAGTTAGCTTTGAGTGATGCTCCTGCATCAAAATCTCAGGGAATAATTTTTTCATGGACTCCTATCCATGAGGTATTAAACTCTACTTCCATTATGCAAGTGAATTCTTCGATTGGAATACCTTTCCATTTCACCAGATATTCATAATGCTCATTGTTCCTGGTACTTTTATCAATCTTCTTGTACAAGAATGCTTCTATTTGCATAGGTTTAGCTTTAGATAACTTCTCTTGGCAATGCTTTGTCTAACCATCCATGATGTTAGGATTAATTGTCATATTGTTTGTTACATTTTCCCAGTAAATATAATATGTATGTCATATTAAAATGTACTTCTCTTTTCACAAATGATGATGATGAAATGAATGATGACTATCATGATAATGACAACGATGATGATGATAATGATGATGGTTATGATGACAATGATGATTATAATGATGATGATGATGCCAATGACAATGGAAAATATTTCCAATTATTAAAATTTCATCATTTTCATCATCATCATTATCTTTTTCATTGCCATCTAGGCCATAGTCATCATCGTCATCTAGGTCATCATCATCAACAATGACATGAATGACGACTACGATGATGATGATGATGCTGGGAATGAAGTGATTATATGAATATGATGACAACACTGACTAGTCATATGATGATGATTATGATGATGATGATGATGATCACTATGTTGACGATGATCATCATGACCTTAACTATGTTTATCATCACCATTAGGCATCGCCTTCATCGTCATTGATGATTATGACCATGAAAATGGTTGCATGGATAAGGATGATGATGATGATGATGACAAATAGAATGAGGATGAGGATGATATGATTGAATGAATATCATGATGGGGATGATGATGACGATGATAATGATTTTGACAATGGAAATAACAATGGCAAGGATGATGACGATGACAATGAAGGCAATGAAGATGTAAATGATGATGATGATGACAATGATAATAATGTAAATGATGATGATGTGGACAATGAAAATTATAATGCCAATGATGGTGGTGGTGATGATGATAATATTATATGATGATGTCAATAGTGATGAAGATGCCAATGAAGAGGCCAATGATGACAATGACAATGTTGTTGTTGACGATGAGAATGATGAGATGATGTTGAGAATGACAATGATGCACTCCTTAACAATTTCTTCAAGGAATAATGGTTGTGCCCAAGGTTCCATACTACTACATAGGTCATGATGACAATGAAAATTCTCATCATTATCATCATCATCATCATCATCATCATCATCACCATAACCATTCATATCATCATCATAGTTATTACCATCATCATTCATCTCATCATCATAATCATGGTCATTGTCATTGTCATCATCATTATCATTGTCAACGTCATATTCTTATGCAACCATGAGGTTCCAAGCCTTCTTCAAGTTGAGGGATGCATATGATTCTCATAGGATTGAATCCAAGGTGACTATTTGAGCGGTTTGATGCATAGGAAACACCAAATGTGTTTTAGTTGATAATTGGTCAAGTTGAATGACGTAGAAAATTCTGGGTAAGAAGGAGTTTAGGATGACACATTTCAACGATTGACCTATTTCAAGGGATATGAAAACCTTATTTACACACCATTTGGACACACACACACACACACACACGCCACACAAATACAAGAGTGTGTATATGCATGCATGTATGTGTAAGTACTTTGAGAAACATAATTCCAACAAATTATTTTCACTATTAAAATGAAAAGTTGAAAAGTTCAAACAACATGGAAAAATTACCCTAGACTAGCACATGGCCAAATTCTTGATTTGAGAATCATACTATATAAATAAGACAACCACAAGAACAAATCCCTAATCATGTTATAGAAAGAAACTAAGACCGTAGTTAATATTTATAACCAACTCCCACCAAATCACTTTAAAAGGAAGAAGGCTAAATATTCTATGAATTTGAATTTTTCCAATCATTTGTCATTGGAATCCACCATGCAATCTTTGCGGAAATTGAAATTTTGTATTAATAAAAAAATGTTAATTTTTATGCATAAATGGATTCAACACCTTCAAATATCCCTATTGCAACCAAATTATGCAAAGTTAACATTTAATATATGGATGTTGAGGGGTAATAATTTGACTGGTGAGGAGGTAAATTTCACATTCTCCACATGAGTTCAAATCCCTAATAAGGCATTGTACCATTGTAATAAGCCTAGAAATATATGTATCCCTTTGAATGGGACCACAACTTGGATGTATCTTCTTATAGTTATGGAATATATTTTGACTCTCACTTAAGTAACTTCTAGTTAAAAATAAAACATTTTTAATATTTAATATTCCATTCCTTCAAAATTATGCTTCCCCATTTATTGTTAGGGGTAAGAAAGATAAATTCTTAGAATATAGTATAACCTTTAAACTATACTACCTCTCTCCCATTAACATATTTTGTGAGGCATAAATTTTGAGGAATGTGAAATAAAAGAAAAAGTGAAATGGAGTGCAGTGAACAAGTCCATGAGAAGTGTGGGAAGAGGGTGAGCCTTGTTACCATTATTAAATGAACAACAAGGGTGTAGGGCACATAGCAGAAGGAGAGCATACACGAACAGAGTATTACAACACCTTTTTATAATTTCATCATTAAGCTAGCATTATATTAGGATCTTTACTGAGAGAATAACAAGCATAGCAATCAAACACAAGAGACAATGAACACAGTGTTTATCCTCGGGGAAACCATAAATGGAGAAAACCCCGCAACTTCCTCAGAGATAGAATCAGTACCAAAACAGTAAAAGCCCCAAAATAGTAAGTGATCTCCCGACAACGGTAATCTTCTTCTTATCTAGCCCCAGTGTCTTCTCCTTCCTCAACTATGTGCTACACTTGAGTGTGGATGAGTTGTGTGATAAATAGAGACTCCAATTCTCTATTTATACTAATCTCAACATGAATAAAACCCCACCAGGGCCGACCTCTACTAGGAGAGTCTAATAACCCTAGTGCCCCAGAACTGTGGGGGTACTTTAACCCTTAGACAACCGGAGGGTTACACACTATGACTTGACATGAATTTTTTACATTATTGATTCTCCCGATAGGAACATCGGGGCATGACAACATGACTCAATTACATTATAGATACATCCCGGATAAACATCGGGTTACAACACATAAGATACATAGATGAATACATTCCGAAGTTAAAAATACATCAACACTATGTCAATCTTTACATTCATCAAATGTTACATTCCTTGCTGATGTCAATATTTTTGAATCCTGGGAAGTATATTCTATAAGCCTTCGAGCTTTCAGATTATCCCAAAAATATACCCTTCTTTCCTGAAGGATCTAATTTTGTTCTCTTCTCTTTTGGAATGTGTATGTACACAGGACAGCCGAATATTCTGAGGTGGCTGACTTCTGGTTTTTTTCCGGAGAAGAATTCTTCAGGATTCTTGTTCTCGAGTACTCTGTGTGGAGTACGGTTCTGTACATACACTACTGTTCTGGCTGCTTCCGCCCAAAGGTGCATAGGAATATATTGATCATGAAGCATAGCTCTTGCAGATTCCATGATGGTTCTATTATTCCTCTCTGCAACCCCATTCTGTTGTGGATTGTAAGGAGTGGACAACTCCCTCTTAATCCCCGAGTCCTTACATAGTTCCTTGAACTCATTTGAAGTGAATTCTCCGCCATTATCTGATCTTCTTTTTACTCTGGTTCTCGATCAAGGCTTTGAATTCCTTGAACTTTCTAAACACTGCATCTTTATTCTTCATGAAGTAAACCCATGTCTTCCTAGAAAAGTCATCAATAAAAGAAACATAGTACACATACCCGCTTAGTGATCTTGATGACATTGGTTCGCATACATTGGAGTGGATGATTTCCAAGATTCCTTTTACTTTACTTTCGCTACTTGGAAATTTCTTCTTTGTATTCTTTTCTTTCACACATCCTTTGCAGACCCCTTCATGTTTTGCTTGTATTTTTGGAAGACCTTCAACAACTTTGATTGCAAGTGGTAGTGCTCTGGAATGCACATGTGCAAGCCTTCTATGACACAGTTCATTTGGTTCTACCATGTCATGAACCAAATCTTGATCTGGTTGGCCCTTCAACTTGTATAGGCCTCCTTCTTGTTCTCTGATCACAATTGCATCGTCAAAAGTCTTTCCTTTTCGGCACATAAGAACTTAGCCATCTACAAAAGCAACCCTCATTCCTTTTGCATCCAATGCAGATATGGAGAGGAGATTCTTCTTTATTCCTGGAACAAATAATACATTCTTCATCTTCAAATACTTTCCATAGTCTAGTTTATATAAGGATTCACCACTACCTTTTATTGGATACTGGTAGTCATCCCCAAGTTTCAGCTTGTGTGGTGACTCATGTTTAGATAGCTTTACAAATGATTCTTTGAATCCCTTCATGTGCTTGGAAGCACCATTGTCTATAAGTCAATCATTGCTTCCATGTGAAACAGTTCCTGTGAGAGCAGAGATTAGAACATATTCATCCTCACTTGAAGAGTCATCACTCTCTTGTCTGATTCTTTTTGTGGAAGGTTCATCATCCTTTGCAGCATGGGCATGATGTCTTCTCTTGTTTCCCCTCTTCCTTAGATTTCTTTTGTTAGGGAAGAATTTGGATATGCGACCTTTCTCATCACATGTGTAACATATAATGGTATTTATATCTTTTCTAGAGTGTGAGGTCTACCTTTGGAATGATAATTGCTCCTCCTATTTTTCTTGGAGTGAACTGTGAGGGCTTGATCTTCACTACCCATCTTCTCTTCTCGAGCTGCTATCCTAGCTTCTTCTTGAGAGAATTCTTCCCATAGCTTCCTGAACTTGACTAACTTCTTTTTGGCACAGATTCCTTGAATGAAAGAGTCCCATGATCTAGGGAGACCATTCAAGGTGGTCATCACAATCTCTGCATTTTCCACTTCTTCATCTACTGCTTCTACCTCCTCTTTGATCTGGGAAACCCTTGTAAAGTAAGACTGAATAGTCTCAGCATTCTGGATCTTCACATTCTTCAATTGGTTTCTCAAGGTCATCTTCCTGTTTATGTTCTTCCCTTCAAACAATTTGGTTAGGGAATCAAACATAGCTTTAGGTGTCTTGAGGGAGGACACCTGTGGTATGAGATGATCCTTGAAATAATCAGAAATGATTCTCTTTTCCATAACCAAATTCTTCTTATGCAAGGCCTTAGCCTCATCTCCCTCTGGAACTGGAACCTCCTCATTGATATAGGATTCCAGCTCATTCTCTTCCAGGACCATGGAGATCCTATACTTCCAAGCTCGGAATTTATCAGCTCCCTCAAGCTTTTCATCAAGCTTGGTATGATGAGACATATTAAACTGAGAACCTCAAATGGAAATATAGAAGATTTAGATCTTACCAGGTTCAAGATGTCGGATCTAAAACTTGAGCTGAAATCCTGCAGTGCTGGTTCAGTAGCAAATTAGGGTTTTGCTTTTTTGGAGATCTGTTCACCCAAATGCCTTGAAATTTATCCCTAATTTTGTTTTTGAAGAGGATATCAATCCAGGCCTGGGATCACTGAAAAATTCCTCTTCTGTGAAAAGCCCTAATTTCCGGTAGCAGTGTTGGGTCCAAAACTGAAAAACCTCAGAATTGGATTCTGCTTCAACAGAAAGATGCGCCCTAAGGAGGATATTTATTCCACCTTAATTTTGCTGAAAATATGTGGAGGAAGATCCACAAACTAGGAATCCCTAGTTCCCACAGCTGCACAGTGCCATCTTCTCAGGTTAGCTTTGATACCATGTTAGAATTTCATCATTAAGCTAGCATTATATTATGATCTTTATTGAGAGAATAACAAGCACAACAATCAAACACAAGAGACAATGAACACAGTGTTTATCCTCGAGGAAACCATAAATGGAGAAAACCCCACAACTTACTCAGAGATAGAATCAGCACCAAAACAGTAAAAGCCCCAAAACAGTAAGTGATCCTTCAACAACAGTAATCTTCTTCTTATCTAGCCCCAGTGTCTTCTCCTTCCTCAACTATGTGCTACACTTGATTGTGGATGATTTGTGTGATAAATAGAGACTCCAGTTCTCTATTTATACTAATCTCGACATGACTAAAACCCTACCAGGGCTGACCTCTACTAGGAGAGTCTAATAACCCTAGTGCCCCAAAAGTGCGGGGACTTTAACCCTTAGAGAATCAGAGGGTTACACACTATGACTTGGCATGATTCATTTACATTATTGATTCTCCCGATTGGAACATTGGGACATGACAACATGACTCAATTATATTATAGATACATCCTTGATAAAAATCGAGTTACAACACATAATATACATAGATGAATACATTCTGAATTTACAAATACATCAACACACCTCCTATGATTGTTACAAGGGAAGCGCATCTACATTAGGGGCCTTTGACATCCACACCACGAAAAAATGAATTCAAGAGAAAATATTAACACTGGTATTGCGACACCAAGTTTTGAAAACATGAGTGAACCCTTTACACCAAGGTGTTTAAGTTTCGTGATGATATTGGGATTAAATTTCAAACTGCAAGCCTTTTAATTCTAGTGATCAATCTCTTTGCTCCTGTAATGTTTTGGTTTCTTTGGATTATAACTTTTCTAGTGTCTTATGTAGAACAAATCTATTCATATATATACTTTGCATTTAATATTTCTATAGGGGCCTTGGTTCAATCATATGGAATGAAGTAGGTTCTATAAAAGACTATGTTTCATTTTCTTACCATGTTGTATTCTGCACCAATATTCATTCAGGAGCAATGCAGGGCAACAGTCCCCTGAAAATTGACAGAGATCGAGGACTTCTAATTTTCAATCCTTTTCGAGTCATTCAAATCTCAGTTTAATGTTGTTTCTACAAGGTTTGTGATTGTTGTTTGAATCTCTTGTGGAAAGCTGAGTGCTTGATTTTAAAGTTTTGTATTTTTTATTTTTCCCAATAGTACCAAGGGTGATGTTTTTTTGAACACTTCTATAGGTAAAAGGAATCAATATCAAGGAGTACAAGAGGTTTTAAGGAGAAGTTGTTTGCACGTAACATTGACGTAACTGAACTTGGAAGAGAAGTTCAATGAGAGGTTAGTGTAGGTGTTTCTCGTATGATTGAGCGCCTTGATCCTACTTCTAAAAACAATGGTATGACTTCCTCTACTTCTGATAACATGGAAGGAAGTTCAGTAGGAATTCCAGTTAGGCAGGTTGTTGAAGGGCACCAAGTTTTTCCATGTTCAGACAACAACAGTAGATCAAGTTTGTGTGGCACAAGTTCAGGTTTAAGCCCACATTCTCTTAGAGATAAATCAAATGGTTGCATAAGTGAAGCCTCTATAAAGGTAAGAAGTCATGATCTCCTTTTTGTGCCATACAAATTTTTAAGTTTAATAAAAATTCAAAGCACTGCTAAGTACTGAATATTGGATGCATCAACCAACATTAGGTTCACAAACATATTTTTCATATTATAATTGAAAGATCTCAAATTCAATGCATAATGTTATTCAAAGCTATTTTTTATCCTTTTGGTTTCTCTTCCTTCGCATTTGGGTATCTGCTTGAGAATATGTTTCAGAAAAAACAGAAACAGTGCACTTCTGACACACAAATGTCAAATACCAGTCTTTGGATTTTGATGCCTTAACAAATTAAAAGGCTTTCCTTGAAGAATTACAATTTACTGGGGAGAATTTCTAGAATACAATTTAATTATATCATTATGATTCGGTGATTTTCTTCCATTGTTTCTTATACACTGATCATTTGGATCTATTATTAGTATTTTTACTAATTTCTCTATTTCCAATGTCTGGTGTTTCATCGCATATAAACATATGCTGCATCATAATCAACTTTTCCAAAGTTGCATGGAAATAGATACAGATCCATCATATATTTTGGAACATTAGGATCTAGATAACTATGAACCAGAAACATAGAAAACTAAATCACCAAATATATTTTACTCAAAATCACTCTCACAAACTCATAAATGCAGACTATAGTAGAAAACTTAGATTTCTATGTTTTCGTCTTGAACCACATGAAAAATCAAGTGGAAAATGTTCGTGAGAACTCATTTGATTAGTCCCTTAACTGCCAATGTAGCTAATGCCTAACAGTTGTTCAAACCTAGCATGCATACCTTTCAAAGACTAATCACCTTACCTAAAAGTAGGAAAACCAGTTAACTAGTGCTCTGCTTTCTTAAATAAGCCTACAACTACTACTATAGCTAAGCCTTAAATGTTTGTTCAATTAACTAAAAGTGTGAATCTCTAAGACGAAATTAGGAGTGTTACCTCTCTTTATTTGCATAGAACCAAAACACAACTACACTTGAACTGTCTGATTTTGATCCTAAAATAACACAGTTAGTTTGATTGAGCAAAGGTGCCCTGCATGTTGACTATAACAAACATCATATTTTCTCCATGCATGTGCTCCCTAACTATTGTGTAAGTGCCAATATTACCTAGCCTTAATCGTTGTCTTTCTCTAATTTTATCACATTAGCATTCACATGTTAAAACTACACTATTTTGACTGATCGAGCTCCCATATTTGAAGGGGATTTGCACGTGACTTGATGACATACTTGATACGATGGAGCTTTGATATGTTCAAAAGTATACATGAAGAACTAAGTGTAATCTTGCAAGGTGGATCTTGAGTTGGGGCACATTTTAATGCTTCCAGAATACTGGGTGCACTAGTGGAAAATGAGAGATTAGTGACCAAAAAAATGACCAAAATCCGCATATCAATGACCACTTTTGGTTTAGCGATCGTTGGTGGCTAATTTGCGGTCTTTTATTGCATGACCAAAATTGGTCATTTTATTTTGGTCATTTATAGCTTGTCGGTTGGTCATTAATTTGGTCATTAATTTGGTCATATATTTGAATCAATGACCAAATATATGACCACATTTGTGACCAAATTAATGACCACATGACAAGCTAGAATATGACCAAATTTGGTCACGTAATAAAAGACCATAAATTAGCCACCAAAACTGATTTTTGATCATTGATATGTGAATTTTGGTCATTTTTCTGGTCATTTATATCTCATTGTTTGGCCGCATATCTCTCAATTATTGGTCATTTTATTTGTGAATTTTGGTCATTAATCTCATTTATTGGTCACTAATTTAGTCATTTTTAGTCGCTTTATGTATGGTCATTATATTTGAGTAGTTTTAATGGTGTCCATTATTAATCAATATAAATTTTTAATATGATATTACGTTTAAATTTAAAAAAGAATCATACATTTATTCTCATCTAATACACATGTGAATTATGCAATGTCACATTATAATTAATTACAACACTTGTAAATAATATCTAATACACATGTAAATCATGCAATGTCACATTAATTAGTTAATAATTACAACATTGGTACATAATATAAAGTACAATCATATATATAAGTTTTAAACCACAAATTATATTATATGAAATGTCAAAAGTATTACAATAAATATGAGTTTTCTCAAAAACACATTAATTTCCATATAACTTTACAGAAAAAACATCACTTTTCAAAATATTACAATGGCTAAACCATCATACTTGCATTTGGTTGCAAAACCATACTCTAGATCCCACATCAACAGCTTCAAAACCATACTTAGATCCCACGTCAGCAGCTTCAAAACCACACTTAACAGCTTTAAAGCCTCAACATCAGGGTCTTCATACTAAATGACAAATCCTCGGTAGCAAGCTCTTCATACTTAATGGCCCACTTATAAGTTAAGCTCACTCCTACAAAATCCAATAAAAAAGATCACTTGTAAAATAGAAAAACAATGAGCTGTAAATTAGAAAAACAATGAAGCAAATTATTTATCTTGTTCAACAGCTAACACCAATAACCAAGATCATGTGCATAATAGGAAAATATAATCTAACAAATTCAATTTAAGAATTGGTTAAAATTAAACTTGAATGGCTAAATCTGCGACTATTTAGTACCTAAGAAAAGTAAAACTCGGCTCTAAACCAGGAAATGGATTTCCATTAGAGAGAATTTGAGGTAAAAAATGGGCCTCCTAAGAGATGTACTACAAAAATATAAGATATATTAAAATATTATGAGTTAGGGGTTTTATGGGGTAGGTATATATGACAACTCACCTCCTACACTACTTTTTATGCACAATATAAATAACCATGGTTGAGTTACTTTTCTAAATTGACTATAAATAAAATTAATAAAATAACTCTACAATGATGTGACTAAGATTCATTGTAAATTCCCAAAATTTTATTGTCCTTCAGCATTTATTTGTGTTGAACTTGTAAATAAAATTAAACAAAAATAAATTTATTTTATATGCATAAACATATTTTTTTCATATAAATATCAATCATGAATTTAATTTATTTTAAAAGTACAAGATTATATATATATATTAGTTGGACATTATGATATTAAATACAATTGAGTGAATATATAATTTAAAATTAAAAAACATGAAAATGACAATATCTTATTTTATAAAAAAATGTGAAAAGACATTTTTATGAATTATGAGTACTTTACTTGAAAATGACAATAATATTATTTTATAAGAAAGTGAATTGTGAGTACTTTACTTGAAAATAACAATAATATTATTTTATGAGAAAATGTGAAATGACTTTTATTGTGAGTACTTCACTTTATGACTTAAAAGTACTTGTACCACTACCTTGGTTAACTATGGGTTTTCATCCACCATAGAAAATGTGACAAATAAGCATTCTTAACTCATGCAATGCCACCTCAACCATGGGGGATGATGTCATCTAGTAGAATCTAATTGGTTGATTTTTATAGTACAATTTGGTCATTTTGAGGCCCATTTTTGACCCCAAATTCTCTCTAATGAATAGGAAATATAATCAACAAATCCACAAAACAATTATGCTCGACTGCACAGGTAGAAACCTGTATACATAGTGCAATCTGTGAAGGAGTTCACCCCTATATGTCATGTGGTTAATGAATGACATGACAACTATGGAAACTGATGAATGATTTAAGAAAGTCTCAAATCCAACGCCTTAGTGAAAAAATGGGTGCATACCTCCTATGCCTTAGTGAGTACGTGTTGGTGTAGACCTCCTATGCCTTAGTGAACAAATGGGTGCATAACAAGCATATAGGTATGTATGTCTAAGCCCCCAATCTTTGCTATCTGATAAAAAAAAATCCACAGATAGGAAAAGAGTTCAAATCTTGGGGGTCACACTGATCATAGAGTTCCTTGAGGATGTAGGCAGGGTGCTACTATAAAATTCAAGTAGATAATTTGAACTTAATTAAATATCCATATATCTATCTTAACCCTGAATCATCATTGCTTACCATGGAGTTAGATGGATCTATGATTTATTTTGACATAGAATTTTCTTATAATTTGATTTTTTTCAATTTAACTTTTAATGTTAAATAAGCTACATACCACCTTTAGCTCATATTCCCTTACTATAGGAGAAGGGTGTCGACCAAACTGTAAGGAATGCATCAATATTACTGAAAACAAATTAAATTAACTTTTCCTTTGTAATTAATTAATTTATATCAATTAATGACTGCAAGATTTATCACATTTACTTGTTTACTTAAAGTACCAAGAAAATTAATTTTGATCTAACATGAATCGATTAACAAATAGAATCCTGAATTGGGTTAATTCTTGACTACATCTTTGTCAGATATGAAATGAAAGCAGCAATATACCCTGTGTTGCACAGGTTGAGTGTTGGTGCATGTATAATTGCATCAAGGGTTAAAGCTTTTAAACTATGAACAAAGTAGTGCAACACTGAGTATAATTAGAGTCTGGATAGAATCTGTGAAACTATCACTAGACATAAAACCTAGCGCTAATAGCAAATTAGTTTTCTTTTAGCAACTTGTCTAAACCATCTATAGCATGATCAATACGTCAGTAAATGAGTTGACATGTCAGACAAATAATAAAACTTCAAGGCAATGTTGGGCTCTCCTCTAAAGTTAGGACCTTTCTTACCAAATGAATAAAATAAAGAACACACCCATAAAACTAAAAACAACTGACCACAAAACAGGAAAATGAACAATGAAACGAGGATAATACAATACAATATGATTTGTCGACAAGATTTGCAAACTTAACTATTCATTGAAAAAACAGAGTACCTGTAACTTTGCAACATCAACAACTTTAGCACATCCCTTAAGTTCTTCCATTTCCCTACAATCCTCTTCAGCTTTTTTAATACGATTTACACCTGCAAACAAAATATGTCCCACAAGAAGGACAATTACAAATATGCTGAGAGATGTTCCGATGGCTGAAAATGGTGGCTTTGGGTTATCTAAGAATCTGTAATAGCCACAAATAATAGGTCTTGAGAAAATCTTAAGACTTAGCAATTCTACCATATGAAAAGCAACAAGGACTTCGTATTTTTCCTTGTCAAAAGGAAACAAGTGGTAGTACATTGAAATTAAACCAAGCAGATATCTTGTGCCAAATTCAATATTCAAAGAAGGATTCAAAAGCCAACCCCATAAAAATGATTTGAAGGAACTCAAATTCAAGGACAATCTGACTTCCTCACAAACATATCATGCAAAAATTCACAAGAAATGCCATCTGATAAAACTCCTTACAAACCATTGACTATTAAAAATTCCTCCTAAACCCTAAACCAGCCTCAAGGTCCTCCTTTAAAGCCACTTTTTTTTTGTCATGATCCTATCTCAAACGTGCAGCCTTGAAGGAGGACCTTGACCAAATAAAAGACATTTGAGATAGGATCATAACCAAATGCCTTGAAGGGTTTGCAGATTTTTGGTCATTTTTTTGCACATTTGAGATAGAAACAAGCAGGATCATTTTATTAATTGAGCTAAGACAAAAGGAGGTAACTATTCCTATGCTAGAATGTGTGTGGAAATAGATCTGGAGAAGGGCCTTCTAAAACAGTGAAAAAACCTATGAGGAACCAGAGAAACCATGTAATAACGGGTGTACTCCATAATGTGGACCGTCATTTTTTTTCATAGGAAAAAAATAAACCAGAGAAACCTTGTATTTAAAGTTTATTAAAAAGAATGGAATTAACTAACCTGTGAATGGGATTTCGACTACAAATTCAACTCCAATGCTCTAGAACTCTATGCATGCCTCTTCAAATCCTCCAAGTTTGCTCCAATACCCTTCTATCCATGGCAGCAATTGAAAATATATAGCCAATTTTTCAAACCCCTCAACCGGTGTCTCAATTTCAATCTGCATGGCCTAATAGATGCCTAAAGATGCCTCTCAGACCTGATTCATCCTCTCATAACCAACGAACCACTTGCTCCCACCAAAGGGAAATATTTGGGACTGAATATCGATTTGCCGGGGTGCTTGAACTAGTGCAAGGTTGCAAAATATGCCCATCATTAATCATTGGCGCTACCTGGCTCGTTCAACGTGTGCAAGGTCCATTGTTATTAATCACTTTCCCATTCGGAGGTCGAAGAATTAATCGGCATGGTTATTCCATAATGTAGGAGTATTTAGTACCAAATT
>LPNX010939982.1:74386-86734 GCA_001517045.1 Pseudotsuga menziesii
TAAATTCTATTCCTTTTGGTTTTGATACTAAATTTGATGAGGGCCAGGCTATTCAAAAATTTTCAGAAGTTGTTTATATTCATGGTTATGATAAATCTGCTGTTCAAAATCATTATGAAAATGGTTTAAGTTTTAATAAATATGATGATGAAATTGAAAAGAAAGACCCAAAAATCTTTGAGGTGTGTGATATGTCACAATCTGATCAGCAGATTCAAGAATGCATTCAGTCTATTATCCTTGAACAGCAAAAGCCAATGCCTGATAATCATTTATTTGAAGACAGTGTGGAAAAGGAGGTTCAAAGTGTTGACATTATTGGTGATACTATTCAAAAATTTACAGAGCAAATTCAGGCTGATCCTGATGTCTTTTATCACCAATGCCTGATTGATATTCATGGAACAAAATATTCTTTTGGACAGCCAGAGCAAGAAGAAGTAACTTGTAGAAGTTTTTATGATCCAGTAGCAGATTATTTAGAGTCAATACCAAGTTATAAATCTGTTATTTCAGAGACACTATTTGATGAAAGTGGGCATAAGTTGTTAAATCTCTACTGTTCATGTTTTCCAATATTTCTGATTATATATATATTTGGAGTTGGAAACAAGTTTTGGTGGGTTGATCAAATTTTTTCTTGGTTACATTGGAAATGGGATTTTGATTTGATTCAGTAGATGGAAGGTTCCTCAGAAAAAGAGATTTGATTTTCATTGTATATATCAGTGTGTGAAGGATTGAATAAAGACTCCATAGCCCAATGGATATTTTGCAGACTAGTAGGTAGCAGAAACGAAGGCACTGGTCTACAGGTTCTTGAAGCCTCACAGGGAGGACTTCATCCCGCAGCTGGAGCCAGATGTTAAGTCAGTAATTTGTTTCTTCTTATTTTATGATTGATTTGCATTTTATTCCAAGTTATTCATTTGCTTTAGTTTGATTTTTGCTTCTCTTGGGAAGTTCTTAGTTTTTGTGTGAAATTTTGAACTTTCTCTTGAAAATTTTAAGTTTTTTACCTTTAGGTTTTTATTTTGTTTTTCCTCCTTTAGGTTTTAAAGGGTTTTTAAAGGTCATATTATTGAATAATGAGGTCACAAATCATATTATGAGCATACTCATCATTCTAACATCATTTAAACTTCATGCAAAATGGAAAAAAGTTCCCAACAGGTATGCATATGGACACTTGGTTTGTTAGTAGGGATCAATGTTGGCAAACAATACAATGTTTCTTAGTGAGAGAGCTTCCAAAACCTGAAGGAAATGAATAAGGATCAAGATATGGCTGGGAAAAAACACTTTGGCTGCAACCAATCTTTCTACTGGTGTTATTTATTTGGAATGCAAAACAATTACTGAGAATTCTGCTCAGTTTTTCCTATTTTGAGTTATTGAAGTAAAATGCCGACCACGAGATGATGGAGAGGAAATTATGAAAAAAAAAAAAATTTTTGTTCATAATATACCCATCTACAAAAACCTCTCTCAGTTTTGAAACAGCTATCAAGGTTTGAAAGATCCAATTTAATCTTTGCAGCCTAGTTTTCAGGATTTTTAATATTTAATATTTTCCTGTTTTAGTGTTCATATTGCGGGGCCGATTATGATTGATTGGAGATGAATTTTTGAAAAACGAAAGAGGTTTTTGTTCATAAGATATCCATCTACAAAAACATCTCTCAGTGTTGCAACAGCTAGCAAGGTTTGAAATATTCAGTTTAATATTTACAGCTTATTTTTCAGGGATGTTAAATATTTAATATTTTCCTGTTTTAGTGTTCATCTTGCGGGGCATATTATGATTGACTGAAGATGAATTTTTAAAACCAAATAGATTTTTTTTTCCATCACGGACCCATTCACAAAAACCTCTCTCATTTTTTACACAGGTGTCACCAATTGAGAGATATGGAAGCTTCTTTGACACCTATTTTCCAGAAATTCACCATATTTGCCAGGAATCCGATTTGTTATTTTTAGTTAATTAGTTGAGTTAGTTAGTTAATGTAACTGTTGGGAAGTTTCAATTTCGACCTAATGAAGGGGAAATAGAACCACTTCTTTGTAATTATAAAAGAGGAACAAAAGGACTGAAGAAGGGTTCTGATTTTTGGGATAGCTTCAGGAGGTCTGCAGGCTTGTTCATGAGTTCAGACTTGTTCATGAGTTAAGTATAAAGCTCTTGTATGCATTTGGTGATGAAACTATGAGATATATGAAATTTTTCCCCTTCATTTTTCTGTGTTGGCTTCATTATTGAACTTGTTTAGTTTCTTAATTGATATATTCATTACTAGTTTATGTTTATATGCTGGTGATGCTTGTCTTTTATGAATGAACTTCAATACTGTTTTCTATGGGATCTTGTTGAATGTATTATGCATCTTTGTCTTCTTTTGTTTATGATTCAGTTATTACTTTGCTCATGAATGCATTCCCTGTCTTTCCACAAAAGTTTACAACCACTAAAACATTGTAGAAACCCTAAACCTAGTCTGTTTTATTGAATTTTATCTTGAGTGTGTGTTGGCTTGTTTCTCTGGCCTTAGAAACAATTTCTGGCACAAACACTTAGCTCTGTTGTTGGTTCACATGTCCTTTCTTTGATTTTGGCATGTCATATGTCGGATAATTTTAGCAACATGTCCTACATGTCCTGTTTCCAAGAATCACGTGACTTGGATTAGAAGCTAATCAACTGAACTTTTTTTACAATCCACTTATTGTATAACTTGATAATTTAATTTCATATATGAAAACATCTCTATACCTCAGTATTTTGAGGAAATGTTCTTGCTCATGATGAAATCTGTTTTGGTCTGATAATGTAAAATTTCATTTCAAAAGTATGGAAACTTACAAGTTACAAGTAGATAGAATCAGTTCTGAAGATGGGAGGATTGTTTAGTTTACTGGGAAGATGCACAGTTTCATAAATACAAGTTGCAACATACAAGTTTAATTTTCAAGTCGATCAAAATTCCAAAGTTATTATTTGTAAGTGTAGTCTTCTGGTATCCAATTATTTTTTGGATATATAATAAGAGAAGATCATTTATAAATGTTCAATGAACAACCACAGGAAGTAGTCCAATGGGATTGAAAGAGATTAAAGTGTACCAACCACTATAAATGAGGAGTCTTTGAAATATTTATTGTATAGTTGGATTTTTTTGTTGCTATGATCAATAATAACCCTG
The DNA here is from genome assembly GCA_001517045.1 of Pseudotsuga menziesii. NCBI lineage: Eukaryota > Viridiplantae > Streptophyta > Pinopsida > Pinales > Pinaceae > Pseudotsuga > Pseudotsuga menziesii. Next base: position 77,590 of record LPNX010939982.1, read on the forward strand.
TATTAGGAGACAGGTTGAAAAATGGAATGAGAGGAGCATTTGGAAAACCTCAGGGGGCCTATGCATGTGTGGCCATAGGCCAAGTCCTTATTTCAGTCCGATGCAATGACAATCACTCAAATCATGCTGAAGAAACTCTGCGTTGGGCCAAGTTCAAGTTTCCTAGGAGACAAAAAATCATTGTCAGCAGACAATGGTGAGAATGGATGTGGGGTTGTTGGAAAAGTATGTTGTGGAGGTTAGACCGTATGAAAAGGAGGTAAATGATATTAGTGGCATAAATTCCTATTTTAATTCTAGAATGAATAATATTTATAGGAGCATTACTTTGTAATTTGCGTACTGTATGAATAATGCTATTTAATGCACTATAACTATTCTCCGATTTCCATTAGCATGGGGTTTTGAATATGATCCAGTGTTGGAAATTGATATGTGGGATATGATTTGAAGATTTCCCCCACAACAAAATGATGGCGACTGCTTGTGGCCAACAGTTCTGTAACGCGTGCTGGACAAGTTGGTGTTCACATGAACATATTACTTAGGTTTATGCTTCTTAAATTTTTGTTACTTTGACAATAGAAGTATCAGGTATTATATAGCATCATACCATTGTATATGTTGTGGATGTATGATCTGTAGTCTTATTTTTGCAGATATGTCAGAATCTAGAGGTGAAAGTCAGTTTTTCTATTGAGCTTTTATGGATAAATCATAAATGTTTTAGTTTTATTGACAGTTTGTAACCAATATGTGGATTCATGACTTTTCCTCATTTTTTATGTTGTCTTCATTTGAGGTCCTAGGCCCCAAATATGTCAATGTCCCAACCAACTGAATACAAGGAAAAACAATTATATGTTCATGATTCATTTAATTTTTTAATTCATAGCTCCATCGTTATAGTGACGCCCGTTTGTGCAACTCTCTGACGGGATTTCTATACTACTAACAAAATTTTCGTCGTTAGTATAGTAATCCCATTAGATAATTGCACAAATGGGAGTCTCTATAGCGACGACACGTCGTTGCTACAATGACGACACCTCATCTCTATAGCAACAAAACCTCGTCGCTACAATGATGATGGAAGTGCTACTATAGTAACAAGGAATTGTCGCTATAGCGACACAGTTTGGTTTTTTAAACAAACCAACATTTCATGTCTTTTGTGTCGCTATAGAGACGAAAGTTTTTCCACAAAAAAATGGGTCATGTTCGTCGCTATAGCAACACACAAGTGTTGCATTAGCAATGATTTTATATGGGAAAAAAGTGCACATGTACTAGTGGCCTTGGAGAAAAGGATAGCATACCTATCAATGGACAAAAATATGCAAAATTCATATCTAGTGGGGTGCATTATTTCCACAAAGGTAGGTTATGATTATCGCATTGGAATTATTTTTCTTTGTGGAAGGGTATTCAAAAGAATTCACTCAATTGGTAATATTCGACTATCAAGAATTCATACAATGCTAGAAAAGGATCCCACTTTTTACTCTAAAGAATATCATGCATGAGCTAGTGGGCCAGTAACAAACATTTCAATATCATGGAGGCGTGAATTCTGTTCTAAGCATGGAGAGAGTATGCCAGATAGAGAAACCATACACATTCCAGATAATTTCTCAAGGTAGGAAATATACAACTTGTACAAGGCATTCTTTCAAGAGGCCAAAGGAAATAACAATTTCATTAGATATGCATATTTTACAAAACTATGGAAAATAGAGTTCAACAATGTATATATTCCTAAAAAATCAAGTATGGGGGTTTGTAGTATATGTGCCTCTCTTAAACAAAGAAGGGATAAATAAGAAGGGATAGAAAGAAGCGCGTCTCTAAAAATTTTCTTTTCTCTTATACATTTCAAGTATAAAATATCATCAATGTTTTATATTTATTTTATTTGTAGATTCTGTTATCAAAGAACTTCAAACACATCGCAATAAACAATTAGTTGAATGAAAAAAATTATACAAACATCACAAGAAGTGTTATGATGATCCACATCAGTATTTGTGTTTGATAATTGATGGAATGGATAATAAAAAAACAATTTTGCCACATTTTGTTCGTGTACCAAAGAAGTTAAAGGAGGGAAATTGTATTCAGTTTCACTTGGTTGGTTGTATGTTTTTAATGGTCAAATTGCCTCGAGGGTTTAATTTACAACTCCAAATATTCATAATGATGCAAATTTTACCATCACCATAATTCACCATGTGATTACTCATTGGTCTGATAATATTCCATGAGTTTTGTATCTGTGATTGGACAACACTAGCGGGGAAAACAAAAATCAGATCGTGTTTGGTTATCTAAACATGCTTATTGAATTGAGAATTTTTCAGAAGGTTAAATTTGGTTTCCTTCTTGTTGGACATACACATGACCATATTGATCAAATGTTTATCCATTTTGCAGTGACAATGGGGAGGAAGAATGTTGGGAGTCTCCCATCATTAACTGAAATTATCAGAAAGACATACAATCCATATCTTGGTGTACTAACATTGGAGGAGACTATTGACATGTGAATATTTATTATGGGATCACATGCTTAAGAAAGGTGCATTGAAAAACTTATTGACAGTAGCCTCCAACATCAATTTCATCCCAATTCGTCAAATTTATGCTTCAAAGTTATTATTATTGCAATCAACTATCAAGATTCAAAATGCACGCTAACCCAATAGAGATGTTGATTATTCTCAATGCTTGGAAGAAATAAAAAAGTATATCAAAGATATATATGACTATTTTGATTTTGTTGATACAATTTGGTGGGATTCTTTTTTCATGGAGCAAAATGACATAATTTCAAACTCTACAAATGGAGAGATTTTTTTGAAGACTCCATTTCATTGGCTGCAAAGTATGTCAAATGAAAACGAGGAAATGAATGTTGAAGCAGAAGGTGTTGATCCTTATATAGAATATGAAAGGGAAATGTATATTGGGTATAGAATATCATCTGCATGCCACAAGGCAATGGAATACCTTTATAGAGGCTTAGTACAATATATTAAGGAAGGTTGTATGATTGCAGTGTTGGCTACAGAAGATGCACACAATTATCCATTATGGATTGCAAAATTTATGAAGGTAAATAAAGAAAATGAATAATTTATATCCATTGAAGTACATTTGTATGCAATGGACACACACCCATTTGATTGTGTGTGCAAGCCAAAGATGGTGGTTGAAAAAATGGTTTGCAAAAAGAGAAAAAGAAAGGGTCAAAATGCATGACATCGTCACATTGACATTTTGAATTTAGAAGTTGTTGACATACTAGTTTATGGCTTCCAGTTGACAAATAAAGGTACTCTTCACTCCAAGACTATATACATTATCAAAAGATTGTTGGCACAAGAAAAAGTTGTATCATGGGAGTTTGTTAAACTAAGGCAAAGATCAAGAAGGACTATGTCATATGAAATGTTGCGCATACATGAAGACTCATACATTGTAATTATTGATAGTAGAGAAGAATATGGGTCATCTACATATTCATCTGATCATTCATCTAAATAAAATGTAGTTTCTGATGGTGTGTCAGAATCCATGTGTTGATTTCACTATTTGCACATGAAACATTTTATCTTTTTTATTAAGATGACATTGTCTGCGTGGCAACTCTAAATGAGTTTTTCAATTTTAATTTGAATAGCTTCTATGTATTATGGTTTAATATATGATTTTATTATGAGTATTATAAGAAGTTCCTTTATTTTACATGGAAAGATTGGTCTAATAATTTCTTGAATAATTTTCCTTTAATATAGTGCAAGTTTTATATAGTGTTACTAAGATGTTTAATAAATACAACTTTAAATTATGATAAAACAATATAATTATGCCATTTTTTTAATTAGTGTGCTACTGGTAGCATCAATTTTCAATTTGGGGCTTGATTTTAAGGTTATTGCAAATAACATTAAGGACTATTTTCGTCCATGTCCACATTTTTAGCCCAAAAAAAAGTGGTGCTACCAATTTTTTATTTGGAGGTGTTTTTTGGTGTGTTTTTCACAAAATAAGATTTTTTATGGCTAGAGTTCTCATTTGGAGTATAAAGTTCTCGTCAAGTTGTATAACATGTTCTTATTATTACTTTAACATTCTTGGTATCTTATGGATGTTATTAGCAGTTCATGGTCGTTTCAAGGGTAATTAGCATCCCATGAGGAGATGATATTAATGAGTCTCTTGAATGCTTAGATATATTTTGCATTATTGATGAAGAATCAATGAGAAATTAGTAGTTAAGATTCTTTTTATTGGATCAAAAGACCAATTTGGTTAAATTCACACTCATAGAACTGTATGAAGGATGGTGCCATAGTTCACTATCCTGGTGAACCATTTGGTGTTAATATTTCACCTAGTTCTAAGTTTCAACAGTTTCACAAGCTTCAATTCAAAACTTAGACTTATATGTACATGGATCTTCCTATGCTAGTGAGTGTATTGTTCTTGGGGAAATACTCCAATCGTGTGACATTCACTACATCGACCGCTTTTGTATATTTCGTACATGTGCACATACATAAACGTGCATATGCGTGCTTTCATATATGTGTGGATATATAGATTCACATATATGGAAAGAGGTTATGTAAATGTATTTCCATATATGTGTGTGCATATATGAAAGCTCTTTGTGTATACGAAAGTGATTTATGTATATGGAAGAACTTTTGTATATGTGCTTCTATATATGTGCGCGCATATATGGAAGCACTTTCATATATGGGTACTCATATACAAAGGTGTTTTTCATTTATCCACTTTCATATATGCGCACACATATATGGAAGGATATTTTGTATCTACAGGGTACATGTGCTTTGAAGCACGCAGATACAGAAGAACTTTCCATATATTCGCTCATGTATGTGCACGCATATACATAAGGCTCTTCCATTTATGCATGTGCATATACAAAAGGCTCTTTTGTATATGCACATGCATATATGGAAAGCTTTTGTATATGTGCATGCATATATGAAAAATGATTCCATATATGCGTTCTTCCATATTGGCATGCACATATATCGAAGGCGCTTCCATATATGTGCACTTCAAGACACATGTACAGTATGAACGTGCATATACGGAAGATCCTTCCATATATGGATGTGCATATATAGAAAATCCTTTTTTATATGCACGTGCACATACAAAACCACTTTTAGTATATGTGTATGCATATATAAAATCACTTCCATATATGCACAAGAATATACAGAAGGATCTTCTGTATATGTGTTCACATACTGCGTATATATGGAAGCACTTTCCGTATATGCACTTTTTTATATGCATCCTTATGTATATGTGCACACATATACAAAAGCCTTTACTTTTGTATATGTGTGCACATATACAAAAGGATTTTGTATATGCATAGTATGTGCCCACATATATGAAAGATACTTATCTATATGCACGCACATATATGGAAGGCTCTTTTGTATGTGCATGTGCATATTGCACATATACAAAATCCATCGATATATGTGCGTGTATACAAAAGGATATTTTGTATATGTGTGTGCATACTGCGCATATAAGGGAGCCTTTCATATATGCGTGTGCATATACAGAATCACATATACATAAAGCACTTCCATATATGTGTGCTTCCGTATATGTGCGCACATATACAAAAGTGCATATATGAAAGTGTTTCCATATATGCGTGCGCATATATGGAATTGCATATATGAAAGCGCTTTTGTATATGCATGTGCATATATGGAAGGCTTCTGTATATGCATGTAGATGTGCAAACATACACGGAAGCACATATATGCACGTGCAAATATGGAAGGATTATGTTTATTCATGCCTTTCATATACAAAAGGCTTTCATATATGCATGCACATATATACGATTATGTATATGTGTGCACATATACATAAGTCTTTTGTATATGCACACGCAAATATGGAAGCACATTCATATATGTACTTTTGTATATCTGCGTGCATATACGGAAAGATTTCGTATATGCACAGTATGCACATGCATATATGAAACCTCCTTTTGTATATGCGTGCACATATACTTAAGGCTTCTTTATATGCCCAATATGTGTGCACATATACGAAAGAGCCTTTCTTATATGTGTGTGCACATACTAAAGATCCTTTCATATATGCATGTACATACTGTGCATATACAAATGCCTTCTGTATATGAGCTCGCATATATGGAACCGCATATACATAAGGATTTCGTAAATGCGCGTTCATATATATAACGATATATATATATGAAAACACACATATTGAAGGAACTTTATTATATGCACGATTCAAGGCACATGTATTGTATGCACACACATATATAAAAGATCCTTCCATATATGCGTGTGCATATACTAAATATCCTTATGTATATGTGCATTCATATAGAGAAGCACGCATATATGGAAGCGCTTTCCATATATGCACACACATATACAGAAGCACTTTCATATATGCACGTGAATATACGGAAGTGTTTTTTGTATGCCTTGAAAGTATGAATCTTAGTTGGTGTAGAGGGCTTACAGAATTGTCAGAAAGCATAAGACAACTAAAACGTTTTAGGACTCTAAACTTACAATTTTGTACAAAGTTGAGTAAAATTCCTGTGAGCTTTGGACTGATGAAGCTTCTAAGAGTTCTTAAAGCTTATCATAGTTTGTAGTTTACAAAAGATTCCCCATTGTTTGGGTGGACTGAGATGTATTGAGAATCTAAATTGTTCTGGATGTATTGCAAATCTTAGGTTCCTTCCTAGCACATTTTTCCTTCTTTCATCCCTCTAAACATTAAATTTGAAGAAATGTAGAAGTTTACTTGATATCCTACATAATATCAATAACTTACCCTTAATTTCCTTTAAGGTGGATAATTATTACAATTTGAGGAAGCTTCCTCGGAGTGTGGGACTATTAACGTGACTTCGACACTATAATTTGTCCATGAATGGTTGTTTTGTATTGAAAGAGTTTCCAGTAGAACTATGCCAATTCAACTTTATCAAAAGGCTGGACCTGAGCTTCTGTACTGATCTAGAAGGGATTCTCGATCAATTCATGGAATTGGTGAATATAAGATATTTGAATTTAGAAAGGTGTGAAAACATCGTCAAAATTCTAGAAGGTTTTGACAAGTTGAATTCTTTACAAGAATTATATTTGAATTCATGTTTTAAGTTGTAATAATTGTGTGGGTATTTTGAGAGTTTTTCATACTTATAAAATTTGATCCTGAGCAATTGTGAAAGCCTTGAGGGCGAATGGATGGATACTATTCTAAATATTAGGTCATTGAAAGTAGTGGAAATTATAGAAAGTTGGAAGCTGACTAAACGACAGACATAAATCAAATTGGAAGAAAATGAATGGGATATGATTGTGAAATTCTAACAAGTACCCATAACGTCTCAAAATTAAGAATTACTTTTGTGAATTTGAAAGGAATACGAAAAATGATTTCGTATATGTGTGTGCATATACAAAAGCGCATATATGAAAGCAGTTTTGTTAATGAAATTTAGTATATGCACACGCTTATATGAAATTCCATTCTATATATGTACGCACATATACGAAAGCCTTCCATATATGTGTGCACATATACTGAAGATGCTTATGTATATGTGCATGCATATACGGAAGATCCTTATGTATATGTGTATGCATATACATAAGATCACATATATGGATGCGTATTATATATATATGCATGCATATACAAAAGCACTTATGTATATGTGTGCACATATATGGAAGGATATTTCGTATATGTGTGTGTATACCATGTATATATGGAAACACTTTATGTATATGTACTTTCGTATATTAAACCTTCTGTATATGCATGCCCATATACAAAATCCTTCTGTGTATGTGCTTACATATATGCATGCACATATACATAAGGCTTTCGTATATGCATAGTATGTCCATGTATGTACAAAATATCCTTCCCTATATACGTGCATATACGGAATGCTCTTTCATACATGTGCATGCATACTACGCATATACAAAATCCTTTTGTATATGTGTGCACATATATGGAAGTCTCTTTCATATATGCATGTGCATATTGAGAATATACGAAAGCATTATGTACATGTGTGTGCATATATAGAATCACATATACATAAAGCATTTCTGTATATGCATGTTTTCATATATGTGCACACATATACATAAAGCGCTTCCGTATATGCATGTTTTCGTATATGTACATGCATATACAAAAGTGAATATACGAAAGCACTTCCATATATGTGCTCTGTAAATGTGTGTGCATATATGGAAGTCCATATATGAATGTGCTTCCATAAATGTGTACGTATATATGGAACGCTTCTGTATATGCGTGTGCATATATGGAATTGCATATATGAATGTGCTTCTGTATATGTGTGCGTATATATGGAATGCTTCCATATATGTGCACACATATATAGAACCATGTCTATGCATGCACATATAAAAAATCTTTTTGTATATTCGTGTGCATATACAAAATCCTTCCATATATGCACGTGCATATAAGTGCTTCCATATATGTGTGCGCATATACGAAAGGGCTTCCATATATGCTAAAAAATCCTTCTATGTATGCACGTGCATATATGGAAGATATTTCATAAATACACTTTCATATATACACGCTTTTGTATATGCACACGCATATATGGAATGATCTTCCATATATACACATGCATATATGTAAGGATATTCCGTATATGTGTGCGCATATATGGAAGGATTCTGTATATGGGCGTGCATATAAAGAAGGATACATATACGAAAGTGCACATATGTAAAAATCTTTCATATATTCACAATATGAACATCCATATACGGAAGAGCCTTCCATATATGTGTGCACAGATATAAAATTTCTTCCATATATTCCACAAGAAAATATGAACCCAAAATTCAGCAGCATATATGTCTGATTTTTTACATCAATCTGTCGACAATACGACAAGCCTTGGATTTTATAAACATCAATTGATTTTCATTGTATCTCTGACAACAATATGGTCTCCTCAAATTTTCGACAAGAAATGGTCAAATATATGACCATATATATATATATATATATATATATA
>LPNX010939982.1:86927-111244 GCA_001517045.1 Pseudotsuga menziesii
TTCGACCCCCAATCATATCAAGTAGGAATGATATCTAATGACAAACCCATCAGATATGCTAAAAATTGGCGTCGGATATTCTATGGCTAACTTGTCGGATATTCTACGACAAAATTGTCGGATATTCGACCCTTAACCCTATGAAGAATTAATGATATCCGATGATAGACCCATCGGATATCTAACCTAAAATATTTTATAGGAATTTGTATAGCCGAAAACATTTATCATCGGAGGTATGGCATGAATGTCGAAAAAGTGGGGAATTATGTCAGATATCCGATGACATAAAAGAGAAAAACCGACGAGAGTTGCCATCGGTGGTATGGCATACTCATCGGTTATAGTGGGATAGTCTGTCGGATATCCATCATAGATAGATATTTTTTTTTTAAATTACTAGTTCTAAATTAACCATAATCACTCATGTTTTTTAAAATTAAACATATGGTTTATGGTTTATGGAAATGAGATGTTAACCATTTGAAAGTTACAAAATATGGTAACATTGTTATGATGATGTCCTTAAATGTAAATTTGGAATTGAATCCCAAAAGGACATGAAATGATTATGCTTATTTAATGGCATTTCCAGCCCACCCCCCGCCCCCCCAACATGGCCAAAGTCATGTTTTGTGTTCACCATGCGTGGCTTCATACTCAAAAAATATCTACGATTTTATTGGTTGATGGTTGTTGCGTTTTGGAAAGGTAATAGAAAGTGGAAAAGCATAAATATTTAGATTCAATGCTATAGGGAAAATTTACGGAATCAAGCACACTCACAAATGGAGGGTGCGTGTGCCTACTCCATTAAAGTTGCATACGTTCCATTGAGTTGACATATGTTGAAGAAAATAAAAAACAATATCATGTTAATAGAGACTTTTGTAGTCCATACTTTCTTGAAAACCAACACCATAAGTAATGGATTAGATCAGACCAATTAACAACTCATAATTTTTTAACCGCTTCAATTGTAAAGTAAACAATTATCTTCAATAATAAATCAGTATAGAAAACATTGGGTTAACATAGCACCGAGATCAAATTTGCAAAAACTAGATGCAAGCAAATAATGAAAATAGCTGGAGAATGTGAATGTGTGTTTGGGTAACCAAGGATGTTGCTTGAAGTTTTAAATGACCCTCCCATGGTCCATCTTATTGCATACTTCGACAATATTCATAAGAAGGCACATTATCTTCAACAAAAGGTTTAAATTCTTCATGGTGGTTCTGCACAAAATAGACAATAAATATATCCAACTTTTTCAATTTTCTTTGAAATTAATTCAAGAAAGAAAGACATAAATATCTAAATGTCCTCAACTGAAATACAGAAAGAAAGGCATGCACTTAACGCAAGTTTGGCCTAATTTATGTCTAAATGTATAAATCGTAAATGATAGTATTGAAAATGAAACACATGCCTAAAGAGAAATATATGTGGACCAATAAGAGACCTACATGGTTATGCACAAAAATTCAATAACCTAGACAACAATTACCACATAATCCTTCTATGCCTAATAATCCTAACATTTAAACTATTGAATTCAACTTAACCAGACCCATCTAATGCTGAGTCATCTTTCCTGCCAGCTCTTTGCATCTCGAGAGCAAGTTCATTTTCTTTTGCAACCTCCTCTTCCATCTCCACCAATAACATCTAGCATGGATACTTCTCAACTTCATAGAACTACCACTTCTTCCAAAGTTAGCTCGATGAAACTAACAACATTTCATTGTACCATTGATGGATGGTTTCATATATCAAGTTTTAGTCTATATTTTAAGTAATAAATTTACTGATGAAACCCAAAAACTAAAATAACTTGTGGCTACCTTGAAAGGAGGCACTTTATTATGGTATACCAAGAAAAATGAGGTTGCTTCTTATGAAATCCATTTACATTTTTTTATCAAATATCCACAATGAGTATGACTAACTCAATTCAACCTAGAATTTAAACACTTGACTTGGTATATTCAAATCAAATGGATTGAGATGTTTCAATAATATAAACGAATTTAAAGGTTGATTGGATAATTAACCAATGCCCAGCTACAACAAAAGAAGAATTATTCGTTTATACATGGTTTTTTTTTATCACGATTTTGATTCAATCTGTGGAATTTGAATAAAAAATGTATAAACAATGTGTGGAATTTGCATTTTGCTTTAAAAATGTACAAACAACTCAATTCAATAGAGAAATACACAACAATCCATACCTGTGCACTATAGCTGCAAGTGACGAAGGGTCAAGAACAAATACATCAAGTACTCAGTAAAGAAACAGAGATAATGTGTGCTTGTATAACATAATCATGTACGAGATGAATTTCCCCTAGACAAGATGCTAGAAGTTGGTAATGATAAGGGGAGTGATTGAGGAACTGTGTAACCATGAAAGTATGATACATGTTGCTTCTATAATTATTGAATTGAAAATTTCTAAAATTCAGTCAATTTAAATAAAAAAATCTATGGAATCTATTATAACATAAAATATATAATCCACAAAAATTCTCCAACACAAAGTCATTCTAAACCCAATGAGCCAAACAACTTAGCATTTAAGCCTCTATTACAATGTGTCAAGTGTGGGTAATTTCACCATTATGATTATTTCAGCCACAATAATTGCAAAATTTGGATTTTGTACTTTGAGAATTACCTTTGAAACTCTGAATTAATTTTCTAATCTTGTTTCCTATCAATCCTTCCTCGATCGCAACCTCTGTCTCAACATCTTCTTCACCTTCCTATGAATACTCTAGCTGGACCTTCATTGTCATTCTTCTTTAACCTCTCTTCTTGTTTGATCAATGAACCTCAACTTCTTTAAATGTTGGAATATCCTATCAAGAATATATGAAAAATGAAGTTTATTAAAATTCAATGTGAATCAAGGAAGCTATTGAACAAAATGGAAATAATACTAGGTCTTTAATTTTAGTATTAATCACCACAAACTCATTCTAGGCATGATTTGTTATAGAATCAGATTTATCCATCTTCATATTTGTTAATTTGTTTAACAGAAATAAATTTCAAAGTTCATTAGAGGTTTCATATAATTTTTTAAACTTCTTCCATACCTCAATAGCATTGCTACGACCTTAAATTTTAGGAAGAATGTGATCCACATGAGCAAAAGATAGAAGAAGAAGGAATTTTTCTTCTTGTCATCATTTTGAACACCTTCAACACAAATAACTAGTTATTATTATTCAAAGTATGTGTCCTAATTTAACAATTATAGACAATACCATCACTAGAATGAATTTTCCTAATATCCATAGCATTTTCAATGAAATTTTCCAAAGACAATTATTACAGAAAATTATGGAAAACTAGTACAATATGTCATACCTGTAGAGAAAGGGATGTCGGTTTCAAAAATTGTACAACATCACGTTGACCATTAAGTTTTGTAGGTTGTATAGTGACCCATTCAAACAGGTCTCTATGACCATTTGTGCCAAGCTTGACACCTCCCAAGGATGAAGCTATATATGGGACCTGCAACACACCATGTCAAATATATATTATATATGTTTACATGAATATACTCATGTCCATAACACAATGTGTTACTTTAAATAACATACCATTTTATCAAGTTGTATTGATGCTTCGTATGCTTATAGCTTAGGTAGTAGAAGTTTTGTATATTCTGCACCAAATATGAGTAATCATGGGAAAACAAAATAATAACAAGAAATGGAAAAGCTCAAAAACTAGCATCGCGTTTACAAGAAGTGGTGGCATCTTGAACTTATGCTTACTTGCTCTTTTGTTAAACCTAGATATTTATAGATAGAATCCTCTCCATATTCTATATTTGGATGGAAAGACCTCATGTAGGGTCCCTCACAACTACATCACATTACAAATATTATTAGTATATTTTTAATAAATATAATAGATGTTATAAATTGTGTTCATCCTATTTCCATTATAAATGAGAAATGAAAAGATTACATTCTAGCACTGTACCTGTTTCAACAAGTATAGTAAGGTCTTCACTCAATGAATTATCCAGGAATGTAACCAAGAAATTGTCAAAATTTAAATGACACGTGAGTGGGTTGTAGAAAGACACCACCATAGCCATTCATTGAGATCCTCTTTGTTTTGAGAATAATTTAATATTCTCTCCTGAACATGACCAACTACGTGAAGGTGGAAGCTCTTATGGCCCCTCCACCCCACATCATTCTCAATTCCCCATACCCAATGCATGTACATGAAAAAAAAAGTATGTGCAAACATGCAGATTTCATTATAAAGAAATATTTACCATTCACTCGATAAAAAATAACATTCATTAAACCATTCATTCATTCAGTAGGGAAAAAAATATGCATGACACTATATTATCGAAAATAATTCACAGTATTTATTCAGTCACTTCATTCTATTTTCTTTTCTCTTTACAAAATCAAGAATAAACTCATCATATGGAGCTTGTTGTTCAGTTCTTGGTGGTTCAGTAACTTGTCGTGGATTTTGCGGCAAGGGGTATGGATTTGCTACAATAATTTGAAAATTTTACATTGACATATTCTGGTATTATATTGACAAGTATTTCATTAAAAAAAAACATTACAAAGGTGTTTTTTTACTTGATGTGGCCACATTGTGTACTTCATATTCATGTACTCTAGGCTCAATGTGTATAGTGTAACCCTCTACATGCTCTCCTATTTAAACATGGAAAACTATAATTAATGTTCACCATATTCAATGAAATATTTAAAATTGACGTCGCATATGAATAAATTCATTACCAGGGTTCGAAACATGATCTTCGATTGGTTGTTGTCCATTGACCTCGACATTGATTGGATTGTTGCTTTTCTGCTCAAAATAAAGTCAATATTTAATAGAAATTTTTTATAACGAATAGATTGCACAAGTAATAAATATTCATTAAACTATATATATTTTATATACATGTGTGCAAGATGGATCACCATAAGACTGTGTTTTCCCAGACAAGGTTTTTCGGCGTTCAACAACAACTTCAAAGTCGTGCTTGAATCCAAGCTTCAGGTATTCCTCAGTGGGAACTTTCTTGAATCGGTCAGCCTGCATATTTGCATAACGTCATTAATTTACCTCTTGCAGTGCAATAAAATGAAAATAATTTTCAATTTATTATTTGGATGCATTATTAGTTTTTCGATACTTACAATTCATGCTGCCAAATTCGAATAACCACTAGGCCCAATCGTGTGCTAACCATTTTTTTCTTGTCTTTCCTTTGTGGCCTTTGATGTGTCAAACAACCAATGAAAGTGTTGAAATAGTTTAGATGTTCCAAATTTTATGTATAAATTAATAATAATAAGGTTTATTATTACATTTTGAAAAGTACTGCATACCTCCATGTGCCTAGTTGTAGCTTTCCTTCTTTTCTGAGAGCCCTCTCCTTTCCATCTTCCACTAGGCCTTTCCACTCTCTAGTTGGAATCATCAGAGGGAACTCATACCTAAGGTTCCTTTCTAGGTGAAATCTATATTGGTCCCGAACAATCTTTATATGTTATCCAACCTTCTTTAGGACCACGGCTCTATTAAAGGTCTCGTTGCCAAACAGGCCAACCAACCAATTAATGATATCATCTTTTAAATTTTTAATTTGTCTATCCCACCTTGTGTGGATGGTGGGCCCAAAGATCTCCAAGGAAAAAACATTTATATGTTTATAAAAAACCTTATTTTCTGAAAAACAATCATGCCATCATTAGTTGAAAGATAATGTTTTATCGGTATATATACAATCAAATTATAAACACTAACTTGAACATGAATAACAATTACCTCAGATCTTCTCTATCTTTATTAGAATGAGCTCTTCATCCACCATGAATGTTGTATGTATTGTACCTGTTCTAGTGACACAGGAAGGTCTAGGAAATGTTTCTTAAGCAATATCAATACTAGCATGCTCTACATCAACCCCTTCTTCTACACAATCTAGTGTGCGTCGGTCACTAGATGGTGCACTCACAGCTGGCCTCGAGGGTGTCGATGAACGTGTTGCAGACTTTTCAGTCGACAATAGTGGCACATAAGTTGAACATGGAGTCATTTTCTCATGTGATGACTCTCTACAAGAATCACTGGGGCCAACACCGCCTTGACCACTAGTGTGTGGTCATAGAAAACATTGTAAATACAAACCATATTTTATAAATTCACCATCATATACAAGTAAAAATTATAAAGTACTAAATGAATTTATATTATGATTCAATATTCTGCAACTTACCTGCAAGGCATGCAATCTCTTTACCAAAACATCAACCTTTTCTTTAATCTCATATGTTTGTGGCACAATCAATAGAAGATGAATGATATCCTCATTAATTTGTTTCAAGTCCTTCTCCATCATCTTAATCGAGTCTAGAGAAGAACCAATGCTAGCAATACGCATCAATGCATCCACATCTAAAGTTATTGATTGCTCTAACATTGTTTCAAATGTCAAATCAGTGGTCTATAACAAAAATATATAAAACATTATTGACGTGAAAGTAATAGAATGAGGAAAAAACTATATTAACAAAAATTATCGGTAATGATATATTCATAAAATTACAATTAGGTTTACCTAATGCCTCGATGTTGGTGTCATCTAATCCACAATTGGGGACTTTCCCTGATCATCCATGTAACACTCGAGTTTTGACCCCATTTGCATTAAATGTATATGATGTATATATTGTAATTAATCATGGTGTGGAGCTAAAGGAAAATCCCCACCATCACTTTAGCATTTTATGTTTTGGCGATTAAAAATCGTTGATGATGGTATTTTTTGCTAGCCGGCACATTATAATTTTGGACATCATGTAAATATGCAATTTAATTAAAAATCCACAACCAACTATGTCAATGAAACAAATAATGATATGGGGGCATGATTTCCTAAGGATTAGGGGGGGGAATTCAAACCTTTGGGCCAATGGGGAAAATTCAAATGTCAAGGGGAAAACCCATCAAAACTGTCAACCACCTTTCTTGTCTTACTCACCCAATCATTTATTTCTACCAGAAATTGGTTGAGGCAGTTATTGCATGGGATGGGAAGAGTATGGAGCCCAAAATTCGAATTGGGAAGAGCACCCATTTTTGAAAAACACATTTTGACTCCTTGGGCAAGTAAAAACCCAAAAATGTATGCCCATTCTACCATGCTTTCACATTTTCATGTTTTCCTCACCATTTTCCTTCACGTTGAGCTCTTGGAAGCAACTGGAACTTCTTGTTTGTGTATGCATTCATGTTTTTGGTTGTTTAACTCATTTTCGTCAGGATGGAAAATCATTTTTGGTAATTATCAGTGGCTGGGTTTCCTTCCCCACGATTTTGCTGCATTTACCCATTATTTCCAGGCTGGAAATTGTTTTTTGGTAATTCCCAGTGAGTGGGAGAAGAGACCCACAATTTTTTGGTGTTGTTGAGTCCATTTTGGCCATGTTAGGGACAAAATGTCTCTGGAAATTGAATTGCTACTAAATGGTTGTTTTTACCCATCTTGGTAATTCGTTTTGTTGCCAAAATTGTTTTTCCTCAACCCAAAATTTTGTATTCTGCTGTGTGTGCATATTTTGTTTTGTTTGAAATTATTTGGGAGGGGAAATGTGTGGAAATTGAACCCAATATATAGAACAATTACACTCACAAAATTGCTAATCAAACATGCAAAATTAACATCAAAGGAGACTGAAATTGGAGCATAACACTAATCTTTATTGAATACGTGTACAATATCCAACCTTGTGAAGTAATAGGTTGTTGAATATATAATTACATGAGATATTTAAATGCATAAGGATTCCATTTGAAAAGGTCAAAAAGTAGGCTTACTAAATCTAGTCAAATCCCCCATAGGTGCATAAAGCAGTTTCCAAATCCACCAAAATGCTCACGAATTGGCTAAGTCAAGTAGGAAAGCTAATGAGGGATGGAAAGAAAACTCATACATGTTTTTATTAGGAGAAAAGGATGGAGGATGACATGGGAAAAAAACAAGTCAACTACACCTAGTCTAGATTTTCCTTTTGCCTTAATTCTCAATAAAACAGGTAGCTTTTCAAAAAAAGCAGATATGCACTTTGGAGGATCTAGAATAAAGTAGACATGCTAAATATGGTTTCCAGGAGGTTTCCCAAGTGCTCCATGACTTAGTTTTAGCAAGTGTTGACTTCTAAGACATGTAGAAGGAAACTAGCATAGAGTGGAATCTAGGAGACTAGGTAATAAGACAAAAATGATTTAATTAATGTCTAAGGTAGGTAACTATGGGTTGATTATTCTAACACCACCCATTAAGCCTAAATTTATGAGTGAATATCAGAAAAATATAGGGCTTAGCAATAAGGTTTAGTCACCCTTTACATACTGCTTGTCCATACGACCAAGGAAAGAGGCAAAAACCCAGTGGGAAAATCCTCCCTTAAACATGGACAAGAAAAACAAAATTTGGAAATCTTGTCATCAATCATGCTTCACAGCATGATCAGAAATCCCCAACAATGATTTGAGATTGCTGAATGTCTTCTCACAAAATTTTTTGGTGAAGATGTCTGCTACTTATTCTGAAGATGCACAGAAGAGTAGATGAATGGTACCATCATGCACAAGTTATCTGATGTAGTGCATGTGGATCTCAATGTGCTTGGTTCGATGTCTCTGAACTGTATCATTATAGATTCGATTGGTGCTCTGATTATCACAGTAGATAAAAGTTGAAAACTCTGATTCGAAGCCACATTCTCCAAGTATTCCCTGCAACCACAAACATTGAGTTGTTGCATTTACAACTCCTATAGACTCTGCTTCTGTAGATGAGAGTGATATAGCACTCTGATTCTTGCTTGACCAGCTGATTGGTCCTTCTGCAAGCATGAACACATATCCTAATTTTGACTTTTGATCTTTGTTGTCACCTGCCCAATCATTGTCAGTAAACCCAATCAAATCAAGATCATATTTTGCTTTGTAGAAGATCCCATGAGTTCTTGTTCCTTGAACAAAGTTTAGGATCCTTTTGGCTGCCATCCAGTGGATCTCATGAGGTTGATCCATGTATCTTGAAGCCACACTAAATTCATAAGATAGATCAGGTCGAGTGTGTGTAAGATAAAGAAAACACCCAATCAACTACCTATACAGTGTATTATTTTCCATAGGAGAAGAACCTGCTTCTTCAAGCTTAACTCCTGAAAGGAAGGGAGTCTTGCTTGGCTTGCAATATTTCATGTTGAACTTGTTCAGAAAATCTAAGGCATACTTGGACTGATGTACTTTTATTCCATGTTGGGATTGAGCAATTTCGAGACCCAAAAATTGGCTCAACAATCCCAAATATGTCATAGAAAATGAATGGTTGATTGCATCCTTCAAGGAGGCAATCTATTTCTTTGAACTTCCTGTAATCAGAAGGTCATCCACATACAAGACAATAATCATCAAAGAACCATGAATCAGCTTCAAATATACATTAGGATCAGACTTGCATTGAACAAAACTCAATGACAGCAGAAAGCCATCAATCTTGGCATACCAAGTCTTTGGGGGCTTGCTTGAGCCCATACAATGATTTCTTTAACATGCACACTAAAGATGGATTAGAAACAAACCCTTCAGGTTTCTTCATGTAAATATCTTTAGTGAGATCTCCATTTAGGAAGCACAATTGACATCCATGTGATGTACCTCCCACTGCTTCGAAGCTGCAATGGATAAAAGCTAGCCTTATGAAGTCCATCTTTGCCACTAGTGCAAAGGTTTCATTGTAGTCAACACCATGTACTTGTGAGTAGCCCTTGGCTACCAATATTGACTTATATTTTAAAGGTGAACCATCATTAACAAACTTAGTCTTGAAAACCCACTTACATTGAACTAGCTTCCTCCCTGGGGGAAGATCAACCAGTTCCCAAATGTTGTTCTTCTGGAGCGAGCTGAATTCTTCTTTCATAGCTGTTTTCCATATTGGATCATGTGCTGCATCTTCATATGTATATGTACCTAATTCAACCATCAGATATCACTTCTCAGCAAATAAAGGATTTTTCATACAAAGGGCACTCTCAAACTGAGATCTAGTCCTCCTAGTGTCACTAGGATTTCCAACTAATTCCCCAATTGCATGAATGGTCTTTGCTGCCCATTTTGGTCTTGTAGGACTGTTAGGATCTACAAGAAAATCACCATTATCAAACATATCAGAATTAGAAAAATCATTAGTCTCTCCACTTACAATCAATGGATCTGGTGGTGAAGAAGACTCTCCAACTTCAACTGCTACTAAAGACTCTTCTTGGAACTGAACACTTCTTTCAATGAAATATTTGTTAGTGCTCAATTTGATCAGCTTGTACCCTTTTGAATCTTCAGAATACCCAAAAAATAGGTACTCTTGGCTTTGGGGATGCAAAGCCTTCCTCTTTTCAGTTGGAATTCTAGCCCAAGCCTTTTAGCCAAAAATCCTAAAATGGGTCACATCTGGCTTGTTCCCACTCCAATATTCGAAAGGATTCATACCATTAAGATGCTTATGAGGCACCCTATTTTGGATGTAGGATGAACAGTTTATAGCCTCGGCCCAAAACTTTGGTGGCAAAGTCTTAGCCTCCATCATGGAGGTTGCCATCTCCTTCAATGACTTGTTCTTTCTCTCAGCAACACCATTTTGTTGTGGTGTGTAAGGGATCGAATGCTGCATCTGAATACCTACATCTTTACAATACTGAATGAACTCAGAATTGACATACTCACCACCATTTTCATAACTGAGGATCTTAAGTTTCCTCCCATACTGGTTTTCAGCCAAGGCTTTAAAGACTTTGAAGAGGTCAAAAACTTCAAACTTATGCTTTAGGAAGTAAACCCAACAATACCTAGAAAATTCATCTATGAAGGTCAGTGCATATTTGGCTTGACTCATGGACATATGAGGAAATGGACCAGGAATGTCACTGTGGATCAACTCAAGAGGTGCAGAGGTTCTCTCATGACTAGCTCTCTCAAATTTTTGCTCTGGGTGTTTTCCTAGGATACAACCTTGACAGACTCCCTTGGAAAACTTCATCTTTGGTAACCCTATGACCATATCTTTTTCACTCAAATCAGAAATATACTTGTAGTTAATATGGCCAAATATTTCATGCCAAAGCTTGCTTGCCTCATTAGCATGAATCAGAAGAGCATAGGGGTTTGAGTAGAGTAGAAAATGGGAAAACATGTATACCTTCGAAGTGTGATCAACAACACCTTTTGCTATGACTTTACCATTTGAAATCTCAGTGATTTCAACATCATCAGGGGAGAATATGACCTTCTTTGGAGACCCAATGTGAGTCATCCGATACATTGACAAGATATTAGAGGCAAGACCTGGAGCATAAAACACATTATTGAAATTACCATGGTCAAGATCAATCCTTCCTTTCCCCAAACTGTCAGTGAGAGAGTCATCTCCCAAAAATATTGGTGGACCTTTCGACATGTCAAGAGAGGAGAATGCCTCTTTTGTTGAAACCATATGTCTAGAAGTTCCAGAGTCTATGATGAAGCTAGGTGAGCTTGATGTGCCAGCAACCAAGGCATGTACTCTCTCTCTGTCCTCTGAATTTGATCCTCCTTCCCTCTTCTTTGAGCAATCAAGAAGGGAGATGTTATTCTTCTCCAAGAGTTGGGTCAACATGTCGATTTGCTTCTTCATACAATCTCAGGATGATAGCCCTTACTGCAGTATGTGCACTTGCTCATTTCTCCTTTGTTCATTCATCTTCTTCTGGAAATTCTTCTTGGAACCGTGGGGCTCCTCTTGAGACTTGTTCTTGTCTCTATTTTGCTCAAATGGCTTTTTAGCTTTTTTCTTTCTTTTTTAATCCATCCTTAAATCTCCAGCAACCAAAGCTTGGTATTTGGAAGGTTTGATGGTGCCTATCATCACCAACTTATCTTGTTCATGTGTGAGGGATTCTATGAACTCTGTAAGATTAGGAATCTTCCATGCTCAAGCTGTCAACTTGGTGGCATGGAAGGTTGAAACAAACACTGAATAGTTAGGGCCAAGCTTCGAGAGTATGGCCAAAACTAGTTTCTCTTCCTTATTTTTGATCCCACACTATTTTAGCTACAAAACAAGGTGGCTTTAAACTTGGAAAAATAGAGTTGCAAGGATTCGAAGCTACTGGGACTCAAGGAGATCATCTCATTCTCGAATTGATGTCCTCTCATCTCATCTGTCTTACCAAAAATATCTACAAGCTTCTTCCACACTTCATTAGGTGATTTCAATCCATCAAGATGGAAGAGGAGGTCTCTTGAAATGCTCAGACACAAAAGACCATAGGCCTCATCCCTCTTGTTGTGCCATTTGATTTTCTCTGCAGCTACATTGGGCTCTGCCTTAGTTTCCATAGTAACCCTGTAGAGATATTTCACTCTCAGCAATATCTCCATCTCAGCTTTCCACTCAAAGAAATTGAATGGAGTCAAGATGATCTTCTAAGATTGGTCCATAGCTTAGAAACTGTGCCCTTCAAGCAACAGAATATGCTCCCAGTCAAGATGTCGAACCTACAATAGCAATATGGAAGGAGATAAATCAATCTAAAAGGGCTCTAATACCAGGTGGAAATTGAACCCAAGAGATAGAACAATTACACCCACAAAATTGCTAATCAAACATGCAAAAATAACATCAAAGGAGACTAAAATTGGGGCATAACACTAATCTGTATTGAATAAGTGTAGAATAGCCAACCTTGTGAAGTAATAGGTTGTTGCAATATATAATTACATGAAATATTGGAATGCATAAGGATGCCATTCGAAAAGGTGAAAAAGTAGGCTTACTAAATCTAGTCAAATCCCCCATAGGTGCATAAAGCAGTTTCCAAATCCACCAAGATGCTCACGAATTGGCTAAGTCAAGTAGGAAAGATAATGAGGGATGGAAAGAAAACTCATACATGCTTTTATTAGGAGAAAAGGAGGGAGGATGATGTGGGAAAAAAACAATTGAACTACACATAGTCTAGCTTTTCTTTTTTCCTTAATTCTCAATAAAACAGGCATCTTTTCAGAAAAAAAACATACATGAGCTTTGGAGGATCTAGAATAAAGAAGAAATGCTAAATATGGTTTCTAGGAGGTTTCCCAATCGCTCCATGACTCAGTTGTAGCAAGTTTTGACTTCTAAGACATGTAGAAGGCAACTAGCATAGAGTGGAATCTAGGAGACTAAGTAATAAGACAAAAATGATTTAATTAATGTCTAAGGTAGGTAAATATTGGTTTATTATTCTAACAAAATGGGGTTTGAATAGATTGATAAACCTAGTGTGAGAAGGAACCTCACATATAGATATAGGGGGATGGTTTTATTCTTTACACACCCTAAATAACACTGGAAGGGAAGGCATAGCCTGAGGGACTATGTAGTAGAGAAGGGGATGCTTCCTTTTGTTGGGTGTGTAAATGTTCTAGAATCCAGGATAGATCTGGTGTAGGTGTCTAAAGCTCTATGGTTGAGCTCACTAGATTAGAAATCAGCCTTTCCAGATCCTTTAATGCCTGATAAACCCAACTGTGTTGGCTTGGATGATTTTTTTTGTATCCTTGGCTATGTGTGAGCCTGCTAGTGTTCCTTATTCCTTGTGGGAATCATACCTAGCTCAGGGGTGGTAGTGTTGCTGAGAGATTGAGGAGCACACTAGCCTATGGTTGGGTGGAACGTTGCAGTGACATAGTTGGTTGTGGGACGATATTCACTTCCAAGATAAGTATTATTTTCCATGTTAATCTTTTCATTTTCATTTGCTAATGAAATATGATGAACATGTGAATGTTGAATGAATGTGTATGCTTCCGATCTAGATTGCATTAGGAATCTATATATGTTATGTTCAATGCATTGTTATCATGTGTATGTTCATGGGATTTAAATTTCCCAGATTAGATATCATAATGGTCGTGTTCCCTCTCAAGTAGATGGGTGGGAATGTGACAATCCCCTACCAAAAAGAAGTAGAAAACATTATCAGAAAGAAAGCAATATACAAACGAAAAAGAAAAAACATTATGCTCCATATTAAATTTGTACATCTCCAATGAATTATACTTGATTCCTCGAGGATCATCTACTCATCAGATTGATGGTTATAGGGGACCTTCCCCAATCTACTGATAGGAAGGTGCCCTTTACAGCACCTTGCATCAAAAAAATAGAAAAGATTATCTAAAGAAAACAAAATACTCATAGTAACAACATTATAAGAAAACATTTTGACGTATATAAATTGTACATTTACAATATGGTGTGCATGTTTCCCCAAGGTTGTTGTCATCTGATCAACAACTAGGTGGTTTCCCCGACCAACACTCTACAACAAGTATATAGATAACATTATCCAAATGAATCAAATATACTCATGAAAAAACACATCAAAAAAAATTTGTGTTGATATTTAATTTGTACAATTGGATAGATGTATACCAGCTTCCTTGAAAGAGGTCTGGTATCATCTACTACTATGGAGGAGCCCCTTACAACACCCTACTTCAAATACATAGAAAAAGTTATCCAAATGAAACCAAAATATCCACGGTAACAACATAGTAAGAAAACATTTTGACGTATTTAAATTGTACATTTACAATCAAGTATACATGTTGCCCGAGGCTGTTGTAGTCTGATAAAAAACCGAGTAGTTTCCTCAATAAACACTCTACAACAAGTATATAGATAACATTATCTAAATGAATCAAATATACTCATGAAAAAACCCAGCAGAAAAAACTCTTTTTTCAAATTATATTTGTATTATTACAAAGATGTATACCTGCTGCCTAAAGGAAGTTGCACTCCTCTGACCAGCTACTGGGGAGATGCCCTGATCACTACCCTGCGAAGTAAATATAGAAAAATTAAATAAAATTATAACAATTGACTAACGAAAAATCCTTAAGAGGTTAAATTAATTAATAAAAGGTTGGGTAAATTGTTAGATGCACCACTCCCATAGTAACCGTGTTTGTATCTACTTGATTCAAATTGTAATTAATAATCAACTCTTCTTCTATAACTATTGATTTAATGGCACATACAAATACACGGTTTCCTTCACACCCCTCAAATATGCAGTTGGGTTTCTTACTTGTAGACCTTGGTTGTGTACTATTTATAAACCTCGCAATATTCCCTGTGGCTTTTGGTCTTCCGTCAATGTACAATGTTTCTCCTTTATTTTGATCTTTGTCTTTCAGTTGTAAGTAATTTGTTAACAATTCATATATGCGCATACATTGTGTATATTGGACCAGGCACAACCAATATTTGTAGTTGTAACAAGCTCCAACATACTCCATCAATTATGTACATCTGTTGTAACCAACCTTTATGCCATCCATGCAAAACAACCCCAAACCATGTAATGACGATCGTGCAATTCGATATATCCTCTTGTTCACACAAAAATATGTGTTTAGTTAAGGAAGATCCTTGGGTACCCATTGTTTCACTAGATGTTTGTACCTCAAGGGAACCTCGATGTCGCCTATTGTGTCATCATCATAGGAACATGACCCCCCTTTAGCGAGAAAAAATTCCATGCGTTTATGGAATTTTATTATGATCTCTTGACATCTAGTTGACATAACCCTTGTAGACCTACTGGATGTCTCACTTTCATCTAGTCTTATTGAACTCCCCTCGCTCAAGGAAGAAATATCTGACAAATACCTGTTTGGTTCTACCTACACCATGGGAAAAAAATTCATATAGGACCTTGTTGGGTGTGCATAATTCATATTAGAGAATTACAAGCCATTAAGGCATGCATTTTCCACTATCATCATACATAGTTATCATTTCTTCCCCATTATTGAAAATGCATATCTTGAACAAGGTGTACCCTAAAGTTGGATAAACAACCCCTTCTACCCATACGACCAACAAGACCAATGAATTTAATCTTTTCTCTCTCTCAAGGTATATTGCACATATATTTTTATCATCACTATATAAGAGGAAATAAATAACAAAGTTAGATCCAGAAAAGTACTGCTGAAATAAATTCAAACATAATTTTCATCCCTTTTAACTTTAACACTCCATTGGTCACTGCGTTAAAGTTGGTACTTGAGATGAGTTATCAATTCCAATGTACAGAACATAAACAATAAAAAAAATACAAAGAAGTTTAACTAATGAATAGTAATTAAAGAACGATAATAATGCTAGATATATCTGGTTTGGAAATGCCTTATACTTAGACATTTTGAGTAAGCTCTTCTCACTGTAAAGACAAGCTGTCAGAAGACATACCTTTAGAGAGAGAGAAGGAGAGATTTAGAGTCTTGACGGTTTAGGTTTGCATTTCACGGTTGGAGCTCACGGTTCACAATTCACAAGACAATTCTAGAAGCCCAATAACTTTAAGTGTACTAAACTTTACAGCAGCAATAACCCCATCCAAAAAATATCAGATCTATACTTCTTTCATGCCAATATACTACAACAGTGAAGTTATGAACATAATATATAAACTTGGCATGTCTTCTAGAAATGTCACTTAGGCAACCTTAGGTTTTAGGGTGTTTACCATAATAAAACATAAAATAAATTTGATTACACTTAGAGTAGGGTACCAAATTTCATGTGGTCACATAATAATAAACCAATAAAAGCAATAAGGTCAAGTAATCATACCAAAGGTGGTCAAGGTACCACCCACAATAAGGCCTCTAGGAACAAAAAGAAGATGAAGGACCATAAGCAAACCAAAGGGGTCACAACAAGATGGTAGGGAAACCTCCATACCCACAAGACCAAGGCGTACCGTAAAGGTGGAGTAACAACCCATTTTACCCATAGGGACAACAAGACCAATGACTTTAATCTTTTCTCTCTCTCAAGGTATATTGTCAGATATATTTTTATCATCATTGTATAAGCATAAGTAAATAACAAAGTTATATCTAGAAAATTAATGTTTTAACAAATTCAAACATTGATTTCATCTCTTTTAACTTTAACACTCCAGTGGTCACTGCGTTAAAGTTGGTCCTTGAGATGAGTTATCAATTCCAATGTACAAAACATAAACAATAACAAAAATACAATGAAGTTTAACCAATTCAATCAATTACTTAAATGAATTAAAGGTACAGTTGTAGATAAATTTTCAAGATGCATAATAGTACAACAGTACAAATAGAGTAAATTTCCAACATAGTGCTAGATGCAAAACAGTAAGACAAATTAAACATAATTTTCATCTCTTTCAACTTTAGCATTACTCAATGGTCCTTATTCTAAAGTTGGTCCTTGAGATGCAATATGCATAGATAACAATGCAAAAATAACAACATTAAATAAACAAATATTAGTATCAAAAGATATTGGTTCAAAAGATATGGCTCACAACACACATCTTAGCATCCCAACAAGGTTGAGTCTAAGTCCTAACAACCCACAAGAATCATAGCACTATCCATGCATCTGATAGCCCACAAAGATCAAAACTCTGTCTAGAAACCTCATAGAGGTCACATGATCCGGTGGATTATTCATATTCAAAAATTACGCTGATCCAATATGGTACAATGGTTATTAATCTATGGTTCAAAGAACATAACATCTGTTTTTAACTCATATACTAAACATAGTGTGAAACTAGCCTTATGAGCCACGCAGTTATGCATGGGCCACACAGTTGTACATGAGCCACGCAGTTATAACATGGGTCGTGCAGTTGTGCATGAGCCGCGTAGTTATGTATGGGCCGCGTAGTTTGCGCACCGTCGAGTGGAACATCGAATGGTTCATGAAAATCCCGCGCGGTCACGGTTGCTGCGACATATATATATCGTGTTTGCTGCGACATATACATCGCGTTTGCTATGACATGTATATATCGTTTGTTGCAACATTTGTGAAGTTAGTGATATGCTGCGACATTTGTGGAGTTAGTGGTGACATCAAACGGTTACGTTACATGTGGCATAGCCCAGTTGCAAGGTGCAGTAACATTCACCTAACAGTTGTGAATTGGTTGCGCGGTTAGCAATCCAATGTAACATTTGGCGGTTTTCATTTTGTGTGTGGTTTAGTTGTAACATAATGTGATGCTATGGTATGGTGCAACATATGTGCGTGGCAATCATTGCAACGTGTTGTGAGTCAACATATGTGTGTGGAGTTGGTTGCAACATTTCGGGGATATGGAACGTCGTGGTAACATAACGCTTGTGTAGCGATTTCACGGGATTGCATGGTTCAATTTTAGCATATGGTTGTAACGATAATAAAGAAGATAACAGCTATGATGATAAAAATGAGTCGAGCCCGTTACTTATCCTCCTATGGAACGCTTAAATAGAGGATGCTGGCCACATTTCCAGGGGACATTCAGATTGTTTAGAGCATAGAGCATCGTTTCTCTAAGGAGAGTTTTGCTGTGAAGTGTCCAGATGCTGTTGCTGTGGAAGTTGACATTCTCTGTTATATTTTATCTTTCTTTGCCTTTCGAAGGCTAATTATAATTTCTAGAAGAGAGGTCCTAAAGACTTTGTACAACATTCTGTTTATAGTTGCTGAAGTTGATTCCAGAACCATTTTTGTACCATTTTAAAAAGATTAATTGGATCGGTACCCATTGGAGAGGGACCCAGAGACGTAGCCCAGTGGAGGGGGTGAACTCTGTTATCAACTTCTGTTTGTGACTCTCTGATTCTGTGTTTCTTCTTTATATCTGTTTATCAGTGTTGTTTTTCATTTCTGTTCTAAGCATTTAATTTCTGTTAATGTTGTTCCATGAATTAAACAAACTGATAACCGCATTCTTTAAAAAACTTTTAATGCACTCAATATGAGATCGACAGATCATGTTATGGTATCAGAGCAGGTTAACTGCTAGTGCAAGCTTGTGAATGCTTACCAGGTCCAGGTTAAAGCTTGGTGAAGGAGAATTAATCGAAGGAGATCCTAAGATTGGCTCAAGGAGAACATTCTCAAGAACCATGTCTTCTCCACGAGGGGAACAAGAAGGACATACAGAACTGGAAAAACCTGTTATTTCTGAAACTGGGTTTTTGGAGGCTTTTATAAGCATGAAAGCCATGATGTAAATTCTACTTGATGAGCGAGTAGAAAGGAAGAAGACAGAAGAAGGATCTTCATCCAAAGATGCAGAAGCGAAGAAGGAAGAAAAGGGTAAAGGAGTAGGAGGTGATGGTGATCCTCATGAAACTAATCAAACTTTCTCTTCTTCTCATACTTCTCATTCAAATAATGCAAGTCCTAATATGCCTTATTTCAAATTGGATGTGAAATTTGAATTGCCAATTTATAATGGAGATTTAGATGCTGAAAAGTTAGACAATTGGATCAAGTAGCTTGAAATATATTGCAGGGTGTAGGGCATTACTGATGACCCTTCCAGAATTCAATTGGCCACTTTGAGAATGAGCGGAATGGCTCTTACTTGGTGGGAGAGCAAGATTTAGCAAGATCTTCGAAAGAATGGTAAAATTATTTCAGTTTGGAATGAATTCATTGAAGTATTAAGGAAGCAATTTTATCCTTTAGGTCACATGCAACAATTAATAATGAGCTGGAAAACTTTTAGACAAGCTAAAGGACAAAGCATTCAAGAATATACTCATGAATTTAGAAAGAGGGCTATTGCATTGAATGTTGCATTGGATTCACATGAAACTCTTCTTAAATATATTGGTGGCATGCATTCTTATCTGCGACATACTTTGTTGATGTTTAACCCCAGTAATTTGGATGATGTATGTGTTCAAGCTACACATTTAGAAGCCAGGGGTAAGCATGATAATGATTCTTTTATGAAGAAGTCATCTAAATTTGAAAACAAAGATAAAAGCAAAGATAAGGGAAATAAATCAGCTACCATCAAGAAAGAGGGTGAAAAACCCACATGCTCACATTGTCAGAAAGAGCATGATGTTTCTAGGTGTTGGAAACTTCATCCGGAATTAAATCCTAAATGGATGGGAAGAAATAAAAACAAAGATAAAGATAATCAAGTAGCTACTGCAGTAGTGATTCAAGACTTGGAATCTGATTCAGGTGATGAGACTAAGATGATAGCAATAGGGATCTGAGGTAAAGATAAAGGTATATCTCTTTCCATTGATGCAATTTCAAGTTATAATTCATGTGCAAGTACAAGTACAAATATGCTATCTACTTCTATGCAAAGTGATAAAAGAAGAAGTGAACTGTTTCATGTTAGTGTCATTACAAATCATACAAAAGTTGACACATTGTTTGATAGTGGTTCTCAAGTCAATTTGATATCAGAAGAAGTGGTTAAGAAATTGCATCTAATAACTATGCCTCATGAAAAACCCTATCCTCTTGGTTGGGTTACTAATGATACACAGTTACAAGTTACAAAGAAATGTCTTTTGAAATTTGCAATCACTGAAAAGTTTATGGATGAGGTAGAACTAGATGTAGTACCACTTGACATTTGTGGAATTGTACTTGGGAGTCAATATTTGTATGACTGGAAAGCAGTCTTTTACAGAGAGCAAAACAAATATCATCTTTTTAAAGATGGTGTGGAATACATTGTTCGTGCACATCATATGAAAACAAATCTAGAATTAGTCACTACAAGTCAAATGAAAATGATAGTGAATGCTAGTAGTAAGTTTGCATTAATGGCTGTTAAATGTGAATCATTGGAAAGTGGTAATCTGGAACATGGAATTAAATTAATTAAAAGTGTTCCCGAGTATGATGCTTTGTTACAGGGACCTGAAAAACTATCACTTACTAGAGATGTACAACCTGAAGTGCAGTTGCAACAAGGCATGCCTCTTCCAAATCTTGGCATGAATCTGATGATTATTCAAAAGACTGTTCATGATTATTGTGTGATGTACAATTCTATTGATAAAGGGTTGGGATTGTACACACCTATTCATAATTCATCTCGTCCTTGTAAAAATTTTGTAAGGGACTTTGATGGGGGACTACCAATTAGTTTGTGTTTTCAGTATATTGGGGTTCATGTTGGGCTTCCCATGACTATTGTACATGTTCGGCACTTCCGAATATTGGGGCAATTTTGGTCAGTTTTATGGAGTCTTAGGGACACTAATTTTGAAAGGAGCACAATGTATTATCCACATGTTATTGGGAAAACATGGGTAGTAAGTATAACAGTCATTCAATTTCTTCAGAATTATTGTGATGAACATCCTAGAGCTTGGGGTGAACAGCTGCAGCACATGCAGTGCATTAAATCTCCTTTTGAGACTTGTTTTTGTTATCTGTTGAAGTCACATGTGGACTTTTCTTTTGGCACAAAAGATGTGAGAGGTGGACATCATGATGCAAAGAAAACAGTGCAGCAGATAGTGCAATAATAGCAGGAGAAGAGCCAGGAAAAGTATAAAGCTAGGCATGAAAAGCATCGAGTTGATCATCAATTTCAGGTTGGTGACAGAGTTTGGTTACATATCACCAAAGAAAGAATGAAAGGTGAAGGTAAAAAGCTTAAGCCTATCAGGTATGGTCCTTTTGAGATTTTGGAGAAGATTGGTACTAATGCTTTTCGCTTGAATTTACCTACATACATGCAAATTTATTCAGTTTTCAATGTTGAGAATCTTAAATTGTATGAGCCTCCTATGATCATGGATGAGGAAATTAACATGCAGATTCCTTCAGTTGATGATATGGCACCTGAATATATGAATGAGTTGCAGGATGATGTTATTCTTGACAGAAATGTAAGGACTTCACGAAGGGGAAATGCTGAGTACCTTCTAGTGGGGCTTAAAGGCATGCATCCTAGCAAAGCAAGATGGAAGGAGATTGGAAAAGTGAGGGAGCTGTACCCTCACGTACTTGCAAAATGATTCAGGCTTTTGGTGGTCCAAAATCTCTCCAATGGGGAGGAATGATCTGGTGGATTATTCATCTTCAAAAATTACGCTGATCCAATATGGTACAATGGTTATTAATCTATGGTTCAAAGAACATAACATCTGTTTTTAACTCATATACTAAACATAGTGCAAAACTAGCCTTATGAGCCGCGCAACTATGCATGGACCACGCAATTGTGCATGATCCACGCAGTTATAGCATGGACCACGCAGTTATGCATGAGCAGCGCAGTTATGTATGGGCTGCACAGTTTGCGCACCATCGAGTGGAACATCGAATGGTTCATGAAAATCCCACGTGGTCACGGTTGCTGCGACATATATATATCGCGTTTGCTGTGACATATACGTCGCGTTTGTTGCGACATGTATATATAGTTTGCTACGACATTTGTGAAGTTAGTGATATGTTGCGACATTTGTGGAGTTAGTGGTGACATCAAATGATTACGTTACATGTGGCATAGCCCATTTGCAAGGTGCGGTAACATTCACCTAACAGTTGTGAATTGGTTGCGCAGTTAGCAATCCGATGTAACATTTGGCGGTTTGCATTTGGTGCGTGGTTTAGTTTTAACATTTGTTGTAACATAATGTGACGCTATGGTATGGTGCAACATATGTGCGTGGCAGTCATTGCAACGTGTTGTGAGTCAACATATGTGCATGGAGTTGGTTGCAACGTTTCGGGGATATGGAATGTCGTGGTAACATAATCCTTGTGCAGCAATTTGGCGGGATTGCATGGTTCAGTTTTAGCATATGGTTGTAACGATAATAAAGAAGATAACAGCTGTGATGATAAAAATGAGTCAAGCCCATTACTTATCCTCCCACTGAATGCTTAAATAGAGGATGTTGGCCACATTTCCAAGGGAGATTCAGATTGTTTAGAGCACATAGCATCGTTTCTCTGAGGAGAGTTTTGCTGTGAAGTGTCTAGATGCTGTTGTTGTGGAAGTAGACATTCTCTATTATATTTTAGCTTTGTTTGCCTTTCGAAGGCTAATTGTAATTTCCAGAAGAGAGGTCTTAAAGACTTTGTATAGCATTCTGTTTACAGTTGCTGAAGTTGATTCCGGAACCATTTTTGTACCATTTAAAACCTAGACTACAGGGGATCCAAGCTTAAGGAAATCTTAAGTCTGATAAAGACTAAATCAAAATAAAATCAAATCAAAATACAGACTAAAACAAAGCCTAAGGCTAAGGTACTTTACCGTAGTACAAAGTACTAGGCTAGTTTCATATGTTTACACAGTTTTCATAGGTTAAACATGACTCACTTTACACTGAACAAATCTGGTATAGACAGCTGAGTACATACAAATGTGTATAAGATAATCAAAATGTTTAATACAAGTATTCACAGAGAAATTAAAGTGTATAACAGGCTGGTAAAGCAGTGATGGCAGCAAGGAAAATCCCAAAATTCAAATAACATAACATTCAAAACAGCAGTTCATACAAAGGATTCCATGATCCTGAAATATAAAGTGTAACTACTATTGTTTATCAAATAAAAGATAACTGTTATCTTCAATGAGAATTACAACATGGATTATTAATGACCACATAAGCAAGAGAATCATCAAAGACAACAATTCATAAAATACAATGGCAAAACATCATTATATCACTTTCATAAATAGAACCTGTGAAGCTGTAAAGAGCATATGCTAAGTGAAATCTGGTTCAGTACACATCCAGCATAGTCCCAAAACTACCAAGCAACCAACCCCTTGCAGTACCCTTCTGCATTCTCCAGCCCCTAGCTGGGACTTCTCCTCCTCCCATCTCCTAGACTTACACTGATTAAATAGTTTTTAGAAACAAAACAGATTTGTTTTAGATCCTACATTCTTGTTAACTGATCCTAAGATCTTGCTATGAATCATCCCTTAAGTTCCCAAATGTGTACAAGTGGAAAACAACCCATGATTCTAGAACTTCATTAGCTGACCATATTTCTTATTGATATGCTTTTACCCTGTCGTTCCCACTATAGGTGGTAGCCTCAACCCACTCATATCCAGCTCATACTCATACAACGATTATTCTCCTTTAATACTATCAAAGATATATCCATTGGTTTTATTGACAAACTTAACAAGATTCCCAACACTCTCCTTGTCCTGGATGTAACATTGTTTGTCAAAGACAGAAACAGAGTACTGATATATTTCCCAGGATTACTACAAAAATGAGCATCAACTAAGTGTACTGCTGCAAGACTATAATCCATCTTTTCTGGTCATTTCCAGAATGATATTCTTGGCATTTGAATAAAAAGTGAAGAACTCGATCTGCCCCGGAAAGTCAAAGAGAAATTAGTGACATTT
>LPNX010939982.1:112472-139371 GCA_001517045.1 Pseudotsuga menziesii
CCTAGAGATAACATGTACCATTTAAAAAAAATTAATTGGATCGGTAGCCATTGGAGAGGGACCCGGAGACGTAGCCCAGTGGAGGGGGTGAACTCCGTTATCAACTTCTGTTTGTAACTCTCTGATTCTGGGTTTCTTATTTATATATGTTTATCAGTGTTGTTTTTCATTTCTGTTCTAAGCATTTAATTTCTATTAATGATGTTCCATGAATTAAACAAACTGATAACCGCATTCTTTAAAAAACTTTTAATGCACTCAAGTTGAGATCCGACAGATCATGTTATGGTCTAGAAACATCATAGAGGTCACAACTCAAGTACAATGAACACACACAAGATTACATCCCACCACACGATACATTCAAGAGTCATAGATCAGGTCTGAACAAACCCCAAGGTTCACTGACTAGCAAAACCTAGATACGTTGCATGGAAATTATGATAAGTTTCACCACAAAACTAATATGTATCAAGCAAATCGTGACACATTTCATCTCTTTTAACTTTTAAAAATTGAATTTTTTTACCCTATCTTAAGTTCACTTAACTTATTTTTATGTTTTTGATTAGTAAAACTGCTAAAAGATAGGATTAGTTGAGTGATCTTTCTAGAATACCATGATCCTCTCTTGGACTGTGTATTCCCTCTAGGGCTGGGTTGTGTTTTGTGTATTCTCTCTAGGGATGGGGCATTGACCTTATGAAGAGGACCGTGACTATGTCACTACTCTGTTGGACCATTACTGTGTGTCACAACTCCGTTGAACCGTTACTTAGGTGCACAATGGATTCAATGCATGAAATTTCACTAGTTCTATGGCCCCCTTTGTTGTAGAAATAATGCTCTTTGATATACACAAAGAATTGATGCTTATAACATATGCACATTATTGATGCTCCCATGTATGCATGAAGTATTATTGCTCTCTTATATGCATGAAGCATCAATCATCCCTTATTACATTGAGATTAATTTTTGTATTCCTTACCATGGGTTACAACATGCAATTGTTCATGTCTTAGTGTTGAAACATGTTTGGAATACCTCCGCTTTGAAACATCAGTTACTTGACTACAATTGGTTGCATGTACAATTAATGTATGCGGTGATATGTTCTCATAGTGAACAATATTCCTTTTCCCCGCATTATGGTAAAAAATGCATACAATATCACACAACCACAAATACTGTACACTATGAGAACGTATCGTGACATACACTGTAATTCACCACTCGCACAAATATTATTTATCTATATCGAGAGACCTGCACCCAATATTTTAATCTTTGTCATGGATATTTTATGAGGTAAAATATAAATAACCAGAGTCATTATATTTTCCACTGGTCATTAGTTGCATTCTATCAAAATTAAAAGGAAACACATGGACAAAAAAATCATATATCACACAACCACAAATACTGTACACTATGAGAACGTATCGTGACATACACTGTAATTCGCCACTCGCACAAATATTATTTATCTGTATTGAGAGACCTGCACCCAATATTTTAATCTTTGTCATGGATATTTTATGAGGTAAAATATAAATAACCAGAGTCATTATATTTGCCACTGGTCATTAGTTGCATTCTGTCAAAATTAAAAGGAAACACATGGACAAAAAAATCATAAGATAGAGAGAGAGAGAGAGAGAGAGAGAGAGAGAGAGAGAGAGAGGATTGTAGAGCTCTGTGGAGGCACAGACCCAAAGGCCGAAGGACAATGGTGCAAAAGAACATGAAGGATGTTTTTTAATTCTTGATTTCTTCCAATTCTCCGAGGGATTCTTTCGACATACCATAAGTTGGGAATCTCGTCATAGACACTAGTGAATATATATGCTATAAATTAAATTACAGCTAGATGAGAAGTCCTCTTGCATGACTACAAGGTTCAAATTTAACTCACTCCTCTTCACCAAGCTACATGTTTGAGGTCCATAAGCCAAGAAAATATGTTGGGTTTAATGTCAGCCACAACCATATCCTTTTCAGGTATACAGTACATGATGTTGCAGGAAAACAAAAATTTTCCATGGAAAAAATAAATATTCACTATTGAAATAACTTAATGATCCCAATTATCACGAGTTTACAATCAAATTTGTATAAAGATTATCAAAATCCAGAAAGTAAATTTCTTACATGCTTACATGTGACTTATGTTTCTACTCTTAGATAAGGTTCTCATCTTCTAAGGGTCCTTTTCCCTAATTCTTTGACATGGATCCTAGATATTCAAGAATTCCCTTGATTTCTTATAGGTAATAACACTACTTGTATACTTTTATTTTCTATATTTGAACTTCTTGAGATAGCTTTTTATGACTCAAATGCTCATTGAGATGTCCATGACCTTGGTTGGTCTTTTTATTCTCACTTTTGAATAATGCACAAGAGGTTTCCATACCTAATCTAAGTTCCTATATAAATGATACAAGAGGCCCATTAGATTTCAGTGATTGATGTATGGTCTAGGTGAAATTGCATGGCCAATCATGAGGATATTGCACCTAGGCTTATATGGAAGTAGAGGAACACATCCATCATAAAATAACTAAATACATATAGTATTGGTCTAATAATAACTAATTGGATCGTTGAGTTGATTCAGAAAATGTGATATATGTTTGTAGCTTATGTATTTTTGTTCCACCTTATTTAATCTATGCATGTATTGCACCCAACCTATTCTTGGGGAGGAAACAAACAATACACTAACTTATAGGCCGACAACATTTATCAAAAATATGGAGTATTTAGTTAAATAGAAATAGGTGTCGTTATATATTCTACTAGTATTATGATTTCCTTATTCGTAAGATTCCCCTTAACTACTAATATATCCAAAATAATTTATTCTAAAATCATTAATCCATCAAGAAACTTTTAATCTAACCTTTCAATTTAGTTGTAAAAAATATTTGAATATATTAAATATATAACATAATATCATAAATGTGTTTATACATATTTATATATACATTGGGGGGCGTGATGTATTTCTGTTGATCTGAAAAAAGATTCAGCGTTTAGAGATTAGAGAAGTTTTAATTTTTCGGTTATTAATTTCTTACATTGTCATTCCAATTAGCACAAACATGACGTATGAGGAGAATGAAGAAGAGCCCATGAGCGGGCTGATCTTCTGCTATGATAATGACATGTGAAGTACATATAGTACTTCAAATCATGCAAACAACAGACCATGCAATATAATGACGATGGATTAGGAAGGAGAATAGAACATGCCAACCTCTCCCATGTGCAACGTTCTGAACACCAGCACTAGAAATAAAGAGCCTATACACGAGGTAGAGCAGCCGAAAGAAGGTAAGAATATTAAGGGAATCATGCTGAAAAAAGGTTATCCGGAACTATCAGTCAGCAAAGATATACAAATGACAAACATTCCACATTACTTGAGCTTCACCCTGGTAGGAAGGTTCTGCGGGAAGGAGTCGGGTAAAACAATGCTAACAAGGTGGATGGAAACCAATTGGCAACCCGCAGTAGGATACATACTTGAATTCCACATCCTTCCGAGGGGATGGTTCCTATTCAAGGTAAAGGAGGAAAAAGACGACACCAAATTGTTGGACCAGAGGTGGATTTCGGGCCCTTATGGATTGATTTTAAGAAAAATGGCATATAAATTTCAACGCAAGGAAATAACCTCACAATTTTCAACAAATATGGTTAATCCTACCAGGTTTTCCAATGATGTTTTGGAAAAAACACATTCTAGAAGCAATTGGAAACAAACTGGGTAAGTTTCTTATGCTGGAAGAAGAATGGGAGGAAAAGGTAGACAAAAGATGTGCCTGAATTCTGGTAGATATAGATAATAGAGAAGGGTTGTTTGAAGAAATCTTAATATCAATGCATGAAACTATATAGACACAAAGTATGGACTAATGGAAGATATTGTTTAGGTGTTATAAATGCATAAAGGTCAGACATTTACAGAAATACTGTGATATGTACCAAGATGTACAAAAAAGAAACCATATCATAAAAAGGTTTGGCTCATAAATTCTACTGCAAACTAATAGATGCCTTGCTTAGATGTGCATCCAGCAGAGTCAGATAGAATTGTGAAAGGAAAGGAAGAGGACGTCTGGTGCACAAAAAAAGGTGAAGAACCATAAATTAAAATTCATACAAGAAGATATGAACAAAGAGGATGGGTTCCAAATCAAGGTGGTAGAAAAAAACACAATAGGCCTCGAACCTGGCCCAAGCGCCCCTACGCGTAAAGAAGGTAATTCAACTCAAAATCCTGATTTTTTTTATTTTTCTTCATTTAAAAAACCATCAGGATATGGATATACAAGAAAGTAGGAAACAACCACACATTTATTGTTTAATTGTTCTTATGCAGGTCACGTGTGGGAAATAACTGTTGGAATATCAGGTACCTCCACATGGTGTAACCGCCGCACCTCTGGGAATATAATAAAACAAGTGGTTTAACCACCACTCCTAGTCATTGGGCCTTGTGCTTGGTTTCAAATGTTCACCAACATTTGCAGGTTTTGGTGTAACGACAAACCTTACATGGTATCAGAGCATAGGTCTTAGGTTCAATTCCCCCGAGCTACACTGGAGGTGGGGTGTTGGAATATCGGGTACCTCCACATGTTATAACCGTCGCACCTCTGGGAATATAATAAAACAAGTGGTT
Organism: Pseudotsuga menziesii; assembly: GCA_001517045.1. Lineage (NCBI taxonomy): Eukaryota > Viridiplantae > Streptophyta > Pinopsida > Pinales > Pinaceae > Pseudotsuga > Pseudotsuga menziesii. Next base: position 117,169 of record LPNX010939982.1, read on the forward strand.
TAACCACCACTCCTAGTCATTGGGCCTTGTGCTGGGTTTCAAATGTTCACCAACATCTGTAGGTTTTGGTGTAACGACAAACCTTACAATAACCACCAAAGTATTAAACCAACCAACGATACCCAGACTTGAATACACATTGGAATGTAGCATCAAGAAATTGTGGAACAGTGAAGGGGTACGTAATTTTGAAGCATTCCCTGCATTCTTTGTTTTTTCCATCTGGGAAGCAAGAAACATGGAAGTTTTTCAAAATAGTTGGACTCCACCAGAACTAGCAAAGATCATCCTCATGTAGAAAGTAATGGAGCACCAAAATATCCCCAAATCAACTCCATAAAGAACAATAAAACCACCAAAGATAAATAAAACAATGCCATGGGCATACTTCCATGGAGCTAGCCAAGGAAATCCAACACTAGGGGGATCAAGAGCAGTGGTGTATTTAACTGAAAACAAGAAGATAGAAATAAAATTTGCTCCCAAAAGAGCTTCAAAAATTAACAAATAAGAACTCACAACACTATGGGCACTACTGAGGGTATCCATAAACAAATAATTAAAGAATTTACAATTGTTTAAAGAATCCAAAATGGTAATAGAATGGGAAAATGGGATAATACAAATAAATTCTCCACATCTCCATCACCTTTTGTTAACCATTAAGGAACATATAGATTTTTTAGAAGTGCTTATTTTCACACACATCTACAGGGAGTTAAATACGGAAGTTGATAAGCGATCTAAATTGGCCCTCACTCTACCACCAGGACTAACGGAGGTAGAAGAAAAGAACAACAAACAGACGGAGAACCATTTTCTAATTATGTAAAGTACAAAGCGTAGGGTTTACATGCAATCCTATATTGTCATGGTAAGTTCTCAAGGTAAATATCTAATATGATTGGGATGTCAAATGAAAGCCAATTGTGGACCTCGCTAGTCTTAAGGAAATAGTTAGACCTGCATTGATTCCCTTTCATTGTGAGATGGAGATATATCCCATTTGGTTGATCCCTAATTTCCTCTTCAAACCTTTTATGAAAACAATAGTCTATCCAAATATGGTTTTGAGGTGGCACCAATAAGGACATAGATGTAGGAAAATATTACACTTTAGCTCTTGTTTTTCACAAAATAACATTTGATGGGAAAAACAAAGTGCAATGAATGGATAAATGGTTGATGGAAAATTATGGGTTTGTAGAGAAAAATACAGAGCTATGATATCTTTCATGACTATCTACTAAAATGGAAAGAAGTGAATTACTAGACTATTTTGATCGAAACATGATACTTGGTGACACTAAGAGATAATAAATTGTGGGTTGACTGGATTTGGGCACCCAATTGTCTCTTCCAGTGTTGTAAGATACAAGGGATTCTTATATTTTCTCACTATGAAATTCTCAATGTCTTGCAATTGAAAAATATAGGTGTCAGACAATGTCAAATTTGCTTGAATAATATAAAAGATATGGAATGGTATTTTACACTAGGGTTGCGAATTATGTGTAGTTATGAGTTGAAAATCATTTTCTGTTTTCCAAACTCTAATTCATAATGCATATTTTTATGCGATCCCATAATTTAATCATTCATTATTATCTATTGGTGATGGCATAGTTTCAACTACTAAGAAAGATTGGTTTCATAAACGACAAGTATTTCAAGAACATTTCCTGTATAAAGAAATTAAGAGGAAGTTGGAGATTATAAAGGAGGTTGCACTTGAAGCTATGTATGATTGCAAATATAATCTTCAATTCAACGATAAATATATAGATATTTATCCCAATTTTGTGAGTCAACATTCAACATATATGGAAAGTTCACTATTGGTAGTTATTTAAGAAAACACATGGGTGAGATATTTTGTAGCTTTCATTACTATCTTTATAAGAGAAAAAAATGCATGTTTGGACTTGCTTCTTGATTACTTGGATTGTTGTCATTTTTAATAATTAATATCCAAGCCATCTCAAGGAATATGAGGACCAGTTTTCAAGGATTAAGATGGACCTTTTGGAAGAGGAAATGGCCCTCAACATTTTGAACCAAATGAAGCGAACTGTTTGCATGCCTTAATGTTTCATCTTCTTAGGGATTAAAAGCCTGAGTGATAAGTGGGTCCTTGATAATTGTGTTACATTTCCACTTTTTTACCATGAAACTTCCACTAGAATTAATGCATGTACTACATATATTTTAGCTTTGCACCCATATTGGAAATAAAGACCCCTAATTGAAGCTACAAGATTACGTCAAAGGGATGTATAAGGATGGTAAGATTTGAGCATTTTGAACACATTTAGTACGATATTTTTTGAGTCATTATGTATCTTCCCTTCTCAACATTTAGTGGGTTGTAATTGTTTAGATTAAATGCTTTGGGTTATTCTTCCCAAAGAAACTAAAGTGTTCTAGTCATAACACGATGACCATACATTGTGGAAGAGAAATGGTGCAGAGGAACATCATAGCACTATTAATTTTTTAATGGTTATATCAGATCTTAAAACATCTAGCATTATAACAACATAACCATAATCCAAAAGATCACTGAAAGATAGACAAGCACAACCACCCAAAAAGAACACAAAGATTTATCCTCGGAAAACCCTAAAGGGAAAAACCCAGCAAAAGCTTCCTCAATATAGATGCCCCAAAAAGGTAAAACCCAAAAGACTGATCCTCCTCCTTATCCAGCTATAACTCTTTCTCTCTCTCTCTCTCATGCACTACACAAGTGAGTGTGAGTGTGTTCGAATGAAAAGCACCTCACCTCTATTTATATTCTTTCGTTCACTTAATATTTAACTCAGTTATGTAGGCTCGAGTAATCCTAACTTAGTTATGTAGGATTGAGTAACCACAACTGGGGTACTGATGACCCAAATTACAACGGAGGGGACTTCCTCATGAATATTATTAATTCTCCTGATTAGGAACATCTGGGTATAAAGAAATACAAGTGATTCTCCCGATAGGAGCATCGGGGGCCACTAAAATATATATAGAATATTCTTCAAAGTTACAATAATTCAATGCTCCCCCTTAACAAGAAGGGTATTATACAACAACATCAACAACAACAATAGTAGGAGAGAGAAGGAATCATCAACATCATTAGGGTGATACAACGATAAATCATTGGAATCTTTTCATCATCTTTAACATATAGTCTTCATCTTCAATCTTCGGCAGCAACAACAATTTGACCGCTTAATCGATATCATCATCATTAAGAATTTGATATTTCAATTGGCAACATCATCATCAGCACTTTGACCTTTCGATCAGCAACATCATCATTAGCACTTTGACCTTTCGATCAACAACATCATCAATAGCAGTACTTTGACTTTTAGATCAGAAACATCATCATCATAATACTCTAATATTTTGATCAGCAACATCATCATCATAATTTGAACTTTCGATCAGAATCATCATCATCATCATACTCTGACTTTCGATCACTACATCATCATCATCACACTCTGATCACTTTTGGACTTAAATTCTAGGGATGATGCACTCCCACCACATTCTCGACAACCGAAGTCACCGGATTCTATTACAAGATGATCACTCCCTATCACTTTAGGACTAAGTCCAAGGATGATGCAATCCTACCACATTCTCGAGTACCGAAGTCACCGGATCCGTTTTGAACAAAATTTCAAGGATGATACAATCCTACCACGTTCTCGAGTACCAAAGTCACTAGATCCGTTATGAACAAAAGTTCAAGGATGATACAATCCTACCACATTCTCGAGTACCGATGTCGGCGGATCCATTCTGAACAAAAATTCAAGGATGATACAATCCTCCCACATTCTCGAGTACCGAAGTCGCCGGAGCCATTTTGAACAAAAGTTCAAGGATGATACAATCCTACCACACTCTCGAGTACCGAAGTCATCGGATCCGTTCTGAACCGAAGTTCAGGGATGATACAATCCCACCACATTCTCGAGGACCAAAGTCACCGGATCACTTGAAGACAAGTTTCCAGGGATGATACAATCCCACTGCAACATCATTGCTCCCCCTTTCGAGGAAGGTCTTTCCAAACAACACCAAGCTTGTCTTGAAAGTGTTTGAACTTTACCCGAGATAGAGGATTCGTTAACACGTCAGTGTTGAATCATCATCTTGTAACATCATCATTTGAACCGTCATCATCTACATCTTCAGTATGTGAATACTTGAACCATCATCATCTACATCTTCAGTATGTGAATATTGAACTATCATCATCTATATCTCCAGTATGTGAATATTGAAAGCATCATCATCTATATCTTCAGTATAGAAATACTGAAAGCATCATCATATGTATCTTCAGTATAGAAATACTGAATCACCATCATCTGCATCTATAGTATGTAAATACTAAAACATCATCTATATATTCGGTATGGGAATACTGAAACATCATCATCTGTATCTTATCTCGTATGTAGAAATACCATATTTCTATGTGTTTCGATGAAACACAGGGTTCTCTATCATATTTATACAAATTTGGTTATCACATAGAATCATTGTAGTATCCATCTCCAGGTCAAAGAGACTTGTCATCAGCTTTTGAAGCGATATGGCTTCAAAACTAGCAGAGAAATATGCTATGTATTCTACTTTAGTCGTGCTAAGAGAAACACTGGACTATTTCCTGTGAAACCATGAATTCATAGCAGGCCCTAGACAATAACATCCACCTGATGTGCTTCTTTATGTCTGAGACACTTCCATCCCAATCTACATCTGTATAGCCATACAATATATAATCATGGTTTCCATCATAGTATAGATCAAATTCTATAGTCCCTTTCAGATATCTCATCGCATGATTTGCAGCTATCAAGTGAACCCATCTAGGTTGGACTAGATATTTACTCAAGGTGTTCACAGCAAAACAAATGTTTAGTTTGGTATTTGTTAGATACATTAATGACCTAATAATCTGTCTGTATTGAGTCACATCCACTAACTCTTATGAGTCATCAGCTAACAACTTCAAGTTGGAAGCCATGGGTGTGGCCATGGATTTTCATTCCAACATATCAAATCTTTTCAATATCTCTACTGCATACTTTCCCTGGTTGAGAAATATTCCTTCTGAACTTTGCCATACTTTCAAGCCTAGGAAACAATGCATTAACCCAAGGTATTTCATCTAAAATTCTTTAGCGAGTTTCTTCTTTATTTCCACAATCTGTTTCTCATTCTCTGTCAGAAATAAATCATCAACATATAGTAATAGTATGACAAGTTCATCTTCTATAACCTTGAAGTAAAGGTTATGATCGGATTTACTCTTAGAAAATCCCAAGCTCGTGAGGAAACTATCTATCCTTCCAGACCAAGCTCTGGGAGCTTGCTTCAAGCCATACAGGGCCTTCTTCAACTTGCATATGTGAGTTTTTCTGTCTTCAACCTCAAATCCTTGTGGTTGTTCTATGTATACTTATTCTTCAATAACACCATTTAGGAAGGTTGTTTTTACATCCATCTGGTGCAAGTTCCGCTTCATCATGGATGCAAGTGCTATGATGGCTCTAATCGAAGAATACCTTGCTACTAGTGCAAATGTTTCTTCGTAATCAATTCCCTCTTTCTAGCCACAAATATAGCCTTATACTTCTCTATACTTCCATCAACTGCATGTTTTATCTTATGGATCCATTTGGAGGATACCACACTCTTGCTTTCCGGTTTGGTTACTATATCCCAAAACATCATTCTAGTATTCTTCCATCATCTTGTTAGGTCATCGACATATCCTAGTCTTCCGCATTCAACCTTGAAGGTTGGAACCCACTTTACTCTTGGTAAAGTCTCGATCCATCAAGAAGTTGTCCATCATGTCTTACTATGTCGAACTCAGAGATCTTCTGTAGTCACTCCCCTTGAAGCAGAGCATCATCTTCCCTCTTCATTCTATACTAGAGTGACAGGTAGCATTCTCTGCTATTGTGTATCTATCTCAATTTACCAATATCCCTTTATCTTGAACTTTGTCAAAAAGTTCCTCATGCACCCATATGTGAGCTTTTTTTCTTCTGTAGGTTTGCATATTCAACCTTGTAGCAAAGGTTAAAATATTCATCACTCTAGGTGATCTGTCAAGCTCATGGATGTGATTTTCTATGGGTGCCTTCCGAGCATGTACAAAGCATATTTTGTACAGGTGGTTCTTTGCTCAATATATACCTCTACTAGAGAAGTGTGTCTGGTCAATAGAATATGTCATGCCATAGTCTATTCTTTCTGAGGAAAACCACGAACCTTGCTTTGTACACTTGTTCTTGTAGATCCATATGGAAGACACTACGGACTTCCCTTCAGGTCTTGAAACCATATCATAGACATCATTCCTCATGATCAACTCTTACTCTTTGATCATAGCTTCTTCCATAGCTGGAAGAGTTTGCATCAATGATGTCACCCAACTGTGTTACACAACTAGAGTGTGTCTGAGACCTCTTACTTTGGTTTGGAATTCTCGCCATACTTTTCTTCATCTTGAGTTATCTCTCATACCCAAGGTGGTCTTCATCTTTCGAGGTGGATCTACCACTCTCTGAAGCTCTTTCTTCCGTCACGGTGTCTCTGGCCTTGGGAGCTTTATATTCATGTTTATTGGAGTGAATCTTGAATTGTCATCACTTGTTCTTCGGAACAAGTCTCATCCTTATTTTCTTGTAGGCGGTTGTACATGATCTTTCCTACAATTAAAATGCCCTAGTTGCATGGTTAGAACCATTTCATAGAGCATATGCATAACAACAAATTCTTATGCATCATCCAACCATTTAGCCAATATGACATCATTGAGATTGTGCACTAATCCAATATGTCAACAAAGAGGTTTCATTCTAGATAACTAGCAATGGAGAGTCGTATAGCACCATGAGCTACTTACCCATCACATGCATATTGGTAGTATACTGTCATTAATACAAACATTCTATCATGCATAATACATCAACTGAATATAAAACAATATCATGAAATGACAATTGAATACTTATATTTTATTTTTTTCGTGGGTAGACTCCTTCTTGATCCTTCTGCTTCATCATCTTCTTTATTCATGACATCATGATTTCTTATTCAAATGCTAAGATGGATAAGAGGTTCTTCAAGAATTGAGTTCTTCATATTCCTCATCGCTTGAGGGATCTTCTTTGAATCGTTAGCACTTGATCTTCAGTTTCTCCCATCTTCTCTTCTCTTATTATGAGTCAAGTTTCTTCTTGTGTAAGGTTTTAGCCTCATCTCCCTTTGGAACTGGAACCTCTCCACTTATGTAGGTGTCCAATTAATTTTCTTCAAGAACCAGTGAAATCCTATGCTTTCATGATTGGAATTTTTTCAGCTTTACCAAGCTTGTCATCAAGCTGGGTGCTAGGTCATTTTGAAATGAGAACCTCAAATGTAAATGGAAAAAGATTAGATATTACCGGTTTGAGGTGTTCGTCCTGGTTCTGTATCTGGATAATCTAGGGTTTGTTAGAGAAACCCTAATTTTCAAAACTTGGAATCTTTCAGATTTGATTGTATAGAGAGATGTGTCTCTTGAAGGCGAGCTGAGCAGCATATTCATTTTCCCAAAACTGTGATCAGAATTGCAAAATATCTGATGCCCTAGTTTTCTTCAGTTTCTTCTGTAGAATTCTTGACATTATTTCTGTGCTATCTCCGAAATTACTTTCTTCTCTGTGTCTAAAATTACGTACTGAGGTAACCTCACATGTCCTCTTTCCAACACCACAGGTTAGAGCATAATTTGGTTTACCAATTGGGACTTATGCGCATTTTCCCAACTAGACTCATTTTAGGACTGTTCAGAAGAGAGAACTTGTACGGACTTCCACATGTCACTGTTTCATCTTTAGGGTATGAAATGTTTATCATAGAAAGTAGATTCGATGGCATTTCTCAAACATCTTGTGAAATTTCATTTGGAGATAACTTGGAGGAATAATATCTCCTATAATATAGCGAATATGAGGCTGAAAATTTTACACAGTGACATCCTAAATTTATCTTTGGACTGTGAAAGTTTCGGCTCCTGAGCCTTCTCCAATCTCGAGATATAGTGAATCTACCAAAACTACTAGTTTTAGTATTTTAGGGTTTTCAAGCATGAAACCCTAATATTCAATAGTTGTAGTTGTAGCACTGTTTCGGTTGCACAATGACTTCTTTCAGGGTGGCTTTGATACCATATTGTTAAGTTTTTAATGGTTATATCAGATCTTAAAACATTTAGCATCATAATAGCATAACCATAAGCCAAAAGATCACTGAAATATAGACAAACACAACCACACAAAAAGAACACAAATATTTCTCCCGGGAAAACCCTAAAGGGAAAAACCCAGCAAAAGCTTCCTCAATATAGATGCCCCAAAAAGGTAAAACCCAAAAGACTGATACTCCTCCTTTTCCAGCTATATCTCTTTCTCTCTCTCTCTCTAATGCCCTACACAAGTGAGTGTGAGTGTGTTCAAATGAGAAGCACCTCACCTCTATTTATATCTTTCGTTCACTTAATATTTAACTCAGTTATATAGGCTCGAGTAATCCTAACTTAGTTATGTAGGCTTGAGTAACCACAACTTGGGTACTAATGACCCGACTTACGACAGAGGGGACTTCCTCATGAATCTTATTAATTCTCCCAATTAGGAACGTCAGGGTATAAATAAATAGAAGTGATTCTCCTGATAGGAGCATCGGGGGAAACTAATATATATATATATAATATCCTTCGAAGTTACATTAATTCAACAAGCACTAGATTATCTAGTCTATTATTAACATGTGTTTATTGTTCATTGCTTTATATGAATAGGCATATAAATGCATTGGATGGAATTTATATTTATAGATATATCTATGTTTATTGAATCTTGGAATTCATCTAGTTCTAAGTGTCATACATGTTTTAGTTAATGGAGTCTATGAGAGAACTTTGAAAAATGTTTCACTACTGTTGCATGAAAATATAAAGGACATTTAATAATAATGGTCACTTCATTATTTGAAGTAAATCTATACTGGTAATATGCATTAAAAAGGGGAAAACATACCTATATGGCCATATTTTGGTTAGGTTATAAAATTTTGATTCTTCAAAGAGATGTGAAGTGCAGATGGGTGAGGATCCTAAGGTTGCTACAAGAGTGCAAGTTAGAATAAAAAGTTCAAGGAAGCATTATGATAACGTGCAAGTTAGTATGGAGGATCCAATGCAAAATTTCTATAATGTAATTGATCTTTATGTTGCAGTGGAAGAGTTGCATAGACATAATTTAGATAAAGTAAAAAAAATGATGGAATATTCTCATAATCTAACATTGTGTTTGATCATTCATAATGGCTCTTTCGTAACGGTTGTAATGTAAAAATTATTTTGGTAGCTTCCTTTTCACCTCTTATTTATTGGTGTATCTTTGAATGGTGTCGAACTACACCTCCAATGTTAGCTATTTCCATATTCAATTACATATTTTGTTGTTGTTCCAACGGTTTCTCTTACCATCAAAAGTTTGAAACTAGTAAATACTCAAGATTAACATCAAGATGTCTTGGTATATTAATGAATTATAACTTGAAGTGTTAAAAAATTTTAATAACTTATTCTATAAATCGAATTTAGAGGAGTGTATGTTAAAAATTTGTATTCTCTAGAATTGGAATCTCTAAACAAACTTTGCCATGTTTATGGCCTAATATTCATTTTCAAGTGGAGGCTTAAAGAGGAGTAAAATTGACATGTATTGAAGGATGTATCCAAAATATCTTATTTTCAAGGAATCGTGTATTGAAGGAATTGAGTGAATACAAAATGCACAATGGTTGATATACCTAGAGTAACTCAGGTGTGTTGAATACAAAACAAATTGCCTTATTGACCAATATATGATAAAGAGTAGTGTTAATATATAGTGGGATTTCCTACACCATCTAGCGTTGTGGACCATTAAACAACATTAAGGACACCATCAGTTCCTTATCATTGTAATATTAAAGATGTAAGACCTATGCAGCAACTCAGATTTATGAAAAAAAATAAAAAATTAGTGAATTCATCCCCCCAGTCTCAATACCCTAAGTTTGAAATACCACCAAGATCATTGGTTTTGTATCCAAATTAATAGAGTGCAAAAAACAACAAATTTGCCACTTGTCTCATAGGTAGGGATTCATTTATTTTAATATTTCTACAAATATACTCTTGTAATTTTGTATGGAGGATGGAATGGATTTCTAATCTCATTTAAATCTATGTTTAGGTACCCATTTAATATCTTATTAAGAGAGAAGCAATTTGTTACTAGGTTTATTAAACAACTTTAGGTGCAAGGTTTTGCAACCAAATTACTATGAGTACTTACTAATTTGGGGGGCATTATTTCCTCTACGTGACCAATACGACTCCTTTGCATCCTCTGTGACCTATGAGACCCCTCAGTGTCCTCTAGGTGACCTTTGCATCCACCTTGACCTTTCCCTCTACAACCTATGTGGCCTCGCGACCCCTCTGCGTCCTCTCATATCCTTTGTGTCCTCTCCTATCCTTTGCATCCTTCGACTTTGCAAACCCTATGCATCTTCTCTTATGTTTTCTCCTTCACCAGATACCTCTTATACCTTCGTTCATCAAGCACGGAAGGGATATAACTAGCAGCGCCTTGGTATACCTTCACAAATCAAGCATGAAAGGGAGATAACCAGACTATGCAAAATAGAATGTCCAAAGGAGTAAACCATTGAGTTTCAGCCACCAAGCAAATATGTGAGGGTACCGTATCGCTTTGGATTTATAATCCCAACATTGAATAAGGTTGGTTTTGAAGCACACAAGGACGAAAATAACCCATTCCTAAAAGGGGATTTACATAAAACCCACCTATAGGTCTTTACAATTAGTTTAACATTTTCAGCATATTTTGTATTTTATGTGTATTGTATCCAAAGAGCTTTGTAATTGTAAAAGTATCATTATTAAAAAAAAATTTGAAGTGGATTTTCCCAAATTGAGTTTATCCAAGGTATTTTTTGTGTTATCTATGTATGTGTGATTATGTTATTTAATTATGTTACCATAGACTTGTTAACGAAAATAGTAGTCATTATTTATGCACAATAGGTTATTTTAGATTTCTATTTACACTTTATAACATCTAACATCAAAATATATGGTAGTGAATTATATAGCCATGAACCTTCCATTAGGGATCATTCACATTCTTATTTAATACCTGAATCATTTTTTTGTTCACTTTGTGTACTTTTTGCAATCAATTATAATAAAATCTAATTTAAAGTCACAACTTTTAATTCAGCCACCAAATAAGATATAAACCCACCTTGTTTAATAACATATAAACCATGCCATATCAATTATCATAAGTACATAATAGCAACATATCAAAATATAAATTCAAATAATCCATACATATTAAAAAGAAACAATATACGTGGCATACTTACCACTATGTTTGGGTTGGTATGTGAATTTACATATTTTACAATATATAAATCATACTACGGGAGAGGATCCATTAGTGGAGTGGTTACTAGTAGGGGAGATAGGGAGTGGTGCAATTATATCTCAATACTGGAAAAACTAGCTACCATAAATGGTTCATAAAATTTCTCTATGTAAGAGTCATTGTTAATATTTTCATTTTTTTAAAACTATTTATCATAAAAACTTTGTTATTCAACCATTGAGTTACACAAAAATGGTGCACCACTATAAATTAAATCTTCATATTTATTTGAAAACTCACAAAATGAATCCATAATGATTTTACATGGAAAAACTTAATATTATTGGAATCCTCTGGGTTAATCCAAGAATGTATTAATATTGAAGGCTAATTTAAACCTCTAAGATTATCACAAAACCAACTATCTACCAATAAAACACTTAACATTCTAAACTTAGTTTACTATATCTCTAATATGTGTTGCCCCATGTAGCACATTAATTAGTATATAGGTGTGGTTTTTTATGCTCGAATTGTTAGTGTCAGTCATGTTTGTGTCTGGAAACCCTCCCACAGCGTCAATGCATGTGTCTAGTATAACCATGCCAAAATTCAGAATAAGCCAGCAAGAATTTAAAAAATTTCAACGTTGGCCTCGTGCAGCACATTAATTAATCTATAGGTGTGGTTTTTTATGCTCGAATTGTGAGTTCCAGTCATGTTTGATTCTGGAAACCTTCCATGTCATTTCATGCCTCTAGTCTAACCATGTCACATTTTAGTCGCAAGAAAGAATTTTAAAAAAATTAATGTTGGGCTCGTCCAATACATGATCAAGCACACCATTTGGGTTAGCATGATAATTGTGCATTGAATTACCGATATTCTCTTTGTTTGGAGTATAATTTAATATTCTCTACTAAACATGGACAACCACGTGAATATGGAAACTCTTATGCCACCCCCCCACCTCTCACATCACTCTCAATTCCCCATAACCCGACAAAATATAGGTAAAAAAAATTTGTTTTTTGTCATACTTAAGAAGCGATGTCTCTAACTATAGCATATGTCAACATACAAGGAAAATGGAATAAACACTAAGAAACAGTTAATTTATAAGTACCAATAAAATTCAATAATTCTGTCGCAATATTAAATCAAAGTATATAGAGTAGATATATCAAGGCATACCTCATAGATTTCAATGGACTTCATCATCTTATTCATCCAAGTCATCATCTTTATAATCCAATCTAGAGTCAACATTGTAAGGATTGGTCATATAATCATCGTCACCGATGTCATTTACGATCATCATGTCATCATCGATATCATTTTCATGGACATTTTCTACTATTTACATTATCTGATTCAACTAATTCTTTGATATCTTCTTATGGAATATTATCATCTAACCGTTGGTATCTCTATTGCAATGTGCTTCTTTAACCAATGAAGCCACACCTTCACATGACATTCCATGACCAAATTGTTCACATCATTCAATCCATACCTTCATCCATTCAATATTTTTTTCTATGTATAAATGAAGTGCATCCCACTCTCGACCAACTGTTTGATAAAAATAAAATTAAAATTCAATACAAATGCATATTCACTTAACAAAGTATACACTTTTAATTGATGAATATTGAAATTAAAAATAGAATATGTATGATATATACATAAAAACCAATAGTCAAATGTATTGTATTAATTAATCTCCACTAACTAATCATTACCTTTCACCTTCCTCAATCTATCTTTCCCCTTCAGGTAATCCCCTTCAAAATTGTTATTGGAGTGTGGATCACAAATGCAAGCTAAATTGAGATTTGACGCTAATTTATGAATATATTCACTAATATAGATTATGCTTTGGTATACCATATATCCCTCCTTCATAGAACCCTCAGGATGTGCTCATTTTCTAACCAAACCCTTCAAAAATTTCAATTGTCTCTCAACCATCCACATGGACCTTGAGTGTACAGGTCCACACAATTCAATCTCTTCAACCTAGTGTATGAGGTAGTGTTCTTGTGCATTGAAAAATGCCGAAGGTAGATGCTTCTCCATTTCACACATGAGACGAGGAATTTCTCTCCTCCAATACTTTATATCTTCTTTATGTATTTCTTTAGATGAAAGCCATCTACAAGTGATGCAATCCAATCACGATATTTAACAAAAACAAACATTATATTACATAGCATTAATTAGTGCACAAAAATCAAATATAAGCTCTACAATGAATTAAACAAACACTAGTGCATGCAAAAAAATTCTAGTTACCTCATTCGTTTCCCAAGATTATATATAACTTGTTTGACATTATTGTCGAAGCTGTCCGGGAGAGGGAGAGGTAGAACATACTGTAACAATATACAAATCGTTTCATTTTTTTTACAAAAAGGAGACAAAAAATTACCAACAATATGCACTAGAATATCATTAATATAGAAATAACTATATGTATACCATAATACTTACCTTCATGAATATATGCCAATCATGTGTTTTCACCCCCGCAAAATCACCTTTCTTTGTTATGATATTCTTCATGTTTGCACAAAATCCGGTGGGAAGTTTAATTTTTCGCATGACTTCTTTTACAACATTACTTTGTTGCTCCATTAACATCCATGGAAGTGAGTTTATATTAATTTGGTCTCTGTTTCTATGAAATTGAATGATGTCTTTCATTGCATGGTTGGCTTCTTGAATTTCATTGCAAATTTTTACAATTGTTTCTTTCTCACTCCTTCCATCCAATATTCGCCATAATGTTTCAGCCACATGTTAGCTAGAATATTTCACCTTCTGTGGACAATAAGGTGTTCCACTAGTATGAATGGTTCAAATCCAAAACAAATGAAGGACAAAGGTTGAAGACCCTCCCTAGATGTCGTAGATACCTGGAATGTAATGCTTCGATAGTAACCTTGTGTACCTGCAATCAGCTTAAACACGCAAACACATCAAAGCTGCCAGAATATAATCTACTGATCCATGTTAGTGACTAAGGAATCTAACAACAAACATGTGAAATCAAACAACAACAATAATGTGGGATGGAAATCAACTTGCATTAAGATAAAAATGGAGAAGTTTGCAACCAAGCCTTAGTGGTTACATGCATCTCCATGAAACCAAGCACTCTCATCCCCATAAGCTCCGACTCTAGCTCTCTATGCTCTCCAATGACTTGGGCCAAGCAATCAATCTAACAACATAACAATACCTTAAGAGTTCTCCCCTCAACCACAGATATGTGCTTGTATTTATAAGGTTCAATGGATAGGGATGGTTGAGATAACTGTGGATGAGGTGGCCTCTAAGATCCTAGGATGAGGGATCTTGAGCTCAACTGACCCACAATGATAGGGATAAGGGAGGACACGAGGCTTATCATCTAGAAGCCTCGAGAAACTTCTCTTTTTCCCTTTTTACCCAGGGTATCGTGTTTCTCCTTCAATGAAAGAGCGTTTCTAGTAAGAAACGCTTATGGACTAAGGGCCATAAGCGGTGGCACCACTTGTGGACAACAAGGGATAGGAGGTGCAAACAAGGTACCGCTCCTAGACAACAGGGAAAGCACGGTGCTGGGAATTTTCATGAAAGATTGAAAATTAGCATGGGCTTCCACTCCAAGTGCTGGGATTCAGGGCAAGTAGGTATGTCAAAGGTCTTATCACATGATGGTGACAGGATTTTTGTATAACAGAATGCCCCCCAAAACATGAGTCTTAGAGGGATACGATAAACGAGAGCTTTAAGAGAACAAGTCGTTGCTACGAGGTGAAAATGTCGGCTTGATCAGAGCATGTTGTCAAGTAGGCATCTATAGTACATCAGTATGTTGACTCATAGACACAAGTAACCAAACTCATGGCTATAGACCATTACAAGGCATATCCATGAGACGAATAAACAAGCATGGCTACTAGAATACAACGTAAATCCAAGTGATAGAGGACTCAAACTTGGACATAGCTACCAGACATACAACATAGATCTATGTCATACAGACACAAATTTGAGCATAGCCACGACCATACAAATGTGGATCCATGCTAGATATACAAAACTCCATCGCAACCTGGGGAAAATCAATGAGCGCTTTAAACAAATACCCAGGGTCTTCGTCTCGTCTTCCACAAAGTACAATTCTATCCATGTGATTACAATGATCTGAAGTCGAACATGGTATAAACCACTTGATTACCGGTCAATGATGTGAACTGTTAACAAGTGCGAGGGAGATCACCATTGATGTCAATGATTCCCAAGGTACTCTAGTACAATCTACTGAGTGCGAATAGATGTCCTGATGTCGAACACCCAGTTGATTCTATCAATCAAAGGTCAATGATGCGAACCCATGTCAAGAGTGAGAGAATCTGTCATTAAGGCATATATATCTCAAGGTACCAAATATTGTTTCTAAGACTATTTCCTGGATGATGAGCTGATGTCGACGAAAAAAGTCTCGTCAAAGGAGGGCCATGATGAGTCCCACATCAACGACATGAACCTCGGAACATAGTTCTGGAATGATGTGAATGTAGTAACCATAAGACTGAATCAAACATACTGACACAAAGACTGTGTGGACTACAGAGATAAAACTTCTTAAAATCCCCTTTGAACATCGGGCAACACGACAAAAAGGCTTGGAAACATGACCAAACGGGACAAACACACAATGCGATAGTGGACAATGCATTCTTTTGAAAGACTCAAAGGAGTGGCATGACTAATGAAAGTGGATTGTCGCAGAAATCAGTTGAATACCCAATTGACTGACATGATGTGTAGATAAGTGCCATGTTCAAAGGTAACGACAAACAACTACCATTATTTACAAAATGATTCCCTTTCCATTTCCCCCATCATGATCAATGAGTGCCTCTTTTCGGTTTTACAAGTTCAAAGAGGGTAACAAACACTCGATATAGCTTGTCAAAAGACAAGTCCAAAATCATATGTTTTACGAACCTGAGAGAGGAGGGGTTCCTTCCCAAAACATGTCTTTCAATGTTTAATTTAACAAGTCCACTGAAAGAAAACTCGGTATCGTTCATGTTTAGAGAGTCTGAACGAATAAGGGAGAAGACTCCAAAGGGGGTCCTTCTTCATATGATTTAGTCTCCAAGGCCCGAAAAAGTGTAAAATCATACCTTAGAGAACTCTTCCAATCATGATTGGTTGGAGTGTTCCTTTTTTGTAAATAGTCCTACCGAACCGAAAAAGAGATAACCTACCATCGGATGGATGACTCTTCAAATACTTTAATGAGCATGAAGAAGACAAGATCGCTCGACGATATTTTCGTATTTAGGGAGCCTGAAAAGGGTTTAAAGAGAACTTCATGAGGTTTCTTTACAAAATACCATATTTTACGAGCCTGGAAAGAATCGGAAATGGACTCAATGATCTTTTCGTGTTTAAGGAGCCTGAAAAAGAGGTGAAAAGAAGACTCCATGACTCTTCTTTACACAATGTCAATTTTTTACGAGCCTAGAAAGAAACTGAAATGGACTCGGACCTTTGATACTAGGTTTAAAGAGCATGACCAAAGTATAGTAATGAACGCTCATTAACCTTTTCCATTTTATGAAAGTGCGAAAAATCCATAAACAAACTACCAAATCTTCTTACTATGGTTCTCTTATCCTGCAATCGACTCAGAAACAAGTGTTAAATGCATTTAAAACTAGCATTAAGGGATTACGACAAATAAACTTTGACTAAAATATGATTTTATATCAAAACTATAGTATGTCAGACCCAAAAATGCCTATATAAGTCATGTAAATAGTAAAAAATCAAATCATTTCACTATTTACCCAAAGCAGAGAGCACTTGGAGCATTTTCTTAGCCAGATCTTCTACAGCTGATACCGAGAGTTTCCACTGTCCGTTTTGAGCATCGTCAATTGTAGGTAATAGCTAGAACCTTTCTCTTTCTTTTCATAGCATTTATTTTGAGTTTTGGTGGGGTTTTGGGCTCATATGGAAAGCCATAAAACCTTAAAAGCGAGCACCACAGATACCCCTTACAGCATACGCGGTACCACCTGAGAATCGCGTTTATAATATAGTTGACAGGTGGTGCCACCACTTATCTCCAATAGTGCACAGGCGGTGCCGGCCATGGAGACTTTAAACTAATAGAATGAGCAATAATAAGTCATTCTTTTGATTTTTAATGATTAGGAATGATTCTAATGTATGCTATGATTTTTTTTGGCAGGTCTTGGTTGCTCAAAACATGGTGATATGGAAAGAAAGAACAGATGACAATGATGATGCTTTTGTAGAGAGAAATGCAGGTTGTATTACCGCATTACGGGATTGTGGGCTCCTGAAGTTCTTCCAAACCCCAAGCATGGTGTCACATGAGCGGTTATAAAAACACATATTGTGGATGTGGAATCCAGAGCAGCAGTACTTAGAAGTGGGGGGCCATTTTCTTACAGTGGAAGTAGAGGACATCTACTTCTTGACTAGTCTCTCGAGACGGGGTGCCCCCATCTCACTGACAGGTTCCCGTGGAGGGGATATTACCACTCGAGAGCTTATATATCGTCACTATGCTCAAGGGATGAGCACATCGTGGAATAAAATCCCCATCAGAGCAATGACGGATGGGCCCCTACAGACCTTCCTATTTACTATGCAGAGGGTGGCCGAGAGTCAGGGTGTGCACCAGGCTTCTAGGGCACACATGTTGTACGCCATAGAGGACATGGAACCCACGGTGTTCAACTAGGCGGAATCCATGCTTCCAATATTTAAAGATCAGTTGACTAAGTGTCGACAGAGAGAGCTAAAGTAGTTTGGCTTTGGCTCCATTTTATCCTACTTCTTCTTTGAGTGGGTTCCATAGATGAGACCTCAGGCGGTCTTCCGGAGTCTGAGAGCACGGGACCCTCGTGTGCTGAGGTGGGTCCAGGTCATGGCTCGTACAGGAGTAGGTAGGGGAAGGGTGAAGTTCGGTGATCTGTTCTTCAGATGGCTCTAAGATCAGATCCTCATGGTTGAGGATTATGCTTACGCAGGTACGAACTTCACCGAAGATCCTAACCTACCACTCCCACGTGGAGGACAGTGGGGCGACATTGGTAAGAAGCAAGAAACCCTAAAATGGATGAAATTTTTTTATTTTTTTTGATGTTTTATATTTTTTATGTTAAGTGACGAGACCTGTATATTCTCATGCAGATGTTGGAGCAGCGCGACCTGGAGGAGCTTCTCCATTGGATAGGCGAGATGGAGCCTGCTTTGTACCACAGTGTGATGATATCACCGGGGAGCTAGAGGAAAACCTAGAGAGGTTGACCTTGGATATCCCATATGCTGACATTGATGACCTCCCGATGAGATATCAAAGATCCACAGCGAGAGTACCGGTTGATTCAGTAGGCTGCTGCGTAGAGTAGCTCGAGCAGTGATGTGCTATCATGAGCACCACTAGTGTATGAGATATGTACTAAAAGATGACAACTTCAGGATTTTGAATGATGATTTTTCCTGAAATCCTATGTGCTTCAGATGAAGTCTCGGGACCTATTTTTTGTAAACTTTTTCGTATATATATATTTATACATACTTTTACACTGTGTTTATATGTTTCAAATGGAAAATGCATTTTCTATGAGTTTTATGTGTCTTTGAATGTTTATTTACAATGTACCATGTTTGATTCTGATGTCATGAATGGGCAATATGCCAATCTAGGATGTAATTAACTAATGAGTCAACAACTACGTTATGTTCCCTAGGGATATGCCTATAAGTAATGGTTTCAAATGATCTTTCTAGAAAACGTACTTTCCGAAAGTGGCAGAGGAGAACCGGGTTTCTAATCGTGTAAACATGGTTTAAATGTCAAACCACGAGTTGTGAGTCCATCAAGACTGCCAGATCACGAACATCCTAGGAGGCAGCTTCAGTTAGAAGACCGATGACTGCTTCATACTCGGTGATGTTATTAGTAGCGGGACCTATACAAACCGCTCCTGAACTGACCAAATCCTCAGCTGGGGAATAGAGGACCCAAGCAGCTGAGGCAAGATTCAAGGTTTGGTGGAAAGCACCATCAGTGAAGCCGTAGAAAGCCATCTGCATGACAAAAACATGGTATAAACAGATGCGGACACTAAACTCAAAACCATCTTGAAAATACTAAAAGCACACTGAAATTCAATCAATATACATATATACAAGATACTATCCAAGAAAGACCTAGGCATAGTACCTTTTCAGGTACAACCCATTGCGAGGTTTCCCCAAAGGGATTCCATCATAATCAATGAACTTGTAAGCTCCTTTCTCTAACACCTTAGAAATAATGAAAGGTCCGTACCACATGGACTCGAACTTACCCTTCCCTAGTTTGTCATATCTCTGATCATAATTCAATACTAGGTCACCATCATTAAAGACATGGGTTTGGATGGATTTATCATACTACGCCTTGACACGTTTCTTATGTGCCTCATTAGCCAAGGCAACATCTCTCCAAGTCTCGTCAAGGTTACTCAAGTACAAAAATCTTTCTTCCTCCGCGGAAGTGTCTAGGAGAAGTTCGATGGCAAGTTGTAAAGATGGAATCTAACATTGAATCGGTAAGACAGCTTCGAGTCCATAGACAAGTTGGAATGGTGTGAAACCAGTGGCTATTTTCACAGAAGTCCGATAAGCCCAAATAGTGGAGAAAAGAATGTGGTTCCAGTTGGATTTATGATCTCCAACCATCTGACGAATCATAGTTTTCAAAACTTTGTTAATGTCCTATACCTAACCATTAGCTTGTGGATAATATGGTGTAGAGTTTTCAAGGTGAAAACCTAGCTTGGCACTCAGTTCCTCCATCATTTGATTATGAAAATGGGATCCGTGATCAGGTAGATGGACTGTGAAACTCCAAATCTAGATATGATATGATTGAACAAGAAGAGAGTGGAAGTCTTACCATCTTCTGCATATGTAGGCATGGCCTCAGCCCATTTTGTGAAATAATCAATGGCTACGATGATGTAACCATGCCCCCTGGTTGAGGTAGGCTTACAATGCATGAAGTCAATCCTCCATTTGGCGAATGGGCCAATGGAAATGATAGGGTGTAGCGGAGCAGGATGGGTGCGCTTTTTAGGATAAAAGTGTTGACAAGGTGGGCATTTCTTAATAGCCTCATGATAGTCTTTGAAGACAGAAGGCTAGAAATAGCCAGCGCAAAGTATTTTCTGGGCCGTAGCCATCCCAGATAAATAACTGCCACATGCTCCAGAGTGGCAATCATTCAACACATGTTCAGCCTCCTCATGGGTGAGGCATCGTCGGAGAATAGAGTCAATCCCACGTCTATACAAGGTATCATTCAGGATGAGATAGTATTTCATGTGGTGACAGATATGGCAGCAATCATCGTGGGATAAATGCAGCTGAAATCATTGTGTTTGGAGATAAATAAGCAAATCTCCATACCAAGGATTGGTAGTGCTAATCAGGAACAAGAATTCATCCAGAAATGAATCACTGGGCTCAAATTCCATCAAAGCACAGGGAAGGTCACACATAAGCTCGAAAAAGACCAAGGATTTCTTTGATGTGGCTTTGGCAAATTCTAGATCAAACTTGTGAATTATGACTATCCAACGGGAGTACTTTCCCCCGAGCACCTGACGATTCAGGATGTAATACATCAGGTTCTAGTTTGCCAATATGGTGGTAGTGCGGAGCTAAATGTAGTGACGAAAATTTTGTACACCAATGACTATGGTCAATGCTAACTTTTCCACATGTGAATAGTGAGTTTGAGAATCCATGAGATTCTTACTAGCATAATAAATCACGTGCTGCTAACCTTGGAGATTTTCCTGCACTAAAACCATGGCGATGGTAGTAGCGATGGCAGCAATATACAAGAGAAAGTCCTTTGAATAATCTAGGGGGGTGTATCACGGGTGAATGAGTTAGAGCGTCCTTAAGATTATCAAAGGCACGTTGGACCTGGTCATCCCAAAATAATGGAGTGTTGTTCTTGAGGAGACGCATATAACCGTGTGTTTTCTCTGTGCAATTGCACAGGAAACGGCAGAGAAAGTTTGCCTTCCCTTGCAAAATTTGGGGCTCAAGGAGATTAGTTAAGGCTGGTAGATCTAAAATGGTGGAAATTTTCAAAGGATCGATCTGGATGCCATCTTTGGATACCACAAAACATAGCAGATGTCCCGTTTCAACGCAAAAAACACATTGATGCAGATTGAGTCGTATATTATAATGACGGCATCTCAGGAATATGTCTCTAAGATGACCAGGGTGGTCCTCCCGTCACTGTGAATGAGCAGGGAGGTCATCAAGGTACGGTTCAACGATATGTTTAATATCATGAAACACATAGGACATCGCACCTGGAACATGGCTCCAACATTTTCAAGCCAAAAGGTAACTTCTTATATGCAAAGGTTCCCCATGGGCAAATGAATGCCGTCATACATAGCTTCGTGTGGACTCAACAACTTTTTTACACTTAGGCTCATAATAAAATGAGGAGATCACATGCGCTTTCGCAGTATCTGTGCTAGGAGGAGTGGATGGAAAAATCCCCATAAGGGATGAATCCTTCAACATGCCTACCCCAATCGACTGGTAAGGAGGAGGGGACTGG
>LPNX010939982.1:139415-150815 GCA_001517045.1 Pseudotsuga menziesii
TCTAGTGTATAGAAATCAAGCTGACCAATAGTAACAATTCTCCCTAGATGTGGAAATTGGACTGTTCGAAATACTGTTGAGGCGACAGCAGTCATGGCATAGAACCAATTTCTTCCTAGAAAGAGGTTGTAATCTAAAGGGGCATCTACCAATTCTACTTGAATGGAAACAGTTTTCCCCCCCAACTCGACCGCTATGGCTGATATGAGACCATGGGGTTGGAAACCCTATCCGTCAAAGGCCTTGAGGGTCATAGGTGATGTTACAAGCTCGGGAGAGCCGAGAGCCTTCCAACAAGTTAGAGACAAAACCGAGGTCGAATCTCCTTCATCTAGTATCGTTCGAAAAACTTTCTTCCCCACTACTTTCGTAATGATCTGAAAATCAAGTTTATGCGGTAATCTAGGCTTATAGTTCTCAACATTGAAATGAATCAAGTTAGTATTATCCGGGTCTAAAGCTCCTAATGTTGTCAACAAGTTTTGCGTTGTGTAGGGAAACTTTGGAGTACTTCTAAGGTAGACATTGCACAAGGTGCCTGAGCGAGATCTTCAACCACATTATAAAATTGAGCAGCTCAGGCATTGGGATTAAAGACATCCTTCCGAAGAGTACTCTTAGGTGGATGCAAAATCATGTTGAGAGTAGGCTTATCGATAGATAAGGGGACAATAGATGAGGATTTCAGAGAACTAGTAGAGGGAGCTTTCCCTAAAGAAGAATGATCTTCTTTCTTATCTGCAGGTTTGTCATAATTCTGACTTCGAGTTTGTAGATTGATGGTATCTGAGGACATCATACAAATTTCCTCTGACGAACTAGAGTTACCCTGATTAGACATGTGGTCTATCAGTTGTTGTTGAGAGGGGAAAGGATCCGTAATTACTATGGGTGCAGGATTGGACTTCGAAAACTGGGATATTTCATCTCGACGAGGATACTCCTTTGAAAAATGGTCACCTCCACATAGCAAACATGGATATTTTTCCTTCCTTTTTCATTTATCGTTATCACTGTTGGTTGGTCTTGGAGTCTCCTGTTGGTTTCTAGGTTTTTTATTTCTATTTTTACCTTTCTTTTTATTATTACCCGAGGTTTGAGTACTTTGAATAGATTTGACCTCAGCGGAAACCTTAGGAGTCAAAGGAGTAGGGGTGGCAGTTTGGGGTTGCTTGGCAGGTTTCGCTGCGGACGGGGACTGGATTGAACCAACAAATCCATCAATAGGTACTTCTACTGGTGGCTTGGTAGGATCGGTGTTGGGGCGAGGAGCTTGAGGAATCAGGTCATAAAGAGTTCTAGACTAGGAATAAACCAAGTCTAGGCACTGATCCCAACTAATAGCCTTCTCTTCAGTAATGGCACCACCCATAGCCACATCTCAGGCAATAGGAGGCAACAAGGATTTGGTAAACCAATAAGCTAATAACTGATCCGGAATAGGGGCCTTAATAAGCCTTCTCCACCTTCTCCACTCATGAATATGATCAGATATGTGGGTGGAATTGTTCTGTCGCAAAGAATTTAAAAGATCAATGCTCGTTTACGAATATGGAGCTGAAAGTGTGTGAGAAACACGGTTGCCAACGAGCCAAAATCCACAAACGAATGTTGTGCGAGTTCAATGTACCACTTCGCAGCTATACCGGTCAAAGTTTGTTGAAAGAGTCGTAACCAAACAGATTCATCCATGAGGGAGTTTGAAGAACACCACAAATGGAATGTCATAACATGGTTCTTCGGATCATCCCCCTGCTTCCCATCGAATTTTGGGATATTCGATGGTAACTTTACCGGAATGGGAGGCCAAGAGGGATTGTATTAAATGGGGTCATTAATCAACTTGGACAAGTCAGGTAAGTCCAAAGTTGCTAGGAAAGGTAACTGTCGGTTGGGTTACACATACTAGTAATATTGATATGGCATATAATTACCAATAGGACCATAAGTTGACTGAAAAATAGGTTGTTGTGACAAAGAACTAATGAAAAATCTGCCCGCGGGGGGTTGATTTCTGGGATCAATACCATTATGACCACTAGGGCCTCCCAAAGGAGGACCACCAGGGCCATCGAGACCACCAAGGCCACCAGGACCACCAAGACCATCGGGGCCACCAGGAGGCGAACCACCAGACCCTCCAGAGCCTCTGAAACCACTAGGCGAAGGGCCACTAGACCCTCCAAATCCATAAGGAGGAAAGCCACCAGGCCCCCTAGGACCACTAGGACCACTAGGACCAAATGGAGGAAAGTTTCCAGATCCTCTGGGACCATTAGGAACCCCAGGGGGAGGACCTCCATAAGGCGTTCCTCCAGCACCTCCCGCAGTATGTATAGGTATCCCTCCCATAGATGGCGTGTAAGACCAGTTGGGTTGGCCCGATGGTGAAAAAGTGTTAATAGGGTATGGAATTCCACCATAAGGCATTCCTTTAGGATTGGGCGGATGATTAACTACAGGTAATCGATAACCATAACCTCCAGAATTTTGAACAGTTACAGGTTGTGCCCCCAAGGGCTGACTTAAACTGGATGGGGGATTAACCACATTAGTGTGGGTGGGAGGGACATAAACTATAGATGGTTCTATGTTATAGGTCTTCCCTTGACTAGGTACAATTTCGGTGCCAGATAACGTAGGTCATGCCAGGGTTGCCCCCCGACACTAGAAGGTGCTAACGAAACGAGAACTGAAGGTTGGGCCCCAAGTGCAGAAGACTTGGGAAGATTGGGAATAGACATAACATGAGAGGTGGTGGGGGTAGTAATTTGACCTAGGTTGTCTGGTGTTACTGTACGATCTATAATCGGTTCAATGGGTCTCATAGAATCAGCAAGTGAATGATATCCCACAGGAACATATGTGGAACGTGATGGTGTCGGGCCTAATAGTTCGTCTATTTGCTTGTCAATCTCCTGTGCACGGAGAATGTCAGCACGGTATTTCCTACGTTCTTCTTCATCTTTAGAAGAGTTTAAACGGGTGTCAAATGAGGAAATGGCCTGTCCTATAGAGGTATCCCAAAATCGAGCATTGGGACCATAATCCGGACGGGTTGTATTGTCAACATGACCTTTCGTGGGAGAATGGAATGAGGTATTTCTCTAAGAAGGTTATTGGACCAAGGGAGGTGAGTGTGAAGAATATGGTATTCCACTTTCCGCAACCACATTATCTCCCACTTGGGAGTTAGTAACAACTCCTTGGACGATAGCTTCCATTGGATTTTCTCTTGAACCAGGAGTAAAATTGGGTGGCAAGCCCCATACTCTTTTGGATTGTCTTAACTCAGCCAGTTTGTACAGTTCCTATCTAACCTAGGATCAAAAAATCTAGAAAACATACCAAAACATTTCCCTACACAAGCTATAGGTCAAAACAAGCACACTTAAAATGACCGAAGGAGTTCAAAAAGTCAGGTCTCTCACCATGATTGTCAAGGAGGTGCCACTCGTGATATACCTCGAGGGTACGTGCATAGTAATCTCCCCGAATGTTGTTTTCGGTGTATGGCTCCAAGCAAGATAGCGAAAGGGATTTTCTCAGATGGATAGGGTATCCTAGTGGGGTCTCCCAATATACTCAAGGTACATGGGAGATCGAATCGGTAGTAGTGTTGTCTAATGCATAACCGTACACAAGGGGCCTTCCGATATACAATCGAGTACGTGAAGTACCTTTCTATATACCTCAAGGGTATGTGAAAGGCCGTTCAATATACTGACGGTATATGGAAGAATCGTACGAGTCCCAGAATGTAATGCGGACAAATAACGACAACTCCTATGCTTAACGACGCCCGAATACGTCTCTAACCTATCACTCCAATTGCTACATAAATTTTAACCTATAACTACCGTTAATTTTGAAGTGGATGATTAGGTGAATGCATGATGTTTTGACAGAAAAGTAAAACCATGCAGTATGCTTGTGCAAATATTTCACTTTACCGTTTAGTATGCCTACTTACGGGAGGGAAAGAGAGTATTTTATTTTGTTTCAAAACCAAAAAATACTTCCAAACAACAGCCTTAAACACAAAATCAAAGACAAGCAGTACTTTTCCAAACTGATTTCTCTTTTCTGAAAGCAATGAGAAGGGGAAGAACCTCTTTTCCTAAAAGAAAAATAAGAAACACACTATATGCAAATGCACTCTATTTTTTCAATTTTCTCAAAACATAAGAAAATCTAACTTAAAACTACCATATTTTTTATTTTGATTGAGATAGTTCTAAATGCATAAGAGACGAAAGAACATGAAGATCCTAAAAGTTTGTGAAGCGAATCAGAGAACCAATGTCCAACGTTCAATGATGATAACCTAGTCTCAATCAAAAAATTTCTTTTTTAAAGGAAGGAAAAAGAAGTTTATTATGCAAACAAGAAATGAAACCTAGAATCTAATCTAGTGTTCTTCTTTTAGTCTATATAACAGAAACGAAAAGAGATCTTGCTAACACCCTAAGCTTTTCAAAAAACAAGAAATCCTTTCGCAAACACAACCAACAAGCATAGAAGCAGATGAACAATCAAAAATCCTAATCTAGCTTTTGAATTTCCCAATCAAATAAATCTTAAACCATAAAATTTTCAAGCCACAAGCATCAAATTCTGTCACACAAGCCTGACAGTGTAGGATTGAAAGCAACACAGCTCAAATTTTACAAAAACAAAAAAGAGGAAAAAGGGCCTTGGAATGATGCCTACTTGGCACCACACTTCTCAGGTGTTGATAGGGAGGTTCTATCCCAGCACGGCTTCTCATCAACGTGATACAGGTGGTGGTACTGCATGCTACCCACTCTGTTTAGGCGGTGGCACCGCTCCTCGTACACTCCACAGGTGCAGTTCCCTGTAGAAAACCAAAACACAAAGAGCACGATAGATCAAGTCAGAAAAAGACTAGATCAAGGTAAAAACTGCTAGATTGAGTATGGAAACAGAGCATAAAAGGTTGAAATGATTCATACCTGAACAGATCTAGAAGTTTCAAACCCAAATGGACTAAGTCAGAAAGCAGATCTGACTGAAGAGAGTTGGAGAAGGAACCTAGATTCAGACAAGAGTTGAGAATTGAGGAAGATCAAAACATCTGATACATATAACTATTCCCCAGCAGAGTCGCCATATTTGTTAGCTATAATATTTCACCTTCTGCGAACAGTAAGGTGTTCCACTGGTCTGAATGGTTTAGATCTAGAACAAATGAAGGACAGAGGTTGAAGACCCTCCCTGGACACTGCAGATACCTGGAATGTGATGCTTCGATAGTAACTCTGTGTACCTGCAATCAGCTTAAACATGCAAACACATCAAAGCTACCAGAATATAATCTATTGATCCATGTTAGTAACTAAGGAATCTAACAACATACATGTGAAATCAAACAACAACAATAATGTGGGACAGAAATCAACTTTCATTAATATAAAAATGGAGAAGTTTACAACCAATCCTTAGTGTTGACATGCATCTCCATGAAACCAAGCACTCTCATCCCCATAAGCTCTGACTCTAGCTCTCTATGCTCTCCAATGACTTGGGCCAAGTAATCAATCTAACAGCATAATAATACCTTAAGAGTTCTCCCCTCAACCATGGATATGAGCTTGTATTTATAAGGCTCAATGGATAGGGATGGTTGGGAGATTTGTGGATGAGGTGGCCTCTAAGATCCTAGGATGAGGGATATCGAGTGCAACTGACCCACAATGATAGGGATAAGGGAGGACACGAGGCTTATCATCTAGAATCCTCGATAAACTTCTCTTTTTCCCTTTTTACCCAGGGTACCGTGTTTCTCCTTCCATGATTGATCAGTTCTGGTAAGAAATGGTTATGGACTAAGGGCCATAAGTGGTGGCACTGCTTGTGGACAACAAGGGATAGGCAGTGCGAACAAGGTACCGCTCCTGGACAACAGGGAAAGCGTTGTGCTGGGAATTTTCATGAAATATTGACAATTAGCATGGGTTTCCACTCCAAGTGATGGGATTCATGGCAAGTAGATATGTCAAAGGTCTTATCACATGATGGTGACAGGATTTTGGTATAACACCACATTATTTCTAATATGCATTGTATCAAACATACGAGCAATTCATAGGTGCTCATAGTAGGGAAACCTACTAAATTGTTTAGGATAACTTTTCATTCCTCGTGGAAGCCCATTAGTGCCTTATCACGACGACCATCATGAATTGTAGTTTAAAATAAATTACATAAATCAATGTCAATTACAGTAAACAACACACACTAAACAAAATTTCATAACATTTCATATACAAAAATTCATATGTACTTTTGACAATTTCTATTATATTGCAACTTCCATAGCTGAGATGTCATTCTCTACAGTTTTAATACAGTATCTTGCTTCTCATTGAACAAATGTATTTCGGTAGTTTGATACCTATGATTCTTAGAGAGGAAGTGCCTATACTCATCAAACACCTCATTTCCTAAACTTTTGGAATGACGATATTTGATCTTAGGACCACAAACTGGACATGCAAATTTTTCCTTTGTATGAAGACCTACGTAAAGAGATGGATTATCTATGTCAATTATAATTGTATATAAAATGAATGGATTATTTAAAAAAACATGTGTGCATAATATATTAACTAGTTCATAAAAATAAATGCAATTAAAGTGCAACTTATAATTACAAACCACAAAAATGGGTTAAACTTGGGGCATCATGTATTGTTCATACAAGCATTGCATGGAATTGAAATTGCCTTTGTCATATTGGTCTAGATACATCATACATAATGATTACATTCCATAACTTTAGTAACTCCTCAATAAGAGGTTCAATATATACGTTCATATTGTTAGAATAATCAACCCATAGTTTACCCACTTAGACATTAATTTAATTATTTCTATCTTATTTTCCTAGTTCATGTGTCCCACCTTGTGCAAGTTGTCATTTGCCTATCTATAATGGTAAAACTTGCCTTATTTGACTCATGTAGCACATGGGAGAGCTAAAGGAATCAATTCTGCTTTATTCCTCGCCTCCTAGGTGCCCTTCTGCTTTTTCTACTTTATTGCCTGCTTTTTCAATGTTTTAAGGCAAAAGGAAAAGCTAGACTAGGTGAGGTTGACTAGTTTTTTGTCCTACACATCCTCCTCTCTTTTCTCCATGAAAAAGAATGTATGAGCTGCCATTCCACCACTCTTTAGCTTGCCTAATCCTTTTTTCCAATTCGTGAGCTCCATGACAGATTTGGGATCAGCTTTTTACACCTAGGGGGGATTTGCTTATTTGTAGTAAGCCTACTTTATGCTAGATTCGAACTACTCCTCATGCATTCGAATCCCTGATGCATGTTATTTATTCAGCAACCTATGTTATTACAGTTTTGGCTATTGTACACTGATTTAATACAGTTTAGTGTTCAGCTCCAATTTTCAGTCTCTTTGTGAGTGATTTTGCATGATCAATTGTTAATTGTTGTGAGTAAAATTAATCTATCACCTAGTTCAATTTCCACATGGTATCAGAGCCATTGTAGGTTGTTTCTCTCCTTCAAAAATTGTTTTGCAGGTTCAACATCAGTGACTGGGATCCTTCTACTGACAGTCGGGACAGATTTTCTAAGCTATGGATCAATCACAGAAAACTATCTTGACTCCCTTCAATTTATTTGAATGGAAAGTAGAGATGGAGATACTGTTGAGAGTTAAAGGCCTCTACAGGGTGACTATGGAAACAGAAGCAGAGCCCAATGCAGCTGCAGAGAAGATAAAATGGCACAACAGGAGGGATGAGGCTTATGGCCTCCTGTGTCTGAGTATTTCCAGAGACCTCCTTTTCCATCTCGATGGATTGAAATCACCGAATGAAGTATGGGATAAGATTGCTGATCTTTTTGGAAAGACAGATGAGATGAGGGGACATCAAATTGAAAATGAGCTGATTTCTCTGAGTCCAACGAGCTTTGAATCCCTGCAGCTATATTTCTCCAAGTTCAAAGCACTAGTTTTGCAGCTGAAACAGTGTGGTATTAAAAAGAAAGATGATCATCTCATACTGGCCATCCTCTCGAAGCTGGGCCCTGATTATTCAATGTTTGTTTCGACCTTCTATGCCATAAAACTGACAGCTAGAACCTGGAAGATGCCTAGCCTTGCAGATTTCATGGAATCTCTCACACAAGAACAGGACAAGCTGGTGATGATGGGCACCATCAAACCATCCAAAGATCAAGCTTTGATTGCTGGAGATTCGAAGGTGGATTCAAAAGGAAAAAAGAAAGCTAAAAAGCCACCTGAGCAAAAGAGAGACAAGAAACAGTCTCCGGAGGATCTACAAGGTCCCAAGAAGAACTACTAAAAGAAGAAAAACAAAGGTGAAAATAAAAAAGTGTGCATACTGCAATAAGGGCAATCACTCTGAAAGCTCTTGTATGAAAAAGCAGATAGACATGCTAACCCAACTCCTGGAGAAGAATGGCATCTCCCTTCCAGAAAGCTCAAAGAAGAGAGAAGGAGGATCAAGTTCAGATGACAGAGAGAGAGTTCATGCTCTAGTTGCTGGCACATCAAGCTCACCCAGTTTTATCATCAATTCTGGAGCTTCAAGACACATGGATTCGCCTAAGGAGGCCTTCTCCTCACTGGACAAGTTGAAAGGACCATCTATAGTACTGGGAGATGACTCTCTCACTGAAATTTTAGGCAAAGGAAGGATAGATCTTGATCATGGTCAGTTCAACAATGTGTTGTATGTGCCTGGTCGTGCCTCCAACCTTCTATCAGTGTACCAGATGACCCACACTGGGTCTCCTAAGAAGGTCATATTCTCCCCCGATGAAGTTGAGATCATAGAGATTTCAACTGGTAGAGTCATCGCAAAAGGAGTTGCGAATCATGCTCAAAAGGTATACATGTTCTCACACTTCCTACCTTACTCAAACCCCTCTGCTCTTCTCATTCATGCTAATGAAGCCAGCAAGCTGTGGCATGAAAGATTTGGCCACCTAAATTACAAGTATCTTTCTGATCTTAGTGAAAAAGAGATGGTCATAGGGTTGCCCAAGATAAAATTTTCCAAAGGAGTCTGCCAAGGTTGTATCCTAGGAAAACACCCAGAGCACAAATTTGAGAGAGCTAGTCATGAGAGAACCTCTGCACCCCTCGAGCTGATCCACAGTGATGTTGCTGGCCCATTCCCTCATATGTCCATGATTCAAGCCAAATATGCATTGAATTTCATCGATGACTTTTCCAGGTATTGCTGGGTTCACTTCCTGAAACACAAGTCTGAAGTTTTTGGCCTATTCAAAGTCTTTAAGGCTTTGGTTGAAAACCAGTATGGAAGGAAACTCAAGGCCCTTATATCTAACAATGGTGGTGATTATGTCAAGTCTGATTTTATTAATTATTGTGCAAATGCAAGTATTCAGATGCAGCATTCTATCCCTTACACACCACAACAAAATGGTGTTGCTGAGAGGAAGAACAGATCACTGAAGGAGATGGCAACATGCATGATGGAGGCCAAAACTTTGCCACCAAAGTACTGGGCCGAAGCTATCAACTGTGCAGCCTATATCCAGAATAGGGTGCCTCACAAACAACTTGATGGTATAATTCCCTTCGAAGCATGGAGTGGGCACAAGCCAGATGTGACCCATTTCAGGTTTTTTGGCTCAAAGGCTTGGGCTAGAATCCCAATAGAGAAGAGGAAGGATTTGCAGCCCCAAAGCCAAGAGTGTCTTTTTGTTGGATACTCTGAAGATTCAAAAGGGTACAAGTTGATAAATTTGAGCACAAACAAATCCTTCATTGAAAGGTGTGTTCAGTTTGAAGAAGAACCCCTTGTAGCAGTGGAAGTTGGTGAAGCCTCTTCACCACCTAAACCTCAAGAAGTAAGTAAAGAGTTTGTTGAACATGCTAATTCTAATTTTTTTGATGGATATGAGTTTATTGCAGACCCTAACAGCCCTATAAGGCCAAAATGGGCAGCCAAGACACTACATGAAGCAGGTGAGCTAGCTAGGGATCCCAATGACCTAAGAAGGACTAGATCTCAATTTGAGAGTGGTCTGTGCATGAAGGATCCTATGTTTGCTGAAAAATGCTATTTGATGGTGGAGTCTGATACTCAAACATATGAATAAGCAACAGCAGATCCATGATGGAAAACATCCATGAAGGAGGAGTTCAGCTCACTCCAGAAGAGCAACACATGGGAGCTAGCGGATCTTCCCCCAGGGAGAAAACTAGTACAGTGTAAGTGGGTCTATAAGACCAAATTTGCTGCTGATGGTTCACCACTGAAGTACAAGGCCAGATTGGTAGCCAAGGGCTACTCATAGGTTCATGGCCTAGATTACAATGAGACTTTTTCCCCAGTGGCAAAGATGGATTCCATCAAGATAGCTCTAGCCATTGCATCCTCAAGGCAATGGGAGGTACATTACATGGATGTAAAATGTGCCTTCCTGAATGGAGATCTCACTGAGAAGATATATATGCAGCAGCCTCAAGGTTTTGCTACTAACCCTTCTCTTGTGTGCAGGTTGAGAAAGTCATTGTATGGGCTAAAGCAAGCCCCCAGGGCTTGGTATGCCAAGATCGATAGCTTCTTGCTATCACTGAATTTTGTTCGGTGCAAATCAAATCCAAATGTCTATTTTAATTTAGTTAATGGTTCATTAATGATCATTTTTTTATATGTTGATGACCTCCTCATTACAGGAAGCTCAAAGGCTGAGATTGCTTCCGTAAAAGGAGCTATGAACCAAGCCTTCTCCATGACAGATTTGGGGCTCTTAAGTCAATTTTTGGGGCTTGAGATTGCTCAAACCAAAGCTGGAATAAAGGTGCACCAGTCCAAATATGTCTTGGACTTGCTGAACAAATTCAGAATGAAGGATTGCAAATCAAGCAAAACTCCTTTCCTTTCAGGAGTGAAGCTGGAAGAAGCTGATTCCTCACCTATGGTAAACAATACACTGTATAGGAAATTGATTGGATGTTTGTTGTATTTGACACATACTAGAATTGATATTTGTTATGCAGTAAGTGTGGCTTCTATATTCATGGATCAGCCTCAAGAGATCCATTGGAAAGCTGCCAAAAGGATCCTTAACTTTGTTCAGGGAACAAGGACACATGGGATCTTCTATAAAGCAAAATATGATCTTGATTTGATTGGATTTACTGACAGTGATTGGGCAGGTGATAGCACAGATAGAAAGTCCACATCAGGATATGTGTTCATGCTTGCAGAAGGGCCAATCAGCTGGTAAAGCAAGAAACAGAGTGCCATCGCACTCTCATCTACAGAAGCAGAGTACAGAGGAGTTGGTAATGCAGCAACTCAATGTTTATGGTTGCAGGGTTTACTTGGAGAGTGTGGCTTCGAACCAGAGT
>LPNX010939982.1:150869-200795 GCA_001517045.1 Pseudotsuga menziesii
ACTCAACTACCATCTAATGCGATAACCAGAGTACCATTTGAATCTACAAAGATCCAGTTCAGAAGCAGAGAACGAGACACATTGAGATCCATATGCACTACATCAGAGAGCTTGTGCATGATGGCACCATTCACCTAATCTTCTGTTCATCTTCAGAACAAGTAGTTGATATCTTCACCAAATCATTTTTTCAGAAGACCTTCAGCAATCTCAAATCACTACTGGGGATTGTTGATCATGCTGTGAAAGCATGAGTGAAGACAAGATTCTACAATTTTGTTTTACAGTCCATGTTTAAAGGAGGATTTTCCCAAGTTGGTTTTGCCTCTTTCCTTGTTTAAATGGACATGCAGTATGTAAAGGGTGACTAAGCCTTGTTGCTAGGCCCTATAATTTTCTGATATATTACTCATAATTCAGGCTTAAGGGGGGGTGTTAGAATAATCAACCCATAGTTTACCCACTTAGACATTAATTTAATTATTTCTGTCTTATTTGCCTAGTTCATGTGTCCCACCTTGTGCAAGTTGTCATTTGCCTATCTATAATGGTCAAAATTGCCTTATTTGACTCATGTAGTGCATGGGAGAGCTAAAGGAATCAATTCCACTTTATTCCTGGCCTCCTAGGTGCCCTTCTGCTTTTTCTGCTTTATTGCCTGCTTTTTCAGTGTTTTAAGGCAAAAGGAAAAGCTAGACTAGGTGAGGTTGACTAGTTTTTTTCCTACACATCCTCCTCTCTTTTCTCCATGCAAAAGCATGTATGAGCTGCCATTCCACCACTCTTTAGCTTGACTAAGCCTTTTTACCAATCCGTGAGCTCCATGACAGATTTGGGATCAGCTTTTTACACCTATGGGGGATTTGCTTATTTTTAGTAAGCCTGCTTTATGCTAGATTCGAATTGCTCCTCATGCATTCGAATCCCTGATGTATGTTATTTATTCAGCAACCTATGTTATTACAGGGTTGGCTATTGTACATTGATTTAATACATTTTAGTGTTCAACTCCAATTTTCAGTCTCTTTGTGAGTGATTTTGCATGATCAATCGTTAATTGTTGTGAGTAAAATTAATCTATCACCTGGTTCAATTTCCACACATATCTTTAACTTGGTACTTACCTGATTGATTTTAACATATAAAATATATAATTATTAAAACCATTTATATATATAAACCATGCACAAGAGAAAGATAAAAAATATATATATGACATTATGCAACAAAATACGACAAATGAGATGCCACTACATAAAAGAAAAAAAAAAGTTGTAGACACATACCTGGAATAATCATTGACAACATTATGTGCTCCCTCTTTATTGACAACCATGGAGGAATGTTATTGTTGATAACAAATATAGGCCACACTGAGTAAATGGATCTCGTCTCTACAAATGGATTGACACCATCTGCTGCCAAGGAAATCCTAAGATTGTGAGGTTCTTCTTTAAAGTGGGGCCATTTTTCCTCCATATATTTAAATGCAAAACCATGTGCATGAATTTGAATAATGTCATCTTGACTTCTATTCTATGCATGGTAATCCATAAATTGCGCTATGTTTTTGCACCTGAACAATCATTGCAAACGTGGAATAATGGGAATATAATGAAGAACCTTGTGAGGCACCTTTTTTTTACTTGATATGTTCGATATCTACTGATATGACATTTCAGAAATTCAGTTTTGAATTCATGCTGATTATAATACATAACATTGTCATCAGGGCATGCATGAATTGCTTCATACTACATTCTAATTTCTTTCATGATGGAAGATAATCTCGAAATGTGTGGGGTAAAATATTTGATGGTGGTAACAAAAATTCATCTATCAAGCTACAACAAATTAAAACAAAAATCTAGTTAATATATAAATATATAAACAATATTAATGAAACACATTTCATCCATATGAATTTAACTTATGAATTAACAATAATTTTATTAGACAAACAATGATAACCTTTAGCGCGATCATATATATATGATAAATATATTGCATACCTTAACATCCATGTAACTGATATGTTTGAAATACTATTCATAACCTTCAAGTTCATTATCAACAATATAGAAGAGAGAATATTTGTGTTGGAGCCCTTATAAAGGGGTTCATATGCCTTCTAAAGAAGAGGTAAATCATGAACACCATCAAAGTCATCATTTTCAAGATCATCATGATCATGATCATCATCCATTATATCATTAAATGTATCATAGATCAATGTATTTGTACCATCATCTTCTACTATGTTATCAGTATGATCATCTTCTGCAATATGATCATTAACTTGTTCTCCATTATTCATAGCTTCATGTCCCTCTGGTACTTATTCTGAAACCACGTCCTCCAATCAATATGTCATAGGATGTATTTCCTTTATAATTACATGAAACCGTCAATAGATATTAGTTAATATAATAAATATTAAAATAATACATACATTTACAAAAGCAATCAATATAAAAACATATATAATGCAAAACTTACAAATGGACGATATTCATGTTCCCCCTCAACGTGTCCATGTTCCCTACAAATTTTTATGGTTATTGTGATCTTTATTCTTCACCTTTTAAATCCCCTGCATTGACTAAATGGACAATAATATTTCCCATCACCCAAGTTCTTTTTAGTCCATCCCACAATCTAGCAAGAAATTGTTGATTTTGTTCATCTGGATCAAGAATATTGCTATTTGACATTTTCTCATAAAGAGATTGAATAA
The DNA here is from genome assembly GCA_001517045.1 of Pseudotsuga menziesii. Classification (NCBI taxonomy): domain Eukaryota; kingdom Viridiplantae; phylum Streptophyta; class Pinopsida; order Pinales; family Pinaceae; genus Pseudotsuga; species Pseudotsuga menziesii. The sequence goes on from LPNX010939982.1 coordinate 153,607, forward strand.
AGATTATCAATCTTAAAAAAACAATCTCCACACTTCACTATTTTTAATCACAAAAAATCATTGAAATAATTGTGTATTCTTTTACAAAAACCAGTCCATATGAAGAATATAATTTCCACATACCATCGCTTGTATAGCAAACATGTCAGAATGTTACCATAATTTATAGTTTTTAAAATTTAACATTGATCGGATAATCGACAATATTACCCTTGTTACCGTTACCATGTGTATGTTGGATAACCGACGAAATTTGTCGTATTATCAACGTTAGCCATTGGATAACCAACGTCCCTCAGATATCCGACAATTCCATGTATCAACTTGTTGCAGCTACAACAAATTCCCAAAATTCCAAAAAATTTCAGGACCCTCCTTTGCTTGGATTAGTTTGATTTTCTTCTTTGATTTGATCTAATGATTTTCTAGAAAGATTTCTAATCCTTGGATTGATCTACCATTTGTTTTAGATTTTCCTCTAACGCTTGAAACAATCCATTGTTTGATCAAACTTGATTGTTGCTTTTGGATACAGTCTCAGCTTGTTTGCTCGGTTTGTTTCTAAATGAAATCAATTGTTGTTGTCAGTTTCAAAAGCGCATACAAAAAGAATCCATTGTTATCCCGCCTGTCTGCTGCCAGCCTGTAATTAAGAAGCAGTGAAGAACCTCTTGTTGTAGCTGCAACTGTTCTCCCCAAATTTCTTAAATTTTGGTCCCCTCCTCATGATTTAGCATGGTTCTTTTTAATAGTTTGATCCATGAATTGTTGTTGGTCATACTTTAATTTTGAATGATTATTGAAGGCTAATAACACTCGTCTTGGTTTTCGGAAGTTGCGTGTGTTTCGAAGTTGTTTTGGGTCGCAGATTTTAAGTTTGGGTTTGCTTGTTGAAGGGCCATCGTTTCAGAGGAGAAACAATTTTAACCGTTGCTGAATTTTGGAGTCTTAATCATGGAGCATTTTATTTTGATCGGGGGTTGTAGTCTTCTTTAGCTTCCACTGTTGCGGCTCCAAAACTAGCTAGCTTCCCGAAGTCCAAAATGCTCCGCCAGCCGATGCGTCAGTCTTTCAGTCGCTTGCCCATAATTTTTCTTCTTCCACCATCGCGGCTCCCAAAGTGGTTAAGCCTCCGAAGTGTAAAGCCTTCCGACTTCCGATTGAGAGTTTTCCCGCCCTCCGGTCGCCTGTCTATAACCTCTTTCTCTTCCTTCGTTCCGGCTCGCAAATCAGTTAGCCACCCGAAGTATAAATTGCTCCGACCGCCGATGCGAGTCTTCCTTTAGTCGTGGGTCCGTAGTATTTTCTCTTCCGCCATTGCAGCTGTGCAAGGATTTTTGCTTCCGATGTCAATGATCTTCTGACTTCCGATTGGGAACTTTCCCGCCCACGAGTTGCATGTTCTTAACCTTTTCTTTTTCACCGTTGCGGCTGTGACTTGGTCTACCCTGCCGATGTTAGTGTCTAAGCCGCCAATGTTTTTATGTTTTTCATCATTGGTTTTTTCTCTTGAACCCGTAGGTGAACGAGACAGTGGTGCCAGCGCTTGTGGAAGTCCTCAGGACTGTAATGCAGTACATGGCCTATCTTGTTTATCAGCTGTTGTGGGTTGATATAATTTACATTTCATTTTAGAATGTAATCCCAATGAATGATACACTTGGATGAATCGCAGGTAGACTTAAAGGAATTTTCAGACTGCCGCGGCGCGAAGGCATAGCTGGGCTGTTCTCGGCAGAGGTTGAACCGTGGCCAGCAGGATCACAAGAAGGACAAGCAAAGGAAAAGACAAAGTGAATGGCGACAAAGGCACAGACCCAAAAGATCTGTCAGTTACTAATCAGATCATGAATACGCACAGAAAATAAAATGGGAAGATGAAACGTTTTGAGGGACAGAAAGGTCATACGTTTGGTGGGGCAGCCCAAGCGGTCTGTTGTTGTAGTTTAAATATTTGAAAGTAAAACTTAGAAGGGACTTTTTCCCAGTTAGACTTGTGAAGACATATTGTAAGAAGAATTATTTCCTTTTGCAATAGATAATTACAGTTTGCCTGTTGGAGAAAGCTTGGTGGAATATTCAAATGTTGTGCTATGGATTTGTTGAAGAGGAACTATTTCATTTTCAGCTTTGTGTCCATTAACTGTGAGATCGTTCTAACTCTTTGAACCTATGTTCTTGTATGAATGTTCTCCAGTTTATTTTATGAAGATTTCCACTATGAGTAATGAATGTTGTTCATAAACAATTGGCTATCTGGTTGTTCAAATATCTTTTAATGTTCATGCGTTTTGGAAGAAGTATCAGCTATCTGTGATTTTTCATAATGCATGTACAAATTACATTACTCATTAATGAATGATAAATTTGCTCCCTAGGGATAGGTTAGGTAGTTAGTTGTAATTTCTTGTTGTGTGTGATTTAGATGCGAGAGATTTTAAGACGAGAGGTAAGAACCTGCACATCACATTGTGACCGCTCCTCGTATTCTACGTCAATCTACATGTTAAATAGGCACTTGCATATCATACTTAAGTCAAAAAGTAAAAAAATATACACGGTGTACCGGGCCGCAACCGGTAAAACCTTTTGTATTTGTTACTTGACCTACGGTAGCCGGACCGCAAACCGGACGGATTCCCTACAACAAACAGTCACAGGCTAGTTGGGAACGTTGACTGGGGAGAATCCCTTTTTGTTGCTGCCTGCGAATTTCCAGGCCTCAACAGTTCTGGCGCTAGAAGGAGGGCCGCCAGTGCATGCCTGGCCGTGGAAACTTATTTTCCCAAGATTACCTTACTAGCAGATGTTTTGAAGCTTGTAACCTGACCCAAGTACTTACAGGTTTCGGTTATACCTTTGAATTAAGAAATCCTATTCTCACCCTGCGTCGCTCTTTACTCAGACTTTGTTCCTTTAACTGTACCTATGGCTGGCATAAATTTAAATCAGCCCAATCCTCTGCCGGCATGGAGAGCTAGATCACCTTTGAACCTCACACCTCCATTGCATAACCTACCTCAAGCTTTTGACAAGATGTTGCCTACGTTTGACCCCAAGGAAAGGACTGCTATAGATGACCACATGCAAAGCTTTTATCTAGCATTAGAAGGGCTAAGGGCTGGGGAGTATGAAGACATTGTCTGTAGAATATTCCCTCACACCCTGAAAGGAGCAGCAACATCCTGGTATTTTTGCTTGCCTACAAAATCCATTCCTGATTGGGACACCTTCGAAAGGGTTTTCAGAAGTAAATACATAGCCCAAAAAATGCATGCCTCATTGATGAAAGGTCTTGGTTTGTTAAGAAAAGAGAAGAATGAGAAGGTACATAGTTTCACTCAAAGATTTTCAATATACCTAAAGAACGTTTTTGAAGCTGACAGACCCTCAGACAAAGTCTTAATTGAATATTATACCTCAGCCCTAGGACCTAAGCTGGCCATGTTTGCCAACATGAAAGCCAAACCTACATTGGTAGAGACTTATGAAGAGGCTGAAAGGGTAGAGGCTGAAAGGGAAAGTGTAGAATATTATCCTGATTTACCTGGAGAGAAAACTACAAATAGAAGAGCTTTATTGCTGTCTAAACCTAAAGAGGAGCAATCACATGATTTTGAGGGAATGATGAAAGTGATGCAGAAACTATCCAACTAAATCATAGATCTAGAAAAAGAAAGGGAAATGTGGAAAACTTACAAACCATACTATCCAAAAAAAGAGGATAGCAACCAATGGAAAATCCCTCCCTCAAATTTAGCCTCATTGAATATAACAGAAGGGGGAGGAGACAATTTCTACACTTTTCACCAACAGCCTCATTCTGAAAAGAAGTGTCCTCAATGGTTGAATTCAATGACATTGGTTATGAATCAATTGCTAGATTCTAAATTGACCAAGGACAGTGGCAAAGAGGAAAAGAAAAACCAGACTATGGAGAAACAAGATAATGACACTATGTTTTCATGGGATGGTGTCTCACTATTTGACACTGAAGAGAGCGCTCTCAAAATTGAATGCACACCTACAGCAACAAAGGACATGGATTTAACAATTTCAAAGATCAAAAGGTTGCAAAAGAATGTCAAGAGATAGGCAGATGTCAGTAATGAAGATAAACCACCTAAAGCCACTACCCTCAACCAGGAGGTAAAACCGAGCAATGAGACTGTCAAACCTGTGGAAGATGTTGAGGAAGGAAGTGCTGAAAAAGTTAAGGAAGTTAAAGAGGAGATACCCACCAAAAACCAACCTGTGGAAGAAAAGGTCGACTCAACTGGGGAAAGGAAAACTAGCACCCCACCTTTCCTTTTAACTCTAGAAATTTTGAACCATAAGGTGCATAATTGTCTGGTAGACTCTGGATCATTGGTGAATGTTATGCCTCTTGTAATCTGCAAAAGAATTAATGGGCAACCAAAAACTACTGATTGTGACGCCACTCAACTAGACAAGACTAGTGTCAAGGTAGTGGGGGAGATGAAGAATATTTTGATTCGATTGTCTATGAATAAAAAGATATGTCAATACCTTGATATTGTAGTATCAGACATACTTGATGGCTATGGATTGATATTGAATTGAGATTGGTCAGCACGACTTGATGGGTACTTTGCTTCCGACTGGTCACACTTGTGGCTGCCTCAGAAGGGGAGCCCAAACCTGATTAAGATTTTAAGAGAGCCCTACATGAAGCACAATGTTACTGGGCTAGGAGAGGGAAATGAATCTGCTGATTCTGTCCTGGGAAAATATTTGACTGAGCTTAAGCTAAGACACCCTACCTCAAGAAAGGACAGCTCTAGAATTGACACTCAGCCTGATCTCCTTCAACTTCTTCAGGCTGAGAGGGATGACTATAAGATAGTAGACATGTGTTCAATTTCAAAAATAGCAGAACTAGACCATGGTTAGATGTCTCATGTCTATAATCTAGCCCACCCTCTAACTCCCTAAGATTAAAGATATTCAGGAGTGGGCAAATTTTTATTTTTTTTTCTTGTTGCTTTGTACATAAATAAATTGATGTTGTCTTTATTTGAGGCTTTAATGTTGTTTCCTTTTGATCATTTGATTTGATGCTGCTTTCTTTAATTTCACTGTTTTGTTAGTAGTTCTGTTGATTTTGAATAAAGAGGCAAACTTTGGTTGCAATGGAAACATCAGGGTTCTTTATTAACTAAAATCTTGAGCAAAAGACTGTGCTTTGAAACATAGAATGTCTTCTAGTAGCAGTGTTCTTAACTGGCCATCCATTCATTGAAGTCTTACTGAACCCCTATAAATAACTCAGAAGTAAAAGAGGTCTGGAATACTATTTCGAGGCTCCATCCATTTCACATCTTAAATATCCAAGGGGGTGACAGCAAAAGACCCACGGAAAGGAAGCAGAGTAAATGGTATATCATATATAAATGATCCCATGCCATAATTTTATAAAAGCTAAAGGCTATCAAGAGTCAAAAATCCTGAAAGAAATAATATACATCAAAGCAAAGTATCAAAAGCATGAATCTCAAATTGCCAAAAGTTCCTCTCCATCCGTGAGATGAAAAGTCAATTCTTCTCTCACACAAAAGGACACTATGGATAGAGGAGCCTGAATAAAATTCATAAAGAAAGGCAAATGGAGGACTCACAAGAACTAAAGTTCTAATGGCACAAAAGTGCAATTGGCATGGGAATGAGGAACAAAAGGATAATGTTGTTTACTATATGTTACAATCCTGTGGTGTCCAAGCTAGAACTTACCAAAAGACGGGTAAAATAAACCTCATTTATTAGGCCTCAAAAGAGTTATTCAGACTTGCAAATATTTCTGATGTTATCATTTCCCAATGAATGGACTACTTCTCAAAGATCTAAATGCATGAGTTGGCCAACTTAGGAATACAAACATCTAGAAGATTCCAGCTTCTATCCAGACAGTCTTGCACTGGGAAAAAGTTAAGTCAGAAATATGGGGTTCACCAGGTAGTCGCAAATTGTTGCAGCTACAACAAATTCCAAAAATTCCAAAAAAATTCAGGACCCTCCTTTGCTTGGATTAGTTTGATTTTCTTCTTTGATTTGATCTAATGATTTTCTAGAAAGATCTATAATGCTTGGATTGATCTACCATTTGTTTTAGATTTTCCTCTAACGCTTGAAACAATCCACTGTTTGATCAAACTTTATTGTTGCCTTTGGATACAGTCTTAGCTTGTTTGCTCGGTTTGTTTCTCAATGAAATCAATTGTTGTTGCCGATTTCAAAAGCGCATACAAAAAGAATCCATTGGCATCCCGCCTATCTGTTGCCAGCCTGCAATCAAGAAGCAGCGAAGAACCTCTTGTTGCAGCTGCAACTGTTCTCCCCAAATTTCTTAAATTTTGGTCCCCTCCTCATGATTTAGCATGGTTCTTTTTAATAGTTTGATCCATGAATTATTGTTGGTCGTACTTTAATTTTGAATGATTATTGAAGGCTGATAACACTCGTCTTGGTTTTCAGAAGTTGCATGTGTTTCGAAGTTGTTTTGGGTCGCAGATTTTAAGTTTGGGTTTGCTTGTTGAAGGGCCGCCATTTCGGAGGAGAAACAATTTTAACCGTTGCTGAATTTCAGAGTCTTAATCATGGAGCATTTTATTTTGATCGGAGGCTGTAGTCTTCTTTAGCTTCCGCCATTGCGGCTCCCAAACTAGCTAGCTGCCCGAAGTCCAAAACGCTCCGCCAGCCGATGCGTCAGTCTTTCAGTCGCTTGCCCGTAATTTTTCTTCTTTGGCCGTCACGGCTCCCAAAGTGGTTAAGCCTCCGAAGTGTAAAGCCTTTCGACTTCTGATTGAGAGTTTTCCCGCCCTCCGGTCTCCTGTCCGTAACCTCTTTCTCTTCCGCCGTTGCGGCTCACAAATCAGTTAGCCACCCGAAGTATAAATTGCTCCGACCGCCGATGCGAGTCTGCCTTTAGTCACGGGTCCATAGTATTTTCTCTTCCGTCATTGCGGCTGTGCAATGCTTTTTTGCTTCTGATGTCAATGATCTTCCGACTTCCGATTGGGAACTTTCCCGCCCACGAGTCGCATGTTCTTAACCTTTTATTTTTCTCCGTTGCGGCTGTGACTTGGTCTACCTTACCAATGTTAGTTTCTAAGCCGTCGATGTTTTTATGTTTTTCATCATTGGTTTTTTCTCTTGAACCCGTAGGTGAACGAGACAGTGGTGCCGGCGCTTGTGGAAGTCCTCAGGACTGTAATGCAGTACATGGCCTATCTTGTTGATCAACTGTTGTGGGTTGATATAATTTACATTTCATTTTAGAATGTAATCCCAATGAATGATACACTTGGATGAATCGCAGGTAGACTCAAAGGAATTTTCAGACTGCCGCGGCGCGAAGGCATAGCTGGGCTGTTCTCGGCAGAGGTCGAACTGTGGGCAAAAAGATCGCAAGAAGGACAAGCAAAGGAAAAGACAAAGTGAATGGCGACAAAGGCACAGACCCGAAAGATCTGTCAGTTACTAATCAGATCATGAATACGCACAGAAAATAAAATGGGAAGATGAAACGTTTTGAGGGACCGAAAGGTCATACGTTTGGTGGGGCAGCCCAAGCAGTCTGCTGTTGTAGTTTAAATATTTGAAAGTAAAACTTAGAAGGGACTTTTTCCCAGTTAGATTTGTGAAGACATATTGTAAGAAGAACTATTTCCTTTTGCAATAGATAATTACAGTTTTCCTGTTGGAGAAAGCTTGTTGGAATATTCAAATGTTGTGCTATGGATTTGTTGAAGAGGAACTATTTCGTTTTCAACTTTGTGTCCATTAACTGTGAGACCGTTCTAACTCTTTGAACCTATGTTCTTGTATGAATGTTCTTCGGTTTATTTTATGAATATTTCCACTATGAGTAATGAATGTTGTTCATAAACAATTGGCTATCTGGTTGTTCAAATATCTTTTAATGTTCATGCGTTTTGGAAGAAGTATCAACTATCTGTGATTTTTCATAATGCATGTACAAATTACATTACTCATTAATGAATGATAACTTTGCTCCTTAGGGATAGGTTAGGTAGTTAGTTGTAATTTCTTGTTGTGTGTGATTGAGATGCGAGAGAGTTTAAGACGAGAGGTAAGAACCTGCGCATCACATTGTGACCGCTCCTCGTATTCTACATCAATCTGCATGTTAAATAGGCACTTGCATATCATACTTAAGTCAAAAAATACAAAAATATACACAGTGGACCGGGCCGCAACCGATAAAACCTTTTGTTTTTGTTACTTGACCTACAGTAGCCGGACCGCAAACCGAACGGATTCCCTACACCAAACAGTCACGGGCTAGTTGAGAACGTTGACTGGGGAGAATCCCTTTCTGTTGTTGCCTGCGAATTTCCAGGCCTCAGCACAACTAAAAATACTTTTTTCAAAATTCGTAATTTTGAAGGTGAAATCCGACAAGACAGTCAATTTCGTCAGATTGCGTCGAATTTGTTCATCGAATTTTGGTTCAAATTTTGTTGTATGCATGAACGTATATGGAAAGTGCTTCCATATATGCATGCTTAAGTATATGTACACACATATATTGAAGAATATTTAGTCTATGCACATTTATATACGGAAGTATCTTTCGTATATACGTGTGCATACCGTACATGCACCTTGAAGCACACATAAATGGAATTGCCTTTCATATATGCGCACACATATACATAATCCTTCTGTATATGTGCTTCCATACAAGTGCAAGCATATACTGAAGGATTTCGTATATGCATAGTATGCATGTGCATATACGAAAGAGCCTTCTGTATACACACACGCATTTATGGAAATCTCTTTCGTATATGTGCATGCATATTACACATTTACAAAAGCCTTCCATATATGGGTGTGCATATACGGAAGGCTCTTTCGTATATGTATGTGCATATTGCGCATATATGGAAACCTTATGTAAATGCACATGCATAAATGGAAGTGCATATATGAATGTGCTTGCGTAAATGTGCATGCATATACAGAAGTGCATATGAATGTGCTTCCACATATGTGCTTACATATACGGAAGGCTTTCGTATATGTGCGCACATATACAAAAGCAGGTATATGTGTGTGCATATACGGAAGCCTTTTGTATATACGAATGGATATAAAGAAGCCTTCCATATATAAATGTGCTTTCATATATGTGTGCATATATACATTCATATACATAAGCCTTATGTATATGCATGCACATATACGAAAGCGCTTTCATATCTGCACTTCCATATATACACACGCATATATGGAGCACATATACGGAAGCACTTTATGCTCTTCTATATATGCATGCACATATACGGAAACACCCATTTACGGAAGCACTTTCTGTATATGTGCTTCTATGTATGCACGTGCATTTACGAAAGGCTTCGTTATATATGCAGTATTCACATGCATATAAAGAAAACCTAATGTATAAAATTTAAATAAAACACCAAATTTAAATATTATTTTTGAATTACATAGTCAAAATCTAATAAATAGGTTTTCCATAGAATTAGAAAATCAACTTTGAAGATGAATAAATGAAATAGATAATTTCAGTTTCGAAGGAAAAAAAAGAAATAGATTATTGCACAAGCTTCTTTCTAATTTCATTTAAGTATATAAGCTTTCTAAATTGTAAAACTTTTAAATATTAAAAATAAAACCTTTTAAACTTAATGTGCCCATTGTTAAATTAAATAATACTTAAATATTTATATATCCTTATGATAAAATTAAGAATGTTAAAAAACAAATTAAAGTGATTCCGAGTTATTCCCAATGAATATTTCTTAAATACTGATGTAATTATATATTAAACATGTTTTTTTCTATTACAATGGCGTTAGTTTTGTATTCTAAGGAGTGAGGGTATATTTCCCACATGATTTATTTCCATTATAATAATGTGGAGTCTTATAAGTACCATCCACATCCACATTGAAATTTGTTTTTTATTGGATATGCTCATGTAGGTAAAAGACAAAGAAGGTGCAAAACAATGGACTTATGAGACAAATATTTCTTGACGGGTCCAACTGAACCAATCTTTATTGCATTTATGAAAGTTGGTAGACAAATTTCATTCACTTATTATCATTTTAAAAACTACTTTTTTAAGTTAAAAATTAAATCGGTTTGATAATGAAATTTACAATGAAAATAAATGAACACAAAGAAGTTCAAATCCTTAAATCTAATTTATTTACATAAATAACCACATTTTAATTAAAAACTTGTATAGTGGGAATCATAAACCACAAAACAATGTAGACATTTATAAGAGCATAGTTGGGAATTTTGCGATAGACCATGGCAGATCAGGTTCATTTTTTAAAAATAATTTGATTGCAACACATGACTATATGTTGATTCATTGCATCTCAACATTTGTTGCAACTAATAATGCAATAGTTGACAGATTGAGCCAAAGTTCCTCACAAACATAGATAGAGTTTTATGATGATTCAACCAATTATTCAAACTCAATGATGACCCCAATATCATATTAATGCAAAATCTATGCATTTGTAAAAAAAAACCCAACAATTATGGAGGAGAAGAGAGTCGAGTTAAAACTTGAAAGAAAGTGATAATTTTAGCATAGTAAACCCTTGGATGTGATGAAGATAGAAAGCATGTAAGCAAAAAAATAGTCTATATAGAGTAATGAACATGAACATGGAGGGTGTCCACCTTCTATATCTTCATGGCAAATACTTGTTAAATTAACATAAACATTTTGTAAGAGGACCAGTCGATGTTGTATGAATTCCAGAAGGGTTTCTCTTATGAATGAGAACTTAGGAAAGAGCAAACATAGTGGATAGGAAGGAAACAACAGAGAGAGACATGAGGGGAAACCTCTAGATTCCATTTCCAGAACTGATCTTCAGCTGAGAGGGAGATTGAGAATGAGAGATCAACAGAGACCCCAACACAACAAATTGGAATACAACATAAACACCCACGAGAACAGACGTATCAGTTGCACTCTTTGATTTTACCCTAAACATACATATCCACGATGGGATCTTTACCAAAAAAGTTGGAGTCCACATAAATAGTTCTTAACTCTTCCATATGTTTCATGTCCTGGTAATTCCTTCATCTGTGACATTCGTAGGGTAATGGTTATGACCTCCACCATTTCAGCCACCCACAATACTTTTTGTAATTGGCTCCTTCCAGCCCTCAACGTCAATATTTGAGTTTCTTCACAGTGAGCATATCCAAGATGCGAGCATGACCTGCCATTGAAACACGTAATGGGAATGAATATTATAAAATTCCTCATGCTCAATAAGTTCCAGCAATGAATGGAATGGGCGAGTGTTAATCACTCCCGTTCAAATTCAAATGAATGTTCAGTGTGCTGCATGTTCCAATGGATTCCTGTGCACAGGTCCAAATTCAAGGTCATCCCCTCAAACTTCATTACGTTGTCTTCCTTCATTCAATACATTATTGTTGACTCATTCAATACGTTTCCAATGCTGCCATAACCCATGTGAATAGCTATCCAATGTTGCATGGGAAAATAATCTTGTTTGATACAACATGGAAGATGGACATCGTAAGTATAGCATGGCGGTGAGATGGATGATTTATGGACATAGACAACCAAAGAGAATACCATATCCATTTAAAGAGTCTTAAAGACTCTAAAGTGGGGTGCATATCTCTCGCCTAAATAGTGAACCATCAATCATGTTTCTCGCGAATGAATAGTGGCCCTGGGCCTAGTGGCCCTGGGCCCACTATTCCTTCATGTCATCTGTTAAGGCCGACTGTAAGGATTGGTTGTTGACCACATGAGCTCTGTAACATACCAAATAGAATAATATGTAAATAAAATAATAAATTAGATTAAGAAATTAATTAATAAATATTGTATATGCTAAATGCAACAACGACATGAGAAGAGATGTAACTCTCCACTATTATGTATTATATATATATATATATATCGAGAGACTATGTATTCATATCATAAATTTAATTATAAAAATATATTTATTTATCTAATAAGCTAAATATGTAATGTGTTACCTTACAAGTGGTATCAGAGCGGTTTTTCTCTTGAACCGTAGGAGAGAGTAAAAAGGGAAAAGGAAAAACATAAGGATAAAGTAAAAAGTAAAAAAGAAAGGCCATCAACAAACCAGTTCATGGTTTTATAAAACCAGTCCATGGTTTTATAAAACTAGCCCATGGTTTATTTTCTAATGCTCCCATCTCCAATCTCTCACAAATATCTTCCATCTCCATACTCCCATCCAAAAATATTAGAAAATATATTATTATTATAGATAATAATTATTATTTTAATATTAATAATATTAAAAACATTAATATTATTATAATATTCATAATATTATTATCATTATTATTTTATATAATAATTTATTCTACACTCCATTCCTATAAAACCTCCATACTATGGAAAGCATATATTATTATTATTAATCTTTAATAATAATAATTATTATTATTATTAGTTTTATTAAAAGAAAAAAATCAAAATTGTCTTGAATATTTTCACAATCTTGAATCAAAATGTTTCCAATGTTCAATGAAATCATGTATGGATACAAGCTGAGAAGGATTATTGAATATAAAATCAAAGAAATCGAAAAGAGATTCCTTAGGGAAGAGGAAACGTACACAAAATTGAAAATGTTTGTATTGGGAAAAATAGAAGAAATAGCCAGGAAAAAAGGAAAGGAAGAACTTGTAACAAGATCAAACTCTGGATTTCTTTCTCAAACAGAGTCAATGTTGAAAGAAAATTATGAATAATACTATGAGGAAGAACCAACTATGACATCTCAATTACCAAGCGAGGGGAAGCAAGAAACTGATATGGAACCTATGATAGCAGAAGTGGTTATGCCCTCAGAATTTCCAAATAAGAAAGAGATGGAAACTGATTTTGCACCCACGACAGAAGAAGATGGAATCAAGGAAGAACTTGTAGCAAGATCTGACCCCGAATAATTTATTACTCAAATCGATCCAATGTTGAGATAAAATTATGAAGAAGCCTATGAAGAAGAAGTGACTACGACATCTCGCTTCTCAAGCGAGGGAAAGCAAGAAACCACTCTAGAACCTACAATATCAGAAGCAGTTACGATCTCCAAAGTTTTAAGTGAGGTAAAGTTGGAAACTGCATTTGCACACACAACAAAAGAATCAATTGTGACTCCCAAGTTACTAAGTAAAGAGAAACAAGGTGCGACGACAACTCCTAAATATTTAAGTAGGGAAGAGTCTGAAGTCACTACTTCAACCAGAAAGGAAGGGAAGCCACGAAGACCGCCTCCTTATATTTCTCCTCACAAAAGGTTTAGGTCATTAGACTCTATGAGGGATAACAAAAGGCACCCAAAATACAAACCTCAAAATACGATACTTAGTCAAAAAAATGTACGTCTACCAGACTTTTGCTATGACTTCTTACGAGGTAGGGATGTAAGGGACATTATACGCCAACTGAAAAATCTATAAAACTATATAGTGGAACTCTAGAAAAAGGACTTGTTAAGGAAGCCTTATGTATATGGAAGTGCATATATGAATGTGCTTACGTAAATGTGCGTGCATATACGAAAGTGCACATAAATGTGCTTCCATATATGTGCTTGCATATACGGAAGGCTTCCGTATATGTGCGCACATATACAAAAGCGTGTATATGTGTGTGCATATATGGAAGCCTTCTATATATACGCATGCATATACAGAATCCTTCCATATATAAATGTGCTTTCGTATATGTGTGCATATATACGTTCATATATAGAAACCTTATGTATATGCATGCACATATACGAAAGAGCTTTCATATCTACACTTCCATATATGCACACGCATATATGGAGCACATATAAGGAAGCACTTTATGCTCTTCTATATATGCATGCATATATACGGAAACACCCATTTACGGAAGCACTTTCTGTATATGTGCTTCTATATATGCACGTGCATTTATGAAAGGCTTCGTTATATGCACAGTACGTACATGCATATAAGGTAGAGCATACCTTACAAGGAAGGTGCTACCTTACAAGCTCACTATGTATAATCCCATTGTTTGTAGGAATCCTTCAACCAGTGTGTACATTGATTTTTGTTTCCACCATTGTATGCTCCTTCAAGCTTGGCCATGGCATCAATGGGTTTTCAGCTCTGGTTCCTTTGCCAAAATTATTTCCTTGCTAGGTGGTGGTTAACAGGTTGTTGGTTTTAAAACTAACTTCTTTTTCAAAAGCTCGAAGAACAAAATGTCTGGTAAGTTATTAATGAAACCCTCAAAAAATAATTTCACTCATTTTGTTTTAATCCGATTAAAAACGTAATTACTGACAGACTGTTGCATACATTATTTACATGTCTTAAACTCAGCAAGCTCTTCTAGAAGCGATGGCATTAACTCTGAAGTGGAAGGGTATGAGTTCAACCGGCTTGGGAAGCCTCAGTCTCATCCCAGAGTTGCCTTTTGATGTTGTTTTGCACTGGAGAACTAAATGGTGCTTATGACCGTGTTCTAGTTTGTGAAGATTTTTGTTTTACTATAAAAAGAGATAATTGTAAATTTTGCTGCGTTTTTAGGAAGTAGAAAAAAAAATTGTACCCTTGGGTTTATGTAAAAGCGCTAAGACTCACAAGTTAAAGGAAAAAAATGAAAGGTTGTTCTCTGGTTTTTACTAGATTTTTTTTTTTTTAAGAACAAACTCTTTATAATTAATATTAAACATTGTGGAGAGCTTACAGCTCTTTGAACTACTTTTAGGGTTTAAAATATTTATTTACCTCTGTAAAAAGTTACTAGGTTCGTTGCAAGCTTTGGAGTATACATAGGTTTTACATTGATGGTTGTAATTTTAAGGTTGAGGAATGAGTTAACCAATTATTATGATTTTTTTATGCATATATTTTATAAATTTTGATTTAGGGTTTATATTTGATTTAGGAAAAGTATTTACTTTTGTTTCAATAATAGGAACATTAATAGAAAAATAATGCTAATTAGTGTTTCCTTTTAAAAATGAAGAAACTAAAAAGTCTAATCTTTAAATTCCTTAATCTATTGGTTATATTCAGAGATATAGTAAATTAAATATATAGTTTTACTAAAATGATAATAGTATTAAAATATTGTTTACTGTTTAGTTTTTACTAAGTAAAAATTAGTCTAATTTCTCTTAATTCTGAAATCACAATGATAGATAAATTCACTCTAATAGTAAGAGAATAGTCTAAGCGCTAAATACTATGATGGTTAGTTAAATATTGATAATTTTTTTAATTTAGAATGACTGGTTTTTCTTTACTGGAATTATATAATAGTTTGTAGGATAATCATTATTTAAATACTTATTCATTAATATATTAATGTCTGTTTAACATAGGCTTACTAAAAATAATACTTCTGCAATAATCATATATATTTATTATATAAAATCATTCTAGAAATTAACAAGATGATTATGAATCTAACCAAACTAAACTAATAGTAAAAACTACTAAATTAGAGTAGACTCAAATTATTTATTTCACGTAAAATCATTCTCATTTACTTTTAATTTAAATCTGTTATACTAGAGTACTCCATCTATAGGATGAGTGGAAAAATACAGCAAGGGATTTCATTCATTAACCAAATAATTTTAAGCCTAAGACATTCATGAAAATAAATTTTATCCAGTAAACTTCTTAAAAATACAGCAGAGTTACACAGTCTAATAGCAGAAACAATTTACCAAATCATGACAGTAAATTTAATCAAAACTTCATTCATTCCAGTACTTTTACTTGCATAAGGTAAATAAATTAACACATTGAAACATGATAACTCGTAGAGGAGAAAAACAGCTTAAGAAGCCCGTTCCACCCAACCAATTCTTGAAGATAGCTTAGTTGCTTGTCTTAGGACCCCCGAGCCTGTCCACTGGTCCACCTGGTTGAAAGAAATGGGTGAGAGGATGGGATATAAAACCCTTGCAACTCCACATGAGTATTACACGGTAATACTTCTACCTTCTGCAATAAAGAACTCAGCTAACCAGCCGCACTAGTTCTGAAAAATGACCTTCACACTCAAACCACTTCTTCCTTTCACCTCCATCGAATCTCTTGTGCACATTTTTCACTTCAGAAATTTCACAAGTAAAAATTAAACAGCCTCTACTGAATTCGATGGGTAAATATAAGCATTCCTAGGTATTTTGGTCAGTTTTTTACTTAATGAGCCACCTGCTCTTGTTCCACTTTTTTGTGGAACATGACCACAAAATTAGGGAATTTGCCCCCTGCAACAGCCAGAAGTGGTTGAGGATGCTGCCATATGTCAGTTTGCTCTCACCCTAGTCTATTCCACCTAGTGACCAGTAGAGACACTCATTCAACAACCTCCTTAAGCTATTTGTCTCATCTTTTATTTATTAACTAATAAAATATTCAGCATAATTAATTACAATCATCCTTGATCCCACTTGGTCAATAATCACAAACTTTACAATAAAAATAAAACATAATTTCTTATTAAACATTAAATGTTATTACAATTTGGGATATGTGACATGTCATGCTCAAGCCAAGGAGGAGACACCAACTATGATGCTATCAGTGAGTTCATTGCATTCTCTAAGCATGCAACATATTCTATGGCATGACTAGTCAAATCTGCAAAAGTGAGTTCAACTAGGAGGGGAATGAATAGTTGGGGGATATGGCTCATTGTCCATGGACTCACCATTGCTCCAAAAGCCTTTAGATATGCTCATGCTTGAGGTCCACCTTCCCAACATGCACAACTGTGCAAGTGGTCGGATTTGGCTCAAATTAGAGTCCATCATTCTAGATGAACTTGCAAAAGAACTCTTGCTTTGATGGTGAAATCCCTATTAGTGGCGGAATTGCTTGTCTATCTTAATGTTTTTTTTTAGCAATTAGATTATTTTGTTCACTGCTACAAACTAGATAAATGCATAGAAGTGTTAGTGACACACTCTTAGATTCATGTCGATGTTTCTATAGAGGTCCTTGTCGATTTTTCTATAGAGATGTCCTTGTCGATTTTTTCTATAGACACGTCCTTTTGATTGCATTGTTAGTTTTCTTGATTGCAATACTTCTTATCTTATGTCATACATCAGAACAACACGCTACATTTTTTTGGCTAGTAGGATTGTTTGATTCTCTTCCTTTTACCCTACTTTGTGTTGTTGAGGAGCAAACCCTAGTTTTTATAATGAATGCTTTAATAGTTTGTGTTCATTTTTTTTTATAATTATCACATTCCAAATGCGATGAAGGACCAAGGTGAAGATTCCCTAAGGTAATGGCTTATAAATTTTGGACTCCCTTGAAATGTTGTGCATCTTTGCATTAAATGTGGGACTATCATTCAACAAGTCCCACCTTTCCCTTTTTCAAGCTTTACTCTTTCTAAGTGTGAAAACTTGTCTTTTGTATTGGTTTTCTATCAAACACTATGTCATCGATTGCCTCTCATTTATCGAGGAATGAAGTTGTATATTCTCTCCCAACATAAATTTATACACCCTTTCCACTAAATGTATCTGTATCATCAATTTAGGTCTCCATGCTGAAAGTAAGCAATCCTCCAATGAATCCTACTTGTATACCCTTACCTCAAACAAGTGTTCATACAACAATGGTTCCAACATACCATGCTCAATAAGTCAAAATATTTAACCCAAGTGTCTTAAAGCTACTTTCCTCAAGGTTTACACATACAATCTTCAACTCCATCTAAACATTCACACAACTGACCCTATACCTTATTACTTCAAAGCACTTTTGAAATATCCACAAAAACATCTTGCCACTACCTATTCCCACATTCCTTCACATGTCCATGCCACTTGGTTATGCACAAGGGATGGGTAACAACCAATGTTCATCACCCATGGAGTTGAGTTACAACTACCCTTCATCACCACCCTAAAACATGAAAGGGTTGATTTACAACCTCTCTTTAAAGCACAAATCTTGGGTCCATCACTTCTACCCAACCTCTGTTCACAACTTCAACCTCATGCACCAGATGATTTTGAGCTAAGGGATGATTCAAAGCTAAGCACTCGTAACTCCATTATAAAATTTGTGTGTAAAATTTTAACTATTTCAACTATGCAAGTGTGGTTCTACAACCTCTATTTCAACTACAAATCTTAGGTCCGTCACTCCTACCCAACCTGTCTTCAGGTCTGAATATTTTATATATGTTATAGGACTAACACTTCTGAATCTTCCATAGGACTGAATCTTTTATAGGACATCCCTCTGACCGAAGGAACCAAGGAGGGGTACTAATATTAATTGAAATAAATAGGCTCCCTGCACTTTTGCCACTACAGATGCTAGACAATGACTTTAATGTTGTATGGGACTAAATATTGTACTAGGAATATGTCCTGGATAATTATGTATTTGTTCCTTATCTATCACTTATCTCCGTAAGGCAAGAGAAAGGACATACATAATATATGACCTTTGGGAGAGTGGGCTTGGAGGAAAACTAGACGATAGTTCATCAACTTGCTGGTTTATCTCGATTTATACCCCTTCAAGAGCCAATTTCAGTGTATTTCAAATCGTTTTCAACCTTAAAGCAAATATTTAAATCAGTTCAAAATACAAAATTGAAGGGTCGTGAAAGTGTCGTTGGACCTAAAAGTCATTTGTGACTGCTATACATCGAGACGTTGGACATGGCCTCTCTTTTTTATATAGTATAAATCAAAACAAATAGACATGCAAGGTCCTCCACCATAAATAGATACTTTGTATATCAAATTTCNTAACATTGTATTTCCATCATCATAATTTTTCTTGGTTCAACAACATAGTTACATTTATACATTCACAATAACGATAGAAAATATCCATGCCCGGGTTTGTTGAAATACCTTTCAATTTAGTCTATTGTGTGAGCATGGCCCAGGGGCTCCATGGATGACACAAAGTTCAACATTCACTGAAAATTATGCAACATGTGAGTGTCTAGCTCCTATTTTTTGGAAACTCGTGTGCTATAATGCAAAGAATTAGAAAATAAATTCTAAACATAATTTAAGACTAGCAATGTAATACCCTTAGCGATTTTTTCTCTTAACTATACTTTTTAATAAATTTCTTTACATGCATTAAATAAACAAGATTCCATTTATAAGCATTTCTCAGGTTTCCTAAAAGATGTCCTTCGTTGCTATGATGGAGAGCTTAGGCATGTCTTTATAATGAAGATCCACTGTATAATATCCCTTGTTCCCTCTCCAAATCATGGCCAATAGTCAGAAGCAATGTGGAATTCTCATTTACAAGAGTAGGTTCTATAACCTGAAATTTTAAACATAGTTATCTATGTATATGACACTAACTATGCAGAGAATAGCTACAGTAGTTGTGTGGAAATTTGCTATATATCTTAAATTCTTCCTTGTGAGCACACGATGGAGAGTATGTTGAGTTAACATTTGTTAGAAACCTGGCATGCTTAAAATCTACATGTCCAAGTTTCATCGACGTTTGGCACAATTAATTATATCACATGTCCATCATAGAGTTTATCTTTTTTACCGCAATTGAAACATCATAACCAAACCCTGAATGTTATAGGAGTAGGTGTGTCCTGGATATGAGAATCAAAGTCTCTATCACTATCAGTAAAGGGAAAGAGTCGATTGTATTGCAATTGCATTATTAATAAATAATTCTGAATGATCCTTGAGAGCTTCATACTCAACTTGTGACACAGAAAAAAAACAAAAACATACCTTCTCAATTTGCACACAGAAAAAACAAAAACATACCTTCGCCCATGCAAAACTTACTAATGTAATAGACAAACTGTAATATCTTATCATCTACTAATTTTTATCTACTTTTTTATATTCATAAATTCAATGTGTTACTTATTTAGATAGGTCACAATTACCAGGAACATATAGGTCACAATTACCAGGAACATATGTTGCACTTGCATCTAAGTCATGAAAATTTATTTTTATTTTACTCGGAGAATCAACAAAGGGGATGGGGTTGGTACTCTCCTGACACTACCACTATACCTCTAGGTGCATCCGCAATGCACAAACCATGGTGTATGGGTAAGTTTGGGAGATTTGAACACAAGATCTTCCATTTACAACCATTTACAACAGATCCAATTTACAACTTGCTCTGCCCTCCATGGGATGAAAAGCCAAATTGAATTGAGTTAGTGTTTGTCTAATGTATGACAATTCATCTTATAATATGACCATGTAATCCATTTTAAATATGACACAATGACTCTACTTCAAGCCAAGCTACATTACACCACTAGTGAATGTGCAACAACAATGACTCTACTTCAAACCAATCTACATTACACAATTAGTGAATGCCCCCTCTATTTTTGAACTAATTAGGACCATTGAAAGGCCATTTCACTTGTATGAGAATAAAATATCAAGTGGAATGCCATGAATTAATATTAAATCAACCCCGGGCCTCCTCATTTTTCTCTAGATTTGAAAGCAACAAGGATGAAGAGCATTTTTAAAAGGCCATTTGCCAAAATAATTATTTTGTGTCATGTTTAAGAATCAATAGCTTCTGTTGTGTAGCAATATCAATAACTATTAGTAACTACGGTGACAGTGCCACCTCGTCCTCGATATAATCTATATATAAATCTAATTAAATGGTTTTTATTTGTATATGGCTATTTGTTTTTCAGGCTCTTCATTCTGGAACATGATGAGAACTCAATGCCTTATGTTAATCAAATAAATGCTCTCTCTGCCAAGATATATGCTTCTCCCACAATTCACAAGAATGATAGAACATTAAGAATATTTGCAATCAAGTTGAGCCTGCCCTTTCGGATGAACACCCTGAAAGTGCAGTCGAGACTCAACAATACTACATTTTTTTCCAACCATGAGAACCTCTCCATGCCGCCCAGCGAAACTGCACCAAGTGGATACCAAACTCATGAGTCGCGGCCAACCCTCAAACCCGATGGTAACAACAGGAGTATGTCCAGCCACCATAGTCGTACAGGAATTTTCTGGGGTACGGTATGCTTTCCCACACCGCCCCCACAGGAATCAAAACCAAACTTTTATCAGGGTCAAACATCAAACCTCCACGTTGCCCAACCATTACTAAACCTAACCATGAGGTTTGAACATGAAACATCATGAAGACTAAACCCCATAGAGACCAACTACATTATTATTTAAGAAATTTCAGGATGATTTCTCACCGGTTTGAACCACCTTCAAAATTTATTGTCCATTACGAACTTAATTTCTCTACTAATTGCTACTTTGCTAGGATCACCATTACAGAGAAAGAGAGAAACCAAATTTTATATTAAGTCTGTTTAGGCCAGGCGAGGCCCAACTGCAACTGTGTATAAAATAGGAATAAGCATAGAGTATTTGTATCATCTTACCAACCTCAATATGCTGTAAATAAATATGCACTCCACGTCTCCAAAGAGTTGCGTCGAGTGCTACATTGCGGTAATCTAGGGCTGACAACTACGATTCTTTCGCTACGCCTTTATTAGCACTTTTAACGTGGAATATGGGAAATTTAATTCAAGTCCATGATCACTAGGTTTTAAATATTTAAATGTTATTTTTCTATGTATAAAAATTAGATTATACAACTACAACTCTTTACCTATATTTGATGTGCATTTTTTTTTTGTTTTGGAGTGCGGGAAAGGATATTAAATTTCAAATATGCTTTGCCTTGGAAACCAATCATTAGACTTCAAGCTACGAGCCTAGAGTATAACACATTTGGAATTAATTATTATGAAATATTTTATGGTATGACGCATTCGCCTAGTTAAAATGTGCATGCCATGACCTAGAGTATAACACATTTGGAATCAATTCTTACAAAATATTTTATGGTATGCTTCATTCGCCTAGTTAAAATGTGTATGCGATGCAATTTTTTTTTCCATTTAGATTTCATAGGTTCAATCATTCACTGGTGCAGCTTGCATAAATCGATCCTGGTGTTACAGCCCTTTACCAAGAAATAGGAATTTATCTCATATGGCCTTTTAAGAAAGTGAGGACAGAGGGCTCACATGAAGAATGAAGGTGAGGACAGGGGACCGAAAGTCTCCTTACATCTCACAATAAAAATTTTAAGTTTATGCATCTACGCATGGAATCCTAATTAAAACCTAACCTAATTTGGATATTCTTCTAGCTTCCATAGAACACGAAGATCCTCCTGTTCTGATTCCAAGCTTTTGGGATTCGTAAGAATTTTTGTCAATAATTCAACACATGTGCAGAATATTCAAAGATGTAAACTCAATTAATATGTAGGAGATATGTCTTCTAGATAAAATAACACATTAGTATAAGAAAAAGATCAGAACTGACATGTGTATACTGAGGAGATTACTCCCTGGTTTTTTATCCATTTCTCAATGGATCCAACAAGTAAAATTAGACCTCGTTTGGAGAGCATATCTACCTCTTGATTGCGTTCTCGGTAAACGTGCATGTAGGTGATCCGTTGGAAGAGTGTACTAATCCTAATAATATCCTCATAAAGAGGTAATAGAAAATGTTCCAAGGAGGCTTATCAAGCTTCAGACAGTCAAAGACAAGTTTGGAGTCACCATAAATATGAATGCACAGAATCCCAAGTGAGTGAGAAAATGTCAATAAGAGTTTGACTGAAGCAAATCCAGCATAATTATTCGAAACATCACCAAGACTCACTCACAAATATTTGTCTCCATGAGGTCTTTGACACACTCACAGGTCTCTTCACTCACACAAAGATATTTGCTCACAACACTCACTCAAATTTGACTCAATACCAAACTTCAGTCCAACAGCATAAGGATGATTTTCTTGGTCTCCCCTCACATAGTCCATTGTTATAATTGTTGTGCCATTTATATAATCAAGCAATGATTCCAATATTATTGATGCATTAAAAGGAGAATGAACATTCACACTGAACAAATCAAACCACACAAGAAACAGATGAGTATAGATTAGATAATTAAAGTATCATTGTCATTACAATATTCGGTGTTACAATAGTGTTACATAGGAAAATAATTTGAATCATTAGGGATGAATTTGAATCTCCCAACTGGATGTCATTGTATCTGACTGACTAGCCAACTAAAGGTGTCTCAATCAATATCGGAGTCCAAGTAGTTAACTCCTAATGTCAAATCCGTTCAAGCAATCAGTTCAAATCAGTTAACTCAATCTAACTGAAGTGGTAGGTGAGAAAAGGTGCCTTATCCACATGTAGCCATGCATAACTGGCGCTAACTGAACTGATTGTGATCTAAATGAAAGTAACTAGAAAATAACTAAGCTTAACTAGTTCCAAATCCAACTAACTGAAGGATGTTGGTTCCAGGACTCCTAAGGGCTCCTAACATGTAGGGATTGTCCTAGGAGGCGCCTAAACTGATGCATGCAAGTGCATTCAGTGGCAGTTATCCTCTATTAGTGTTCCCCACACTCTAGTAACTGGTATATGTGTCCCCATTAGATCAAGTGGGCCCAATGGTACTAGTGGACCCAATTTATTAAATAAAACTCCTAAGTTATTCTAAAATAATCTAAGAGACAGTTTGTTTAAGGGAGGATTAGAAATCCTAGCACCCTCCTTGAATCCTAACTTGGACAACTGTGGGCCTTGGAAACAAGGACAAAAGTTAGCCATGTACAATCTAAAAGAAAAAAATGTTTCTTAATAAAACGAGGAAATAGGGGAAAACCTCATGGAAAACTCCCACCCCCCCCTCAAGATAAGCAGAAATTAGGAAATATAAGTTAAAAACTCGCAAAATATTTTGCTGCAATTTGCAGCAACGAAGTAGTATTCTGGTTCTTCTATGCAGTAGCATCCTAAATATGTGCATGTGAACCTCTAAATCCAAACTGAATGATTATGTCTTGAGGAATATTCCTCTTTGGAAGAAGAAGAATATTCTCAACTGAATCAGGAATATAGACAGTTGCTGAATGAAAAATGGACCCATGTAGAGCAGCTAAAATCAACTAATAAGAGAGAAAAAGTGCTTGAAAATTTGAACCATGTGAGGAACACCCAAGCAAATGATATATTTTAGCTTTTAACATCGAACCATGTTCAGTAAAATCATCCCTAAGTGTTAGGAACAAGTGTCTAGGCGAATGCAGAATGTCTCCATCTTTACTAGTTCTGTGAGGAGATGAGCCTGTGATCAAATAGATAGGTAGAGAAGCCCTGAGACTGTGGATATCGAATGATTGAGCTCCATAATCTAATATAGATTTAGAAATAATCAATGAATCACAAAATATAATATCAGCAAACTCATAAGAGGAAACTAACATCAAATCCCCAGTAGCAAGTTTGAAGGAGACTTGTGGTACTTGATTTGTCACACCAAAATTGATGAAACCAGCTATAAGCATGACTGAAGGATCATGGAACTTAAAAATTGAAACAAATAATATCATATCATATCCAAATAAATCAGATCCAAATAGTTTCATATCATATCCAAGAGTGAGGAATGATATCAAATCCCCAACAACAACTTTCAAGGAGACTTGCGGTACTTGATTTTTCACACCAAAATTGATGAGAGTAGCTACAAGCATTACTAGAAGCTCTTGAAACTTAAAAACTGAACCAAATAATATCATATGATATCCAAATAAGATCATATCAGATCCAAATATGTTCATATCAGATCCAAGAGTGTGCTCCACCGAGATGGTAGATGCACAATTTTCTCCTTCAAAATTCTGAAAACTAGTGCATGCAATCATGTAGGAATTTATTGGAAGCTCTAGATCAATGAGAGTGAATGGATCACTCCTGAAAACTGATATTATTTCCAAATATCCATGGTATTACTTATCTCCACACCAGCAACATCATTATATATATATAAATCAAATTCATCTTCATTTTATGAAACAATCACCGGTAAGCTATGCACATAATTTGAAATAGAAGAATCACTGGAGAATTTTTGCAAAGAATAGGAAGAGAGTTTTTCTTCAAAAACTGAGATTCAAATGTCTTCTTCTGGATTAAGCATGTGAGGAGATGAGATATCATATATCTCATACACTTCCAGAGAAACAGGAGAAGGATTCACTCCAAGGAGACTTTCTTTAATTCGAATTGACTGTGAGGAAGAATTTTGCTTCTTCTTTATCTTCAACAATTTGCTTTGTTGTAGGAGAGGGCATGAGCTCATCATGTTGGATTTTATATGAACCCCTCTCAATAACTGGTATTTTATATTCATCTCCCATATGACTTCTGCGTACTCTTGATAGAGGGAAAGTGATGAAGGAATCCCTGGAGACAACCATGTGGTTGGATGCTCCAGAATTTATCAAATAATCCTTCGATGGAGTGAGACTTGCATGAAGGTATCTCTCATGTTCTTCAGTATGTTCTTCATCATCAGACATCTCTGCACCTTGTGGAAGGGAAATATTGTTTTGTACACATAGATATTTCAACTGGTCAAGGGTCTTCTTCATGCATGAATCTTCTCGATGAAAACCCCTCATACAATAGGGACATTTTTTCTTTTCAAACTTATTCTTTTTCTTAGAGTCAGAGGCTCCTTCAAAAGTATTCTAATTCTCTTTAGTCTTTGAATCAGTTGTTTTATGCTCATTCCCTTTAGATCTCCCTTTATCTTGTGCTTTGTTAGAGTATGTCACTAGGAGACCTTGATCCTTGGAAGTATTAATGACTCCCATCTGGATCAACTTCTCTTGCTCTTGTATTAAGGACTCAGCAAAGGAATCAAGTGAGGGCATATTCCAATTAGGAATGGAAGCTCTCCCAAAATGGAATATTAAGAAAAATACAAAATACTCGGGACCTAGTTTGTTGAGTATGGAGAGCACATGTTACTCATCCTTTCTTTCTATTCTACAATGTCTGCATTGGAGTGCAAGAAACTTGAATTTAGTAAAGAATTGTTGTACTGTATCAAAACTGCTGGGATGTAAGGCTACCAATTTGTTCTCCAGAATGAGTCCTTGAAGCTCATCTTTCTTTCCAAACATGTTTTCAAGCTTCTCCCAGGATTCTCTGGGAGTCTTCAAGCCTTCAAGGTGGAAGATGAGATCTCTGGATATGTAAGTACATAGATAACTGAAAGCTTCATCTAAGCGGTTCAGAAACTTGTTTCTTTCAACTGGATGATGGGGCTCAACCTCCCTACCAAGTATTATCTTGAGGTATCCATGCTTGCGCAAGGCCAGCTGCATATCCATCTTCCAATCAATATAATTTAAGGGTGTTAGGATTCGAGGTGTAAGATATTGAGAATCCATAATTCTCCGATTGAAAAGAAAATATCTTCACACAAGCTATGTAGCACCTGTAGAAGTTCACTGCAAAACACTAAAACATTCGAACTATGTTAGAATCATGCCTTCCCTCTAAAAATGAACACTTTCTCAGGGTTCTTCATGCCCACACCACCACTTTGAATAAATTCATAGGAAGCAAGGAACTCTTTGCAGGAATTCTATGGAAACACAGCTTCTTCTGGTGTTCAATGGAGAGTAGAAAAACATGAAGCTTGCTTGAATGGATCTGATACCATTTTAGAATTGTTGTTCCATTTATATCATCAATCAATGAGTCCAATATTATTGATGTAATAAAAGAGGAATGAAGATACACAGTGAACAAATCAAACCACACAGGAAACGGATGAGTATAACTCAAATAATTACAGTATCATTGTCATTAAAATATCTAGTGTTACAATAGTGTTACATAGGAAAAGAATTCAAATCATTAGGGATGAATTTGAATCTCCCAACTGGATGTGAATGTATCTAAATGACTAGCTAACTAAAGGTGTCTCAATCAATATCGGAGTCCAAGTAGTTAACTCCCAATGTCAAATCCAGTCAGGAAATCAGTTCAAATCAATTAACTCGGTCTAACTGAAGTGGTAGGTGAGAAAAGGCACCTTATCCACATGCAACCATGCATAACTGGTGCTAACTGAACTAATTGTGATCTAATTGAAAGTAACTAGAAAATAACTAAGCTTAACTAGTTACAATTCCAACTAACTAAAGGAGGTTGGTGTCGGGACTCCTAGTGGCTCCTAAAATGTAAAGATTGGCCTAGGAGGTGCCTAAACTGATGCATGAAAGTGCAGTCAGTGGTAGTTATCCTCTATCGGTGTTCCCCGCACTCTAGTAACTGGGATATGTGGACCCATAAGTCCAAGTGGAACCAATGGTGCTAGTGGACCCAATAAATGAAATAAAACTTCTAAGTTAGTCTAAAATAATCTAATAGACAGTTTGGTCAAGGGAGGATTATAAATCCTAACATCCATGAGGCCTTATTTTATAGGTCAAGGGAGGCTCATATGAGATGAGATATTTTGGGAAGAGAATAGGGGATGATCCCTATGGGATAGGAGGTCGAGTGCCAGCTCTCCCTAACATATAGGAATATCCTCGATGAGATATTTCTCTTAGAATCTTCTCAAAACTTCTCTTAATTCCTTTTCAATATTGTTGGTGCTTCTTACAGTGAGGGTATTTCCACTGATGCACTTTGCAAATGAGGTAGAGGCATCACTGTCGCCTATTGTTATTGAACAACGTGTTCCATCCCTCCTTGGTGCTCTGTCATAGGAGGAAAGGTGTGTCAACCAGTATAAGAGTGGGAAACAATGTCCAAAATAATACTTGGCCAAGTGTTTTGAGGGATTTGAGGCATCAATGTAGATTTTAGGTGCAACACAATGCCCCCCAAAGTATGAATCTAGAAGGATGTGATAGGTAAAATAATTTTTTAGACATCAATCTAGTATCAGAGGCATAGATAGATGAGCTTTATATAAGACTAGTAACTAACTTATCTGACTCAATCATGGTTGCGGACTAATACATTGTAGATCCATGAGGATGACTATGTCATGGCTACCAAGAATACATTGTAGATTCATGAGCAATAATGTTGAAAATGGAACATGGCTACGGAACATAAAATGTAGATCCATGTTATCCAGACTCAATACTAGACACAGACACCAAACATACAATGTGGATCTGTGTCATGACTTCCAATAATCTGTTGTCGCAACCTAAGGATAGGAACACATTCGGATGAATACCTAACCACTTAGGGTATTCATTCCAATCCCCAAATGATATGATTCTAGCCATGTGAATAGATGTATAAACCACTTGATTACCTTTCATTGACGTATACTATTAATAAGTGCGAGAGAAATCACCATTGATGTCAATGATCCCTAAGGTATATCAATACATTCGCCCAAGTGTGAATAAAGGTTTTGGAGTCAAACACTTTATAGAATCTTCTAATCATAGGTCATTGATGAAAACCTACTATTGAAAACGAGGAAACATGTCATTGAGGCATGCATGCTTCTAGGTAATTGACTTGGTTTCTAGGTCTAATTCTCAGATGATGTGTTGAGGTTGACAGGAATAGATTCATCGAAGAAGAGTCATGATGTTTCCCCCATCATCGACATGAAACATGGAATCAAAATTGATACTAAAGTGATGAAACAACCATGATACTGACTCAGATACAACTGACTTTGAAAGAAGGTAAAATTATTGAAGAGGTGGACTACAAAAGAGACATCCTTTGAACAAATTGTGGCACGACACATGGCTTCACATTACTGACTTGACGAGACGGAAACCAGTTGTAATGCAAGGATATGATGATTCATTCTTTGAATTAACTCAAAGTATTTAGATGACTCAGGAAAGTGGATCAACTCGATGACAAGATGAATACCCAACTGTCTAGAAATGAAATGCAGACAAGTGCCATGTTCAAAGGTGGACTGTGAACTTCCATTGATACAAATGAAAATGTGTTTCCCTTTCCCTTAATTTCCCCATCACTAAGGATGAGTTCCTCTTTTCATTTTTATGAGTTCAAAGAGGGTAACAAACACTCATTGTAGCTCATCAGATGGTGATTCCATTCTCATATGTTTTACGAACCTGAGAAAGGAGGCGTTCGTACCCAAAAAGGGTCCTTCATCGTTTGATTTTACAATTCCGGTGAAAGAAGACTCATTTGTCATCATGTTTAGGGAGTATGAAATGACCAAGAAGACTCCAGGCTATACTTTTTCATAAATTTAGTCCCCAAGGCCCGAAAAAGTGTAAAATAATGCCTAGGACAACTCTTCTAGTTGCAATGAACTAAAGTGTACCTTTTTCATAAATAAGTCTAATTGATCCAAAAAATGGGCAAACTACCATCGACTAGATGATCATTCAAATACTTTTACAAGCATGAAAGCATCAAGTTCGCTTGGCAATATTTTCGTGTTTAGGGAGCTTTAAAAGAGCTTAAAGGTGACTCCGTAAAAGGTCCTCTTTTTCATGATCCAAATTTAACGAGTCTGAAAAAGTAGAAAAAGTGTACTCGATACCTCTTCACTAGGATTTTAACGAGCATGTCAAAGGTATAAAAGATGCTTGGCACTTTTTCATCTTATCTTGGATGTGAAAAAGACGAAAGAAACTCATAACATAGCCACAATGCATCATAAATGTGACCTAGAATCTTCGAAAACATAGTTAGGATCAATTCACTGTAAAAACTATAAAGAAGAAATGGTAAAAACCCTAAAAACTTAAACATTTAATTTATTATTTTCAAATAAAAACCAAAAATTGCTATCAAAGGGGTGAATAGTAAATATTTTTACCATTGTGTTTTTTACCATAGTGGAGGAGTGAAATTTGTGAAAACATGTTTATTTTAAACCGAAGATTCTGGGAGTTCTGGACCATTTCTGCTCGAGCCGCTTGGACCAAGTAGGATATAACCTTCATTCCTTTGCTTCCATGGTGCATTTTTTGATTTTTTGGAGCAACTTCCCAAAGGGAAAAAGCACATTTAGGCTGTCGTTTTTTTCTCTTTTGGGAGGTGCATCGGCACACCTCTCTAAAGAGGAAAAGACATCGAGGGAACTCTATCGATGAAGGGAAACAGTGTCATCACTCTATTCTCCCAGGGAATCTGTTCCAGCGGCTAGGGCATTCCAAAAATTCAATAAATAGTCAACTTCATCTTATTTTTCTCATTTTTAATGGTTTCAACATGCTTCTAATAGGTGTTTTAATTGTTTTGGTAGGAGAAACTGATTGTAAAATAGTTATATGGAAGGAGAGACAACATGAGATGGATGACTTGCAAGCGGGTAATGACCCAATGACTGTGAGGGCCCTCTGTGACTATGGGCTCCCTCAAATTCTTCAGGATACCAGGAATGAGAGCATATTTGTGATTTCTAGAGCACATGATTCATATGTGGGACCCAAATAAACAACACTTTGTGGTTGGGACTCACGCTCTGACGATAGATGTGGAGGGCATCTATTTCTTGACTGGTTTGTCTCGTAGGGGAAGATCAGTTGTATTGACAAGACAACGAGGTGGTGAGAATTCTGTAGATGACTTGATTGATGATCATTACTTAGTGGGGACCCATTCGATGGGTGGGAAAATTCCCATCAAGCACATAGTAGACAGGCCTTTGAGGACTGTGGCCTTCACCATTGAGAAGGTGTTGGTTCCTAGAAAATCATAGGTAACAACAATAGGTATTATCCCCAATAAACGTTCTCAATTAGCTCGTTATTGTTTGGTATGGGGAATCCGTCTTGTTTATGGCCCGGCTACCGTAGGTCAAGTAACGATTAAAGTGTTTTACCAGTTACGGCCCGGTCCACTGTGTATATTTTTTAGTTTTTTAATATTTAAGTATGATGTGCAAATTCCTAACTAAATGCAGGCGATAGAGATAATGAGGAGGGTCACAACGTGATGCGTGGGTTCTTACCTCTCGTCTTACCTCTCTTGCTTCTAAATCACAAAACAAAGAGAAACTAACTAAGAATCACTAACCTATCCCTAGGGAGCAAAACTGTAATTAATGGTGAGTAATGTATTGTCTTGCATGCGTAAAGAAAATCACATATAGCTGTTAACATTCTTGAACACATGAATATCAATAGAAAGATGAACAACAAGATAGCTCTTTTTTAATTAAAACATTTATTACTCAATCACGAATGTGGAAGTTTCACAAAAATAAATAGGAGTACATTCATAACATGAAAGAATTCAATAGGTTAGAACAATTTCACAGTTCATGGAGACAAGCTGAAAAAGAAATAGTTCACATCCAACCAGCCCATGGCAAACATTTGAAACTCCACAAAACTTTCTCCAGCCAAAACATATAACTCTTTATTATAAAATGAATTAGTTATTCTTACAATAAACTTCCTCAAGATAGTCTAAAAAAAGGTTCCCCTACTATCTAAAACTCTCCTATACTTATACAAAAAGCAAAAACTCTTGGGCTGCCCCTCATTGCCTCTTGAGCTTCCCCAACCTTTCCTTTACAAAAATTTGTCCTGTAGCTTGTGCATAAAAAATTAATATAATATATTACATTATTAATCAATATTCCCAAAACATTTCACAAGGAAGGCCCAACTTGCTCATTTGTGAACTTTTTACATGCATTAGCATCTGTTGCTATGCTTTTAAACCCAAAAGGATCAAGGAATCGAATGTTAATCTCGTACTTGGTAGCATGGGTCTTCACACCCTCTATTCTAGCAAGAATTAGGTGCATCTGGTCCTCTAATAAGTGTATGCTCATGGCTGCATGTGCTACTTCATTTTTTAATATACATTCATCCAAATATTTGACCTGCTGGATTGCTTGTTCATCCTCGTTGTATCTGTCCTGTAAATGCTTTAAAAATAGTTCATGTTCAGGTAGCACCTTCAATCTCTTCTCATCAGAATTCTAACACCGATTATATGTAAAGAGCACTCTCCTGTAGAATTCGGTACAAGCAGTCTTTGTCTTCTTCACTGTCTTTTTAAATTATTCTACGGCATTACTGGTGAATTCCATTAACTCATATTCTTGCTTCAATGTTTGCTGATCTTTGACGGATAGGTCTGTGGGAGATTATTTATTGGTTTCTACCCAAACCATTCTTCCCTTTAGAATTTCCAATATATCCTGAGTCCTATCCAGAAAATATGAAGTGGTACTTACAATCTCTTCCAGCCTGGTGTCTATCTGCAAAACTTTACATCTTTCATATTCTATCTATAGTTGTATCTAATGGATCTTTTTCCTAAGCATCAAAACATGCTCCTTTAAGGGTTGGATGTTAGATTTCTGCTCCATAGCACTCTTTAGCGATGCTATCAATGAATTCTTATGTTCTTCTAAAGCTGCTATCTTCCTTTGATATTGCTTCTCCTTTTCTTTTGTAGTAGCCTTCTCTATTCCCAACTCAGTAACTTTGCTTTCCAACTTGTTCTTTTCCTCATTTAATTTTCCAAACAATAGCTGAAGATTTTCTTTCTCAACCTTTAAACTCCGATCCTCCAGCTGTATCTTTTGTAATTCTGCCAAGGTAACTTGAGAATTCTTCTCTATATTTTCTGCAGATATTGCTAAAGCATCCTTATCTGCTTGCAAATTTTGGCATTATGTCCTTGAAACCTTGACTTCACCTATCATGTCCTCATATTTTATCTTTAACTTCTGGCTTTCATCCCTTTCTTTCTTCAAGGTTTCCTTCAGTTGAGCTACATTCTTTCGTGACTTCTCCAGATCAGTCATGATCCTGTCCATGTTGTCTTCATTTTCTAAGGTTAAAGCTACCACAACCCTTGCCATTAACCGTGGATACTTATGAGTACCATGTACTACTATCTTGTTTGTCACCATCTTCCCTGGCTTTCCTCCAATATCTACCTTTTTCTTGGTTCTCTTTACAATTCTCTTCTTTTCTTTGTCATTGAATATAGTATTAAAATCAGGTATTTCCATGCCTTCAGTAGGCATGAAAAGAATCAAATCAAATTCAGAAATTAAAACTTCTCCTAACATACTGTTAGAAAGAATAGTAGGCTCCAAGGGATCAAGATCGGACTGTCCTTGTTCTTGATCTGGAGGATCTTGTCCTTCTTGTACATCAACTTGCTATGTGGGTTGTTTTTCCTTTTGGGGTTTTGTTAACTTGAAGCCCTCACTTTCTTCCTATTTCTTCTTTATCTCAACTTCTTATTTTATTTTATTTTCTTCTTCTTCCTTCTTAGTTGCTTCTTCAGCGAATCATTTCTTTTCTTCTTCTTCAATCCTCAACCAATTCTCTGATTCTTGTACCAATCTGCTAGCATCTTCTTCTCTTTTCTTGGCCTCTTCCTCTTCTATCTTCTTAGCTTTCTCTGCAACCTTGCCCTTTCCCCCCATAGTTGTTATCTTTTGTTTGAACCTTTTCTTAAGGGCTGTTATGTTTTTGGCATTGCGAAACGTCTCCTCATATTTGTCCCAAAAGTCAGTGTACTCAAAGTGAATTCCAACTTCTTTGCAGTAATCAGCTATTTTTTCTAGGAATCATTTCTATGAAAGTTCATTTCTCCAAAGAGAAAATATTCTAATTCTTTAACAAACTTTGTTTCCTACTTTACCCTTGAAAACTTATAGCTTCCAATGAAGAAGGGTACTGCGGGGTATACTGCCTTTTTATGTTCAAACAAAAAAATTCCTACTCCATCAATGTACAACTATCTGACGGCCTCCTTGTGGAGTACATAATCTGTAGCATATTTTGGGAGTAGAGAAGGAGCTTTGAACCACCATACATCCTCACATTCAATCCATCCTCTGTCAGATAATAACTCCTGAATTCTTGTATGACCTTAAATGCTTCCTCGGACATGCAATTACATTCTGTTAGGAAAATCAGAGTATAAAGGGGCATAATGAAATGCTCACAAATATCCCTATAATAACTGTAATACTTATGTGCCCAAAACAATTTATAAGCTATGTATACTGGGGTTTTGTCCTTCTCCCAATTGCACTTTAAAGCAGGGAAATCCTGAGTGCATAATATGCAACCAATTAGAATAGAAATCATGTTGAATTCATATTTATTCTAGGATACTCCTCCCAGGGCTACACTTATACATGCTGAGAGATTGTTTGACACTATATTGGCCTAGTTGAAGATAGTTCCTTGTGTGGAAACAAAAAAGATGACCGGTATCCAACCAATCTTGAAAATTTTTCCATTTTCTCTACCAAAAATCTTGTTTAGCATCAAAGCAATAAATCTGTAAGGAGCACGGAGAGTTGAGGTATCATATTCTCCCGAAGGTCTGGTTCTAAAATTCTTCCCTGGGATCATCATCCTCTTTGTCGTCTCCACCAGGTCCAGACCTACCTCCTTTAACCAACTTTCGATTAGATAGGCTTGTGGTGAGGGTAGATGGTATGCCATAGACACATAGGCAGGGTTGTATGCAACATAGCCTTTCTTTGTAGTATTTTCTAAGATCATTCTCATCACATCTTCCCTGGGCAGAATCTAACCTATTACTTCTGAGCACGGAAACAATTCAGGCCTAGTAGCTACCTTCATCAAAGCTAACTTTTCAATGTTATAAATTTTCATTTCTTCAAACACAACATCAGGAACATTCTGGTTGGAGATCATTTTGAAAATTTCTCCCCATTTGTAATCTAGTTCTACTCCCATAGTGGCTTTAGTGCCCTCATAGATGAATTCTACCTTGGTTATTATTTCTACCTCAGGCTCCTCTTTAGCCACCTGGGATTTCTTCTTCTGTCTCTTTGACATGTTGATGTAATGGCAATCGACCCTCAATAGTCATGCAACATGTTTTAGTATAACTAAGTCTAGCAATTGATATAGTAGTAAACAAGAAAATATACAAATCTATTCACTTTTTCAACATGCATGTTGAAATATTTATGTCAAAAACACAGTCTTTATGAATGAGGATTGAAAATAGAAAAACCAATAGAATGTTGCCTCCTAAACTGGCCCAAACTTCACTTGTCTCAAAACCCTAATCGACTGAAATTATTCTTTATCTCATATAGGTATTTTGATTCTCATCAAGCTCATTCCACCACTAAATCTCAACAAGAAATCCAAAACTCAAAACAACTATATTGAACTTCCTAAACCCTGCGCGGCAAACCGTCTTCGAAAAACCCCTAATCAACTGAGTGCCCTCCTGAAGCCCACGGGAAAACATAGCTAAAGTAAAAACGGCTTCCTAACCTTTGGTCGACCACAAAATTTCCAAAAATAGGGTGGTGCAAACGCTGAAACACTTGTTTGCACCATGCCCTACAACCCCACGTAAGAAATGCAGGTTCATACATAACGTTCGACGGCAGACAGACTCAAACTCCCACGAAATGAAAACTCAAGCAACGAGCTAAGCCCCTCAATAAAATAAAATGTTCACAAGAAAAACCGTAAGAAGGCAAAACTCTAACCACCTGTGGAAACCTAACCCAACCTACTTTAACGGTTCAAACATCAATCAAAAACACCCAAAGTAATAAGGCCACGGGTAAACCTACCTGGCAATAGCGATGCGAATGACTGGACAAGATGAAAAACTCCATGGGTGCAGAGCAGGGCAAACAAGGTCTTGACAGTTGCGCACGCACCTTCTCTAGACGGTTTCAACAGGCAAATGACAAATCGCAAGGAATGATATAAGCATATATATAACCTTTGAACAAGCGGGAAACCATCAGCGGGAAACATTAACACCATCACACAAATAGTTTGGAGGATAACCGCAATAGCGGGCGTGAAAAGAACTACAGACCCGACACTATATTGTTAAAACAATATCGGACGTTGGAATCACTAAGGTGAAAGAAAAAACACTTCATCGGATAAGTCTAGCACTAAGGAGCCAGAACTTCGGCAAACAAAGTCTGAAAGGTTGAAAAGATTACTCTGACGCATCGACAAAGGTTTCCAAAGGCACTCGACAAAATAGATGACTCTCCTTCCACAACTTCGGAAGGCTAGTCCACTACGCTTCCGATATCAGAAGAATAGTTGACTAATCATCCGATACAAAAAAGTGAAAAAGACCAAGTTTTTAAGAGAATTTTCTGAACTTAAGGTAACTTTGGCAATAATAAAATACTCCTAGGCTAGTTTGAAGAAAAACAAATAAAAGGGGGGCCATAAAATTGAAAAATTTTGGGGAAATAGTTGCAGCTGCAACAGAATGTTGTGGGTACCAAATCAGTTACTTGAATACATGGGCCCATCTGTTGTATTCCATGGAGTGAATGGATCCTACTAACTTCAATTGGAGCGAGGGTCTATTGGTCAGTTTGAAAGACTAGCTGACCAAATGCAGGAGAGGGGAGATGAATCAATTCGGCTACGGGACGATAGTCGTGTCTTTATTTCTGGAGAGGGTACCATTGATGAGACCCTAAGTTCAACTAAGCATGTTGGATGTCGAGGATCCTCGAATGAGCAGGTGGGTGGATTCCATAGCACTCTATGATGACAGTGGAGGCCCTATAGTTACCTATGGGTCGGTATTTTTTCATTGTCTGAGAAGCCAACTACTGATGGTAGAGGATTATGCCTATGCGGGGACCGACTTCATAGATGATATTGAACTTCCACTCCTAGATGGAGAGCAGTGGGATGACCAAGGTAAGAAAGATACCACTATACAAGCTTTTCTATATTTTTAATTGTATATTTGATTTTTATAATGTAATGCTGAGATGTGAAAAAATGTCTTGTGTAGACATAGGTCCTTCTCGTCCGATCGGGGCCTCGCCTATAGAAATGAGAGGATTATTCAGAAACATGGTGATTTGGTGCACAAATACTGATGAGGAACTCGAAGAAATTGAGGAGAACCTCCAATGCTTGACTGTAGGGATTCCTGATATCCATATCGATGATTTACCCAGGCAGTACCAGCGTCGGACTGTAGGAGTCTCAAGTTGGTTAGGGAGACTGCTCCGTCAAGTAGCTCGTGTTTTGATGTGCTATCATGAGCATGAGGATTATCCCATAGTGGCTCCTCACTTTTTTACAGTATCTATACTGAAAGCTTCAAAGCTTCAGTTTTTCCCCTATGTATATGTATTTTGAAACCATGATAGTTCCAGATTTCGGGTGATCTGAAAGCTTGTAGCTTCAGTCCTTTTTATATATCAGCTTTACTTTATATATATATGAAAACTTTTATTTACATATGTGTGTGTGACTGTGATATTTGAATGAATTCCTACTATGAATCCAATACATGATTTTTATGTTAAAATTTATTTAACTATGAGCAAGATACCAATCTAAGAAAAAAATTTCTAAGGAATTCGCCACAACATTTAAATGTCTCAAGATGTGTTGATAAGAGACCTGCTCAAAAGACCTTTCTAAAATCCTAAATATTCGAAACGTGCGAAGGAGTAGGAAGTTCTTGACGGTGTAGGCTTGGTTTAACTAATGTACTGCAAACTCCTAGTCTAAGTAAACCCTAATCTCTCTTACATCATTAGAGAAGGATTCCATCAACAATCCAATCACCACTTGATATTCTGCAAGATTGTTTGTTGAGGGACCTAAACAAGTTCCACCTGAACTCACCAGATCACCTGTCGGAGAGTACAACACCCAGGATACTGACACAAGATTCAAGGTGTAACGATTAGCACCATCTACAAAACTGATATAGCTGGTCATCTGTTCATTTACACATAGGACTACTTAAGTAGGGTTGTGAAAGACACGTCTTTTATTCACACTAAATCCACACTTTTCAAAAAACACACAGCACTCTATAAACAATATTTACAATGAACCTATGTTAGATGACCTAGGCATAGTATTTTTCAAGGTAGATCCCATTGCAGGGCTCTCTGAAGGGTATCCCATCATAATCTATTAAGTCATAAGCACCTTTCTCTAAGACACGACTAGAAATATAAGTCCCATGCCACATAGATTCTAGTTTTTTAGCCCCCAACTTATCATGTTTCTAGTCATAGGTCAAGACCAGGTTACCTTCATTGAAACAGAGAGGTTAAACGGATATGTCTTATTGAGCTTTCATTCGTCATTTGTGCGCCTCATTTGCTAAGGTAGCATCGCAACGAGTCTCATCCGGTTTGTTTAAGTATAAGAAACATTCTTATTCCATGGTGGCATTTGGTAATAGGTCTACAACGAGTTTCAAAGAGGGAATTTCACACCCTATGAGAAGAGTGGCCTCTAATCCATATACCAATTGAAATGGTGTAAAACCAGTGGATGTTTTGATGGTAGTCATGTAAGCCCATAACACGGAAGAAAGTTGCAAATGTCTGTTAGACTTGGTTTGTCCTACCATCTGTCGAAGCATAGTTTTTAAGACTTTATTGATAGCTACAACCTAGCCATTAGCCTATTGATAATAAGGTGTAGAGTTGTCATGACGAAACCCTAACTTATCACTTAATTCCGCCATCATATTTTATGAAAATGCGATCCGTGATCAGTCACAATGACCCTAGGGATCCTGAATATGGTGAAGATATGTTTGAATAGAAAAAGAGCAGTTGTATTTCCATATTCGGCATACATAGGCATAGCCTCAGCCCATTTAGTGAAGTAATATATGACCACAATGATGTATCCATGCCCCCCGGCTGAGGTAGGTCTACAATTGATCTGGATTTATGTGTGAAAGAAATGAAAGAACATACATAGAGTCATAATAATCGACATTTTTCAAATATAATAGAGATATAGTATACACATATTCTATTAAATTGTGGAAATAGAACAGACTGTAATACAATTGCTAGAATGGTGGTCGCTATCTCTGAGAAGAGATATGGTTGTTACGCTCATATGTTCCAAGCTGAATAAAAAATGAGGCCAAAGGGGCCTATTTTTAATAAGAATGAGAGTGAGAACCCAAAAAATCCAAAACATAACCCTAGAAGATGAACCGTCATAAAGTTTGTGGCCCCAAGGTGGTAAGTTGAATAGTCAACTTCCCGGGGTCCTAACTTTTGCATACGATATTTGATTTGGGCATCCTATAGCTCATTGGAAAGGTTGATCTAAGCTTTACTACTTTTAATCAACCAAATTCATGCCAATGAAAACCATTTGGCCCCCAAATCGCTAGAAAACGTCGTTTAGGGCCTCAAAATGGGACCCAAAGTTTGGGACACGAAAAACCGTAGAAACATAACTAGGAAACTGTCACAATGGACAATTGTTTTGAGCCAGTGGAATAGGTGGGTGGCCACTGATATCCATATAGATCAATTCTCCCTCTTTAGGAAGCAATGGTCTCCATTGCGTCGAATCCCGTATCATATCTCGAACTATGTGTAGAGTTGATCTCCTAGTGCGACATTTGTTGAAGTGAAGAGGCTTACTTTCTTTGACATCTAGAGAGGGGTGTAATTATTGTATGGATGAATTGTTTTTGGATGAGCACCTTAAATGCATGGCCTTGCATAGTAGAGGTACTCGGATAGATGAGGAAACAATGGCTCTATCTTCTTCTTGTTTCTGATGAGTAGAGACACCCTATGCATAGGGTGTGGAGGTCTCTATGATCTTATGTTCTCCTTCAGACGCAATTGTTAAGAGGAATAATTTTCTGATGTGGGAGCTTATCTTCCTACCAAAGTAACAATGAGGATAAATTCCCCCCCCCTCAAAGCAACAATGGCATTGCAAGGTCGTGACTCATATATAGCATGATGCTTCCACGTATATGGTTGTCCTAAAAGAACATCACAGACTTCAAGTGGGGCCACATCACATAGTACCTCGTCTTTGAAAGGATTGAAGCCATATGGTAGGAGGCATTGTTGATTAATGTGGATACCTCATCCTTGTCTTATCCAGCTGATGTTGTAGGGTTGCGGGTATGGTGTTGTCGAAAGCTCCAATATCTTGATGACTTCTACTGAGATCAGGTTCTTTTGGCTGTCGTTGTCAATAACAAAATGTAAAGTCATTCCTTTCACCCACAACTACAAGTGGCTCCTCTGCCTCTGACTCTTTAGGATCCTCTAGTTGATTCTATGCAGTAGAAACAATGGCAGTGGGGTCTGCATCAATTATCTGCTTCCCATTGTATGTGGCTGTGGCATTGGGTTCGGAATCAGAATCAGGATCTGATTCTAAAGATTTGATCTCGGCCACTAATGACTGTTTTCAGCGACATTCATCAGTGTTGTGCCAAGGGATTTTATGAAATTCACACCACTTCCCAGTGTCCTTCTTTGTATTTCCATCCCCCTTATTTGCTTGTGGCAGGGATTGGTTGTCATTTCCTTTTGCTGTGTTCTGCGGGCCAGGGTTTCCCTTGCCTTGCTTATGTGGTGTATTTGTAGGTCCAAATTCTCGCTTATTCTTTTGTCAAAATTTCTCCTTGATTTTGACAGCATACCAATAGGCAGATCCAAGTGAAGAGATGTCGAGGAATTCCATCTCAGTTTGTATGTACCGATGTAGACCACTGCGATATTTCAGAATTAGGTGTCGCTCAGAGTCCTTGATACCCAACTTTGTGCACAAGGTATGAAAGTTGTTGGTGTACTCCGACACCATCTGGTCCCTTTCTTGATGCAGAATGGTCCATTTTGTGTATTGGTCATCATAGTTTACCACAGGGTATTACTGTTCCCTGACGGCATCTATGAAAGAGGCCCAAGTGGATTTTGTTCAAACATTCTAGACTCGTCTGATAATTTTTGCTCACAATAAGAACCCCATCAATTTTGGACGTGGGGGACTGCCTTAAGGAGAGAAAAGGTGATCTTTTCCCTGTCAAAAAAATTGTGGAAAGATAAATACCCTTCTAGAACATTCAACCAATTCTCTAGGGAATCTGCATCGATTTTTCCTTCAAATAAAGGAATATCAAAGTTAACTTGTACCTTGAAGGGATTTACA
This sequence comes from Pseudotsuga menziesii, assembly GCA_001517045.1. Taxonomy (NCBI): domain Eukaryota; kingdom Viridiplantae; phylum Streptophyta; class Pinopsida; order Pinales; family Pinaceae; genus Pseudotsuga; species Pseudotsuga menziesii. The sequence continues at coordinate 194,523 of LPNX010939982.1, forward strand.
TCCCCAAACTAGCTGCTCATTGAAGATGCACTTGCCATTGCCGGCATTCGTAGAAGGATTTAGGTGAAATTATCCATCATCTCGTTCCTCTTTCGCTCGAGGGATTCCTTGAGCAGCGACTTGATAGGATCTCCTGCTCTGTCATCTCTCTTTTGTTTCACCATGGGAGAGAATTTGGGATGGCGAGAATGATTAAGTGAAACTAGTTCGAGACCAAACTCTCTATACTCGGACCTCGTCGAGGACATGCGCTGAAAAACAATCAAAGAGCAGATTGCTCTAATACCACTGATCCAGATTTATGTGTGAACGAAATGAAAGAACATATACAAAGTCATAATAACATACATTTTGTAAAGATAACAGAGATACAGTAAACACATTTTCTATTAAATTGCGGAAATAGAACACACTGTAATACAATTGCTAGAATGGTGGTAGCTATCTTTGAGAAGAGATGTGGCTGCTACACTCATCCGTGCCAAGATGAATCCAAAATGAGGCCAATGGGGCCTATTTATAATAAGAATGAGGGTGAGAACCCCAAAAGTCCAAAACCTAACCCTAGAAGATGAACTTTCATAAAGTTTGCGGCCCCAAGGTGGTAAGTTGAGCAGTCAACTTCCCGGGGTCATAACTTTTGCACACGATCTCTGATTTGGGCGTTCAATAACTCATTGGAAAGGTCGATCTAAGATTTAAAACTTTTTATCTGCCAAATGCATGTTGTCAATAACAATTTGGCCCCCAAATCGCCAAAAAACGTTGTTTAGAGCCTCAAAACGGGCATGAAAGTTTGGGACCCAAAAAACCGTAGAAAAATAACTAGGAAACTGCCACAATGGACAATTGTTTTGAGCCAGTGGAATAGGTGGGTGGCCACTAATATCCATCTAAATCAACAATGCATGAAATTGATGCCCCATTTTTCAAAAGGGTTAACTACTATGAAAGGATGTAATGGAGCAGGATGGGTGCACTTTTTTATGTTAATAATTGACAAGGCGAACATTTTTTGACAGTTTCAGGGATGATTTTAAGGAACCATACTTGTTTAAAAGTGTAGAAATGTTGGCGAATATTACCAATTCTTAAAACACCAAGTATAAAATGATTGGCGATATTTTTCAAAAAAATAAATAATTTCCAAGGATTTTATGTCGTTTACATAATAATTTGGCAATTTTTAGGGTGAAAAAATTTTACTCCATCAAAATTGGGCGAAATAAGGCTTCAAAAAATGAAAAATGGCGAATCTTTTTTGGGAGAAAAACATGGAAAAATATCCCACTGGGCTAAAATTCGCCCCTAAAATTATCCCTGGACAGTTTTGATACAATCCTTAAAGATTGAGGGCCAAAAAAAACTAGCACGTAGGATTTTCTGGGAAGTAGCCAACCCAGAAAGATGACCGTCACAGGATCTAGAATGGAAATTATTTAAAACAAACTCATCTCCTTCATGAGTGAGACAACATCGTAATATGGTATCAATTCCATGGCGATACAAAGTGTCATTGATAATGAGATAGTATTTAGCATGGTGGTGAATGCGACAACGTTCATATTGAGTTGCATTGGGATGATATCGCTGCATTTAGAGATAGAGAATTGAATCTCCATACCATGGGTCAGACGTACTAATTAGGAACAAGAACTCATTAGGAAATGAATCAATGGGCTCTACTCCCTCAATAATACAAGGAAGGTCACACATAAGCTCGACGAAGACAAGAGACTTCTTAGAACTAGATTTGGAAAATTCCAACTCAAATTCTTGGAGAATGAAAATTTAGCGTGAGTATTTTTCCCCAAGGAATTGGCAAGTCAAGATATAATACATGGGGTTAGAATCTGCGTATATTGTGGTTGTGCGGAGAAAAATGTAGTGACGGAAATTCTGGACCACGATGACTGTGGCTAGAGCAATTTTCTCCGCATGTTAATACCAGGTTTCAGAGTCTAAAAGACTCTTACTTAGATAATATATCACATGGTCATGATCGTGTTCATCTTTCTGAACTAAAACCATACCAACGGTCGAAAGGGATGTAGCCACACATAGGGAATAATCCTTGGTATAATCTGGGGGTTGTAGAACAGGTGCATGTGTAATAGAGTGTTTAAGATTATTGAACGCGTGTTGCACCAAGTCATCCCAAATGAAATGGATGTCTTTCTTCAATAAATGCATGAAACCATGGTTTTCAGTGCAATTGCAGACAAAACGACGTAAAAAGTTTTCCTTCCCTTGCAAACTTTGGAGTTCGGTAACGTTGGTTGGAGTGGGTAAATCTAGGATAGCCTCAATATTTAGAGGGTCTATGTGGATTCCATCCTTTGACACAATAAAGCCAAACATTTGACTAGTCTCTACACAGAAAACACACTTTTGTGGGTTTCAATGGATGTTATAGTGGCGACATCTGAGGAAAATGGCTCTCAAATGATCAACATGGTGATCCCGTTGCTTCAAATGAGCAGGCAGGTCGTCAAGATAGGATTCCACCATGTGTTTAATGCTGTGGAAAGCATATGAAATGGTACGTTCGAAGGTAGTGCCAGCATTCTTCAAACCAAAAGGAAAATTTATATAGGCGAAGGTTCCCCATGGGAAGATAAAAGTTGTATTGTGTTGATCTGATGGGAGTATCTTGATCTAATTATAGTTAGAAAATCCATCCATAAATGAAAAGATGACACTTCTGGCACAATTGTCGATGATTTTATCGATGTACGGGGTTGGGAAATTGTCCTTAGGACAAGCCCAGTTCAAATCCTGAAAATCAATACAAAACCTAATAGTACCCAGCTTGTTATTGTCAGAGACTATGTTAAACACCCATTCAGTCAAACGCATGGGGTAAATAAAATCATCCTTAAGAAGTTTTCTGATCTCTTCATTAATGGTTTTTTCTTTCCTCAAATATACTTGACGGAGCTTCTAGCGAACTGGCTTGGTGCCAAGGTAAGTCTTACTCTTGTGAACTACGATGGAAGGGTCTATCCCTGGCATTTCTTCATATATACAAGCGAAAATATCTCTGAATTCTTTAAACAAGGCCGTATAATACTGTATCTCTGAAGGGGAAGAGTCTTGGCCTATTTGGATGTTCTCTAGGATTCTGGGTTTCACTGATATATCAACAGGAATAGTCTTGGTAATGTTACTTAAATTAACCTTAGATCCGACATCATCAGTGAGTATCAGGGGTTGAGGATTGGTTCCTATATCAGATGAAACCGTTGATGCAAATTGTTCTTCTACCATATGGAAATGGGGGAGGAAAGAAGATCACTGATGATGATCTTTCTAGGGCATATCATCTAAGGACATAAATTCCATGATGGACTCATCAGAGGGGAGTATATGTGAAAGATAATCTAGAGATCGGGGGGTTTCAAGCCAATATGGTAGGTGATAGGTATTCGAAGCCACCAAAAGATGATCATTGATGGTGTTCTCACTGGTGGATTGAATAGCTTGGTACATTTCTTCAAAAGGACTCACAGATATGGAATTAGCAACAGACTTTCTTTTATCTATTGTAGAAGTGGAAATCATGTTCACGTATGTTGCATGCAAAACAGGATGAGGATTAGATAATGAAAAGATTCCCATGAGTGAAGAATCTTTGAGAAGACCTACTCCAATGTTATGATATTGAGGATTTGTGAAAGCAAAAAGTGGAACATTGTTTGCAGTATTCGAAGTTACATCAGGTGAACATAAATCTAACTGGTCAACGATAACAATCTTCCCTTGGAATGGGAACTAGATTACCCAAAAAACGGATGAAGCAACAGCTTGCATTGCATCAATTTCGACCTAGGAGAATATTGTAATCTAAAGAAGCGTCAACAACATCAACGTGAATGGAGACTGATTTCCCCCCCAGTTCTACCTGGAGAGAGGGCATTAATCCATAACGTTGAAATCCACGACCATCAAAAGCCTTTAAGGTCGTGGGTGAATGATTAATCTCGAGAGAACCAATAGCTCTCCAACGGGATAAATACATGACCGAGGTTGAGGCTCCCTTGTCCAATATGGTACGATGGATCATCTAGCTTGAAAGCGATAATTTTATTGTTTCTAGGATCCAGTGCTCCAAGGACTGATAGCAAGTTATTCCACTATGTAGGACATGTTTGGAGTACCTCGAGAGTCGACATAGCGCATGGTGCTTGAGCCAAATATTCTACTATATTATAGTATTGGGTGGCACGTGCGTTGGGATTAAGTATGTATTTTCGAAGTGTACTCTTAGGTGGGCGGAGAATTGCATCAATAGCGGGTTTTTCAATTTTAAGACCAGTAGTGGAAGGAGGAGTGGATGTTGAAGGTTTTTTGGGTGGAACATTATTAGTTTTCTTCTATTGAGGAGGGCCATATCTTTGGGATCGAGTATTAATATTAATGGATTCACTTGACGTCATTTTGACTTCATCTATAGAAGATGAAGAAGGCTCATGCAAGGATTTATGGTCAATAAATTGTTGTTGGGTAGGGAAAGGATCTGTAAGGACTATCGGGGTGGGGTTATTTTTCAAAAATTTACTGACTTCTTCTTGATGAGGACACTTTTTAGTGAAGTGGTCACCTCCACAAATTAGGCAAAGAAACTTTTCCTTTCTCTTATTTTTCGAATCAACATTAGGGTTTTGTTTTTTATTTCCTTCCTATTGGTTATCATATTTCTTGGATTTGTTTATACCTTTTTTCTTTCCTCCCGAAGATTTTGTGGATTGGACCGCATTTACTTTGGTGGAGATAACAGGAGGGGAAACATTTTTGGAGGGTGGAACAGGTTGACTAGCTAGTGTGGCTAGTTGATTTTTCTTTTTCGTGGCTTTGGCCGATGATTATGTTTGAACTGAACCAAGAACGCCATCGACAGGTGGCTCTATTGCAGGTCTTGAAGGATCTGAGGTAGGATGAGGAGCATGAGGAATTAGGTCGTACAAAGTGCCCAACTAGGAGTAGAACAAGTCTAGGCACTAAGCACTGCTAATGGCCTGCTCCTCGGTCAGCACCTCCCATGTTGACATCCCTAGAAATGGGGGGAAGTAAAGATTTCATAAACCAATCAGCAAGTAACTCATCGGGAATAAGATCCTTAATCAACCTACGTCTTCGTCTCCATTCATCTATATGATCAGATATATGGGTGGAAGTAGTATGACGAAGCGAGGTAAATAGGTCTGTATTTGTCTCGTATCAGATTGGAAACTAGAAATGTGTTAAAGCATAGAAATAGTTTATATTGATTTTATTACAACCATAGCAATAGATAAAACATTCAGCTCTTTTTGTGTTGTTTTGAAGTGACTCATATATAAATATTATAGGATATATTTTACAAATATTTTAAATATGTGACTTTAAAACATAAAAACACTTTATATTGATTTTATTACAGTGATTAATAATATTTATATATGGGAGATCTTGTGAAGTTACATAACATAAGGTTATTGAATAAACAATAAAAAATTTAATTATTAGCCAAAATAAATTTAATTATGGAAAAAAATGTGGGTGATAAAAACAACACAATAGGGGAGAGATGTTGTAATGTTCCTACCTAACAAAATAATAAAAAATAAAAAATTGGATTATCCGCAAAAAAAATGTTGGCCTTGCACATGGTTTTAAAACCATGTGCAAGGCCTCCTAAACAACCCATGGTTTTATTGTACATGGTTTAGGAGGGCTTTGCAAATGGCCCATGGTTTTATTGTACATGGTTTGTTTGTTCCTAACAAAATAAAAAATAATAAAAATATTATGTTGGCTATAAATAATATTAGATATTAATAATAAAAATATTATATGCCTAAGCAAATCAATGGCTATATATAGGACACACCAAAGGTGATAGCTCCTTGAGTGTAATACTAAAGAAGACTTTTTGCACCTAGGAATATTTGATCCCTCTAGAGCCTAGGATTTGGATCTGTGCTGGTTGCGCCGAGAGGCGCTCTACAGCCCAGTATGGGGGAGATCTTGTCACGTTACGTTCCTCATGTAAATGTTGGCTATAATATTATTTCCTATTATGAGGGAGATTATGACGGAGATGTTGTAACTTTATGTAACGTTACTCATGTAAATGTCGGCTATAAATATTTACTTCTATTTACTTATTGCACCGAGAGAAGTGAAGTGCTTTTCAGCCCAGTATAGGGGAGATCCTGTCACTTTAATCACGTTATGCTAGCAAACATAAATAAATAAAATAAAAAATGGATGGAAAATACAATAAAATAT
>LPNX010939983.1:0-42626 GCA_001517045.1 Pseudotsuga menziesii
TTCTTGGACTTACTCAACCAAGCCAACACCGGTATGCTCTACACACCAAAACGCAGGTTCTAGGTATGAACCAAAATAGTTTCGGCAACAAAACGAATTGCCAATATGGGTGAAAACAACCCCCTAACAGCCAATTCGATTTCCAAGGATGTTTTGGCCCTAACGTGGCCAAAACGGACTCAACAACACCCAAGAAATTTGTGGGTCTCTTCTCAATCTGTTGGGCGTTTCCCAAAAATGATTTCCAGTCATGGGAGAATAAAAATAGACTGCAGAAACGGGCATGAGAAGATGGAGGACTAAGGAAACTCCACTGCGTGGGTATAAAATCAACAAAGTGAGAGTAATCAGCTCCTGCGTGAGGGAAAAACAACTTCCTGCCAGAGAGAAATTACGACTCCCTACGTGAGTGCATGAGGAATGCCCTCTTGGGCGTGAGTGGTATATGGCTTCCCTCTTCCACGTGAGGGAAAATGGGTTGCGACTACCTCCGTGAGTGAAGAATGCGGCTCCCTTCCTTCACGTCAGGGTAATTGGGTGAGAGATCTCCCTTGGGAAAGCCTGGGGTCAAAGTCTGAGAGCCCTGTCAGCACTGATGGCTGCCCATACTCCCCTTTCCCCAAGGAAATAACTGTCAAACTACTCTTTGGAGAGTTAAGTGCTTGGTTGAATAAGACAAGAAAAGTGGTTGGTCGTTGATAGGTTCTCCTTTTGACACTTGGATTCTCCCCATTGGCTCAAGGTTAAACATCCCCCCCCCCTTATCCTTGGGAAATCATGCCCCCATCGGCATCGATTTTAATCACCGAAACATAAAACGATAAATCAATGACGGAGTTTTTGCCTTTAGCTCCACAGTATGATTAATTACAATATTTACATCATATATATTTAATGCAAACGGGGTCAAAACTGAGATGTAACATAGTGAGGGTGTGTATGTGTGTTTGTAAGGTGGATGGTGATAAGGTTAGGGTTTGCATATGTATGTAAAGTCATTAAATTTGTGGATATAAACTATTTGTATTTATTACAACTTTAACTTATTAAAAGGTGTCTCTATTTGTAGCCAACCCATAACATTGTCTATTTTTATTGAATGAAAAAATTGTTTTTCCTATAAAATTCTTCAATAAATCTATCACACAAGTTGGTTTTGTGAAAAACTTAACAAAATTTTGATAAGTAAAAAACCACTTTAAAACACAACCTTTAACTTAAGATTGGACCTTAGAACCTCTAAAATACTTTTGATTATAAATTGCATACAATGATCAATACACATGATTCAAACATAAATCATATTTATCTAAAATACTTTTGATTATAATTTGCATACAATGATTAATACACATGATTCAAATATAAATCATATTTATTAATATAGATCTCTGTATATAAATATATTTATTGTGATATTTACTTTTGAGAAAGATTATTTTATTTTGTATTTTCCATATATCAATTTACATTTCAATTATGTTTTTTTTTTTTTTTAAATGTCTTAATATTACTTACAAATTGTGATATATGAATTTTAAAGTGTAATTTGTAATATTTTTTTCCTTTATTCCAGAGACAACTCCTTTACCCATTATTTATATAAATTTCAATTTGCACTCCAAAATCAGCTTACTTTTATAAGAAAAGTGTTTTAAAAGTTAGATTCTAAGAACATGTTTCATTAACTTAAGCCCACTTAGATTCTAAGAACATGTTTCATTAACTTAAGCCCACTTTTATGGTTTGTTGTGACCCTAACTTTACCTTTAACTCCAAATACAAGGCTATACCTTATTTACAGTCAAAGGGAGATGCACATATTGTGAACCATTTAACTTTTTTCATATTGTGTACGGTTCATCTTCATTGCATTTATTGTTACGAATTTCCAATATTGCATTCTTTGCATTTTTTGTTATGAATTTCTAATATTGCGTTCTTTGCGTTTATGGTTATGAATTTACAAAATTACATTCTTTGGCATGATGTCAGTCAATGTCATTTACCCATGAATTGTCATATACAGATAATTGTCGAACGAACTGGATAGAGGGTCCTAGATTGACAGTTGGGCTATTAAATAGGCAAGAAGCTCAATTCCTCTCTACATCTCAATTCCTCTCTACATCTCTATGTCTGATGTAACGCATTCAATTTGAGCACTTCAATTACTCTTTTCAACTTCAATGGCATTGGGAAGTTCAATTCTCTTTTGTCCAAAGATCTGGGAATCAATGATCCACTGGATAGCTCCTCCATTAAAGTCTAAAACATAATTTCTTGGAGTTTCACTCAGAATTGACTTAGTAAGAATTTCTGAAGCAACTAATTAAAACCAATTGAGATTGCATAGATCCTATTTTACAAAAGGAAACCATTAAATCAAAACCAGATTTTGCCATACTTATCATATTTGTTTCAATAATTTGAAGTATGACATACAATAGAAAAGTACACTGGAATGAAATTACAGCATTCATATCAATGACAAAAAGATCTATTTGGTTAGAATAATGGTTTCCAAATTCCACAACAGCATCATATCAATGACACATCTATTCGGTTAGAACAATGGTTTCCAATTTCCATTTATTGAATATCATTGCAATACAACAAGAATATTTAGCTCTTCATTTAAGAGCAGATCCTGGTAACATCGACATGATCGAGAGAGATCCAAAGGTCTGTAATAGATGTTAGAGATTAAAATAAATAGAGCGTATATACAGGGAGTCTTAAAATCAGAACCCATGAGCAAAGAAAATGACTCTAAGATAGAGACATCTGATCAAGCTGTTGCTCCTCTGAATCAAGAAGCCCTTTCTGAAGAAGAAGCAGATGCAATAGAAATAAAGTCAGCTATACAAGTAGAAGATTATGTTCTATTCACAGGAGATGAATGAAGAAGCTTTGATGGCAAGAAAATAATTTCAGTGGTAGGCCATAACTGGTTAACATGGGGATTGTCTTGGAGAGGCCTGACTATTTACAAGGCCAGCAGACATGGGTAAAGATTTAATCAGGCATACATGTTAATATGGGAGGAATAATCAAGGGTTCCATCTCCTTCCCATCCCATCCATTAAGGCCATCCATATAGTAATCGTCAGAAACATTTTGCTGCTTTGCTTGTGCCAAACTGGACATTACAGACCGTTCATTCATCACAAAAATAACTACAATCAGAAACATTGGCATGCATAAGAATCTAACGATCTGAAAAAGATAAATTTATATAAACAAAAGTTGTTCTTAGACAGCAGCAATTACCTGATAATCCTGATTGATCTTGTGAAATTGAATTCCACAGTTGTCTCCTTTGGAAACATCAGGATGATGCTGTAACCATATTATATCAACACATGAGTACAATTTGATTTTGTTCATAACTTAATTGTTGAATAGCATTGCTATGATCTATAAAACAGGTAAACAGCCAGAACGTACTGTTTCTTGAAAAAAATTCAAGAATGTGTGAGATGGCTGCTTATCATGGAAAACTATTATTTAAAAGAGGGGTTTTCTAGTTTCAAGTGGGCACTTCCCTTTACCTGCAACGCAAGGCGTTTGAAGGCAGTTTTAACATCTTTCTCATTAGCCCCAGGGCTCAATTTCAGAGTCTCATACTCTTCTTTCATCCCAGGGAAAGAAACAGAGGCCATCACAGTTACATTGCTCCTGCCTCCCTGCAAATTCTTCTGCTCCCCACTTTTCTTTCTCAAGAATGAATTCCCCTGGGCACCGGCCATAAGTCTTCTTACAGCGGCAGTCATGATCTCTAACAAAAATACGCTGATCCAGAAACCGAGCTTGAATCCCAGCTGCAAAATAATCCGATCTAAAGGTCCAGATACAAGAATTGCTATACGAAAATCCAGTTAAAAAAACAAAGAACAGAGATTGTTACAAATGTGGCTAAGGTAATCAAAGCACAATTGAAGAATAAATTAATTGCGCTATGCATATATAAAGATCCCATACTCGGACTCGAAAACCAGTTAAGACGGTGGATTTGGATAAGCCCGGAGAAAACGAGATCTCAGAAAATCAACGGCTGAATCGCACGCTAAGAACTGGAAGATAAGATTGCGCATTATTTCCATTAAAAAAAAACAATGGAATGCAAGCAGATCCCACCTTTCCTCCATCTGCTCAATGAAAATTTGGCGACGTATCCCATATCATAAAACTTCGGCGCAGGGGAGATCTTCGGGCGGGATCGAGAGGTTTGAATTTGAGATTGTCTGTCAGGCTGGTGGAGAATTAAATGAACAGACGGTCGCGGACGGAGGGAGACAGAGATGAACTTGACGGAAACGGAGAGAAGATGAACAGGGAGGCCACGACGGTGTGTGAACGGAGGGCCGGTGACGGAGGAAAAACCTGAACGGTGGTCGGAGTGCCGGCGCGATGATTGCCGCCGGGAAAAATCGTCGCGTCGGTAGCTTACTGGTAATAACGTAGAAAACCCTGCGCAGAGAAAATGGAACGTAACAGGTAGCAGGTGAACGGTATAAAATAAATGGCGATGACGGAGAGTTCGACGTACAGCACGGTCAATTACAGAGGACGATTTGTACTTATTATGTAAAACGATATTTAAACTATAGCTAACATTATCACATATTATAATAATAATAAAATAAAAATAAAAATACAACATTTAATATAGTAAGCTACGCTACTAAGTATTTGAAGGCATCCACACAATATAAAGTCTCTGTACAATATTATAAAGTGTTATAGCAAGCTATGCTAGGTAAGTTTTTGAAGGCATCCACACCATTCAAGTGATATCTTGAAAACTAGCAAATTACATAGGATAAAAATTGATATTGAATATAGTCAAAATGATATCTTAAAAACTCAATATATATCAATTAAACAAGATTATAGAAATAATTATATTCATAATTTTCAATAGAAAGTACAGCATGAGAGGGCCAAATGGTTAAGAGCATGTGTTTCCTCTTAGGAGGTCACAGGTTCAAATCCAGAGGGGGTAGTGTATGTACACCTCTGTAGACTTTAGCATTTAAATCGCTGCGCAAAGGGGGGTCCCTTGTCCCACAAACAAGGGGGTCTCATACACCAATTTGGTGTCTCGCTTGGCGGTGAACTTAAAAATAGATTGTTATTATTATTATTATTAAAATAACTTATCTAATTAAGTCATAATAACTAACTTTTTTTAATTAAGTCATATTATTATGTTAACTAATTTTTTTAATAACTTTATATAACTTTAAAAAATATTAAATAACGAATTCAAATATTAAATTTAACTTAAAAATAATAATCTGAGAACTAGTTAGACCTAGCCTATATATACTTATAGAAAAACATATTTTTGACCAATAAAAAAACTTGTAGGTAGAACCGAAAAGTAAGAACTTGTCAAGTAAATTAGTCAGGTCTAAAAGGCCGACCAAATTTGATAAACTTGTCTAGTCGAGAGTTAGACAAGTTTCACCCAACAAGTAAAGAAAAAGAAAAAGAGGTCGACATGAAAATTAATTTTTATTAACTGAGCAGTAAACTCAAGTTTAGTCGGCTCAGTTTTGGCTAAGTGGTATCAGAGCAAGGTTTAAGAAAGAAATCTTGTCTTAAAAAGTGGAAAAGTAATTTTCTAAGAAAAGTTAATTAAAAATTCAAAATGGCTTCCACTTCTCGCTCATTGCAAACTCCAATTTTTATAGGAAAGAATTATGAATATTGGTCTCTAATTATGAAGGATTTGTTCAAAGGTCAAGATGTCTAGGAGATAGTCTAGCATGGTTATGCAGAACCAACAAATATGACAGCATATAACAAACTCACACAAGCTAAGAAAGATGTCCTGAAGGAACACAAGAAGAAAGATGGAAAAACTGTGTTCTACATACACCAAGCCATGCATGAAAGCATATTCCCAAGAGTCGTAGCAAAAAATAATGCTAAGTAGACATGGGATACATTGGAGACCGCCTATCAAGGTTTTGATAAGGTAAAGACATCCAAGCTGCAAGTTCTGAGAAGAGATTTTGAATCTCTGTCCATGAAATATTAAGAGACTGTAGACACATTCTACACCAGATTTGTTGGTTTGATAAACCAACTGAAATCTCATGGAGAAGACATAGAAGAGAAAATGGTGGTTGAAAAAATTCTCAGAATTCTTCCCGCAAGATTTGAAAACTTAGTTGTGACCTTAGAAGAATACACAGACATGTCGAAATTTACCATCGATGAGCTGCAAGCTTCACTCATCAATCATCAACATACACTTAGCAGAACACAAACATCATTGGAATGTGCATTTGCAGCACAGTCATCCATAAGCCGTGGTAGAGGCAGGGGGAGAAACAACTTCAGAGGCAGAGGAAGAAGTTCTTCAAGAGGAGGATGAGGTAGAAGTCCTGCAAATGTCGGCAGTAGAGGAGAGAATTAGAACCCAAGTCAACCAAGTGGCCAGAGGTTTGATAAATAAAAAATCCAATGTCATTACTGTAAGAAATTTGGTCATTATGCATATGCGTATAGGAAGAAATAATATGACTAAGAAAGGCAAAGTCCAAATCAGTCGACCAACACCAACACTTCGACAAGTATAATGTTAATGGCATTGACATCTCAAATTGAATGTAATGCTCTTCAAGAAACTCCACATGGCATATGGCACTTAGACTCAGGATGCGGTAATCATATGACTGGTAATTTAAATTTGTTTTCCAGACTAGATAATTCAGTTCAAACTGATGTTACACTTGGAAACAATGTCCAAGTTACTGTTTTAGGAAAGGGCACTGTTGATTTTCTAACCAAACAAGGGGAGAGTAAGTATATCCCTGATGTCTATCATGTCGAAGGTCTGAAACATAATTTGTTAAGCATTGGACAACTGATACAGAAAGGCTACAGAGTCTATATAGAAGATGATCATTGTGTGATTAAATACAAGCGTCCAAGTGACCAACTGATAGTAAAAGTTCCAATGACAAGCAATCGGTTGTTTCCATTGAGGATAGTTCCCGACATGAAAGGGAAGACAAATACAGGAGCTGCATTGAAGGAAGAAAGTAAAGAAACATTCGAGTCCATCGAAAAGAAAGAAAATGGCAGCACTAATTTGTAAGCTGCATTTCAGACAAAAGTTCAGGATGAATCCTGGTTATGGCATTTCAGATTTGGACATCTGAATTTTGGTGGGATGAAGCTACTGCACACAAAGAATATGGTGAAAGGATTGCCATTGATTGACATATAATAAAAGGATTGTGAAGGTTGCATTTTTAGCAAGTAGCAAAGAGATACTTTTCCAATCGAAAATTCATATAGAGCACACACACCACTTGAAATTGCGCACTCTGATATTTGTGGTCCAATGCAGACTTCATCCATTGGTGGCTACAATTATTTTCTAACTTTCATTGATGACTACTCAAGAAAAACATGGGTATATTTTCTGAAACATAAATCTGATGCATTTAGTTATTTTCAGTAGTTCAAGGCACTCGTGGAGAACCAGAGTGGACACCAAATCAAGATCTTAAGGACTGACAGAGGAGGTAAATATGTTTCAAATGAATTTCTAAATTTTTGCAAGACCCATGACATACAAAAATAATTCACTGCACGGTATACACCTCAGCAGAATGGTATTGCTGAAAGAAATAACAGAACCATCATGGAGATGCCACGCAGCATGTTGGAAGCCAAAAATTTTCCAAATGAATATTGGGGTGAAGCAGTCACAAATACTATATACATTATGAACCGGTGTTCGACAAAGAGTGTGAAGAACAAAGTTCTCCAAGAAACATGGACATGTATGAATCATAGTGTTTCTCATTTAAATTTTTTTGGTTGTGTTGCATATGCTCATGTTCCAGATGAGCCGAGAAAGAAGCTAGACAAGAAGGGACAAAAATGTATCTTTGTCGACTATTCTAAAGACACAAAAGCATACAAGTTGTATGATCCTGTCACAAGGAAAGATAACGAGTCTAGAATGAATCATGGGATGGAATTGTCGACATAAATGTCAAGATTGTGTCGAATGTCGAAAATGATGATATGGAAGAGGAAGTGGTTCAAACACCACATGTAAGTCGACCGGTCGTAGCATCGTCGACTCCCATGACACCATGACATGATTCAGCACAAGGACCATCGACACAATTAGCAACTCAAGCTACACCGACAAGCACACCAAGAGGACAACAAACTCCATCGAGCATTTCGTCAAGGTCGACATTGACAGAACCGGTGAAGACTAGAATTCTGCGTGAGATACATGAAGCTGGTACACCAAATTCATTCTCTCTCTTTGCATTATTTTCTCCTATATATGATCCACTGACATTTGAAGAAGTTGTTGAAGAAGAAGTGTGGGCACAAGCCATGGATGAAGAAATATAATGCATTGAGAAGAACGAGACATGGAAGTTGGTTGATGTACCAAAAGACAAAGATGTAATCAGTGTCAAATGGATTTATAAAACAAAGTAAGATGCTGATGAGAATGTGCAGAAGCACAAAGAAAGGATGGCAGCAAGAGGTTTCACACAACAACCTAGCATAGACTTGAATGAAACATTTGCACCTGTTGCATGCATGGATACAGTCAGAACAGTCTTGGCCATTTCTACACAAAACAAATGGCTTGTTTATCAAATGGATGTCAATTCAACATTCTTAAATGGCTATCTACAAAAGGAAGTATATGTGGAACAACCACAATACTATGAAGTTACAGGTCAAAAGCATAAAGTGTATAGGCTGAAAATGCACTCTATGGTTTGAAGCAAGCTCCTAGAGATTGGTATAGTCGGATTGATTCCTATCTAACTGAAAATGGGTTTCACAAAAGTGAAAGTGAAGCGACATTGTACACCAAAGTTGATGAGCAAGGTAAGATGTTAATTGTCTGCTTGTATGTAGATGATTTAATATTTACTAGCGACTTTGGCATAGCAGATTTTAAAGCAGTCATGGAAAGTGAATTTGAAATGACTGATGTGGGGCTTATGAAGTTTTTTCTGGGCATTGAAGTTCAGCAGTCTAAAAGTGGTATTTTTATATCATGGTCTAAGTATGCAAGTGAAGTTTTAAAAATATTTAATATGTCTAATTGCAAGAGAGCCTTTACCACGGGGGCTTCACTTGTTGACCAATATCCTATCACATTAGTTCATATTGTGGGTTTTAAAATGATAAAAAATCGAACAAATATATTGCAGGTATTGGGGGGGTGAGGGGTTTAAGGTATTGGGAGGGGGTTTCAAAAAAAAGAGTTTGGGTCAAATATCTCTCGAAATTAAGGGTATTCTTTAATATCCTACGATTGCACGTGCTATGTGAGAGGTTCACTGAGTGAAGTCCCTGTGACCCCGACACTAGTAATAACAGGTTTAAATATGAGCAAGGATAATGAAGGATCAATTGTAGATCCTACATTGTTTAAAAGGCTTTTTGGCAGCCATATGTATTTGACAGCGACAAGACCAGAAATTATGTATGGAGTAAGTCTGATCTCAAGGTTCATGGAGTTAGCAAAAGACTCACATTGGCAAGCAAGTAAAAGAATTCTGAGATATGTAAGTGGCACAAAAGACCTTGGTATTATGTATTCAACCTCATAAAATTTTAAACTCATTGGATACACTGATAGTAACAATGGAGGAAGCATAGATGACAGGAAAAGCACATATGGGTACACATTTCATTTTGGTATAGGTACACATTTCATGGGCTTCAAAGAAACAACCCATAGTAACTCCGTCTTCAGCATAAGCATAGTATGTTACAGCAACAAGTGCTGCATGTCAAGTTGTCTCGATGAGGAGAGTGTTGAAAGACTTGTCACAGAACTATCAAGAACCGACAACCATCTTCTGTGACAAGAATTCAACCATTGCATTATCAAAGAATCATGTGTTTCACAAGAGAACCAAGCACATCGACATAAGGTTTCATTTCATAAGAGAGTTGGTGAACAACAAAGAAATTTGTTTGGAATTTTGTAGGTATGAAGATCAACTTGCAAACATCTTTACAAAACCATTGGCAAATGACACATTCCAATATCTGCGTAGTTATCTTGGAATGACAAGTTCTGCAGAGTGAACTCTGTCATGAATAGAGCATGTCTAAGCTCTGAAACATTTTGTAAATTTTGTTTTAAAAAAAATCTCCATCTGCTCATAATTAAGAGGGAGTGTTGGAAAAAGTAATTACTCGCAGATTTGTATCTGATCTCATCCGACTCTGTCAGAATCTGTATCAGTCAAGATCTTGTCGGTCAGTCTTACAAGAGGAAAGAGTCCATGATTCACCAATGTAAACCAGTCGAATCAATTTCTGAAGCTAAGTTGTTAGGTAGATAGTTATTACAGTCTTCGAATTAATTTCTGAAGCTAAGTTGTTAGGTAGATAGTTATTAGAGGCTTTAATGGTGAGTTAATCGATTCATGTAGAAGCAATTTTTCAGGTTTCCTATAAATAGAAGAAAAAGATTGTAACTCAGGTTAGACACAATAGAGAGCAAGAGAGAGCTCAAATGATAGCTCAAATGATAGCAGAGAGTGAAGAAAGAATTGTGTTGAAGCTCAAGCTTCTCTAGTTTGGATCCACAAGTTTGTATTATCTTTGTTATTTACGGACAATATATATATGAAATAGTTTATGGTTGAATGCATGTTTATTTAGCGGCACAATATTTCCAAATTTACTTGTGTAAATGTTTTTACAATTACGGTTGAGTTAAAGAACAAGAACCCATTAATTTCTCACTCCGTGAAAGTTCCAGGTTTTAGGTCGACTCAAGTCCTCCTAAATATTTGCGTATATGTTTTTATAAGTTCTCTATAATTATTAATGCGTCCATTTTTACTTCATCTTACTCACATGTGAAAAGCATTTGTAATTTTTAAGTCTTTTAGACTAAGAAACATGTCGAAGAGGTCAACCTACTAGCGGGCCAAGTGAAGTTACGGACAAGTGGCCGAGCCGACGAAATTTGATAAACTTGTCTAGTTTCAACAGACAAGTAAAGAAAAAGAAAAATAGGTCGACCTGAAAATTAATTTTTATTAAGTTTAATGGGCTAGGTTTTGGCTAACATCTTGAACATCAGACAAACTCAGTAATCATTATAAGTCTCGTAGACATGGCTGGCCCAAAAAATATCCGATCCACCATTGCTCTTACAAGCCCATGCTGTGGCAGTCCAGCTTCAAGCTAGTCGAAAATGGTGCATAGCTCTGCCAGACAACGACTGAAGCTCTCTGAGAAGTCGTCCGTGTAACTTTTGGCACCATGTGGGCCACTAGCTAGCGTAACAACCGCCGGATTCAGGTGGCGTGCGCCCACCAGGAATTCCAACAACCCCGATTTATTACTCAGATTGAACATATGAGGAAATTGCCATATACAGTTCACTATTACAATCTCTCCTTCCTGGGGCTGGATCTCTTTCAGGCCTTTCAAATCTGTTTCCTGGAACCAAAATGGGATCCCCACTGAGGTAGCGTACTCCGACAGCCTTCTTCGGGTATGGCCAGAATAGAGCACATGACAATCATGATCCTCTGCCCATTTGATTGCAGTGATTCTCATGTGACCAACTCCAGAATTCCTCAGGACCTCCATTAATGGCGGCTATTGCATGCCCTCCATGATATCGAAGTCAATAATATGGATTCCCACATTAGTAGCACCGCCAGCCGCCTCTATTGCTTCTAAAATGCATTGATTTGGTTAGCAGTGAAATGAGGTATTCTTATGTAAGGATAAGCTACATGCAGCAGCTTCAGTGCTTCCAGAAAATGGTTATTGGCACTTTTATCATTGAGCTCGATATCCCAACGGGCGAAGGAATTATTCACATGAGAGTGAAGCAGAGCATCGAAGAGATAGTAAGCCACTCTCTCCATGGTGAACCCTACAGGTGAAACAAGCTCTCGCAACCTGCAGAGTAAAACTTCCACAAGATAGCGTGATTCCTGCTGCGACATTGCTTCTGCGCATGTTGTCAAGAGATGTAGGAGCCTCAATCCTTTGTATTCCATTTCTTCACATCCTGCTCCATCATCTGTCTCCATTGATTTTGATTTGTTGCCGCTGTTTGTGACCACAGCAGTACGCTCAGAAACCAGTTGATCCCCATGAGGAATCTCATGAATAATGACTATTGGGCATTCGAAGATATTGGCTGGATCTTTCTCTATATTATTATTGTCATCTTGCAACCCTGTATCAATTACATACTCGTCGACTGCCTGCAGGTCTTTTGGCAGCGATAGATTATTAGCGCCGGAGTAGCAATTGATTAAACCAATATCCCATGACGACCATTCGGCTGCATCCAAATCCACGTCCAACTGTTCTTCTACTTCTGCACAATGATTGTTAGTATCTTCATATTGAATGTGATTATTGAATATATGATCCCAATCAGCTTGTTCAGAAAACCATGATGTTCCCATTTCAGCTTCGATGCTGCCCACTTTCGACATCGGATCCAATGCAAATTAAAACAAAATGGTAGGCCTGAGTGAAAGTCTATAACAATGAACAATTACCATCATTTTCGTCTTTGAATTTTCCATGAAAATAATGCAGCATTAAAGATTATGCAACTTAACTGTACCTGAGATTGATGATTTCCAGAGATGTTTCACATCCCAGGGATTTTATTCCGCCCTAACCCTAAAAAAAAGCAAAACCAGTATAATAATTTTCTTCACAATTTACATCTCGATGGTAGTACTTTTGACAAGGATGGATTTTTCTAGTTGCAGGTAGATGTGAATTGAGAAACCCGTCGTGGATATTCTTTTGATAGCATTTGCACCAGGAGGTGCAAAAAAACAGGGAGAGGGTAAAAATATTTTGTCTTTTCACAATTGAGGCTTTGTTTTTTACCTTGGGAGAGTGCATATTAATACTGGGTTTTGAAATGTTATGTTAAGACATTTATAATTGAGTTTTTTGAAAGCTTAAAATTAAAACTCTTATTAACAATGTTAGTTGGTTAAGGTCTGTTTATTTATATAGTTCTGTTTAATTTATGGTTAATCTATTTGAAAAAAGTGCTTGCTTATAAGAGCAACCTTAATAGTCTATGGTCAAACTACTGGTCCTTTTACATTGTTAATAATTCAAGCAAATTTTAAAGCAATTTTGTGAACCAAACGATTAGTGACTATCAATGAATATGTTTAAGAAATTATTTTAAGTATTAGTACTTAAGAGAAGAATGGTAATTATTTCAAGTTTTATTTGTTTCATTTAATCCATTATTTCAAGTTTTATTAGTGGCATGGTTAACCCCCTTTTAATGTTATATGAATTAGTTGAAAATGATTACAACTCTTGGCATTTTTTTATATTTTTTGTAAGACTATCATTAGTTGTGTAGTTATTAGGGAGGTGTTTGTTCATGAAATATGTTACAAGCAGGGGTTATAAAACTTTAAAACTTATCAATGTGTCTATTCTAGAACTACCAATGTGTAAGTACAACACAGGAGCCCAAATTTTACATACAAAGATTACTTGGTAAGACTCTTAGTAAATCTTAAAGGCTTTTATTAAGATTTTATTTGATTATTGGGATATCTTAACTTACTCAATTTCCAAAAATTTATGTTTGATTTCTTTGTTTTGAATGCAGAATGATGAATTTTTCTTTTGATTGTTTTAACATCCCGCAACCCACAAATCCGCAACTTGCGGATTGCGACAAACCTTTCATTTAATATTTCATTTTTTTTAAACCTACATCCCGTATCCTACAAATGCGGGGTGCGGGAGTTCGTATTATTTTTCGTTTGGTCTGTGTATGCCCGCAACGCACAGACTGCAAAATGCGGGATGTGGAGCTAATTGAATCAAGTTTGTATTATTTTGCATTCCCACATACTGCAACCTGCAAGTTGTGGAATGCAGGTTGCGGAACAATTAATAAACTTGCAAATTTTTTTTGATCCTCGATCCTGCAAAGGTGATCCTGATGTA
This sequence comes from Pseudotsuga menziesii, assembly GCA_001517045.1. Lineage (NCBI taxonomy): Eukaryota > Viridiplantae > Streptophyta > Pinopsida > Pinales > Pinaceae > Pseudotsuga > Pseudotsuga menziesii. The sequence goes on from LPNX010939983.1 coordinate 14,005, forward strand.
TTTTTTCTTGTCGGTAAATTGCAAGATGATGCGTGTAAAAAATATATATACGCTGGTCTTTTACAATTTATTTACCACTTTTTAACTGTTGCGAATTACTGGGGTGCGTGAATTATTGCTCTACGTTAATTTTACCATGCAATTTTATCATAGTCTAATTGGATTACAGGTTAGTATTTTGGTCATTTCTTCTTTAAATTTATCACTGTGGTCAATGCTGAATTAGTTTTAATTTTCGCTTCGAGTTGTTTTTTCTTTTAAACACAGTTTTTTCAATTTGCAACAATGGAAAATTCTACTCGATGCAAAAACCTGGAAAATGATATGTTCACCAAGGATCTGAACTTTGGTATTTTCTCACATACCAGTGGCAGAATCACTAAAACTTACCAAATAGAATGGTCTAGGGTTTATGAAATTTTTGACAATGACAAATTTTCTAATATTCAAGACAACCCATTGGCCTACGAAAGAATCAAGGATTCTAGACTTCATTCTCTTGCTGCTGGACCTGCTATCCTCTCGTACAATGACGTGGTCAAATGGATAGTAGAACATGCGGACCCGAAATCCTATTGTTTGAATGATAGTAGAGGGTTAGAGATAGCCAATTTCCGTCACAAGTTATTTATGAAGGCTTATGCCCTTAAACCGATAAGACAACCACTTACTGCAGATTTTGCACAAACCTCCAAAAGTAGGTTCAATTTCAAAGAAATGTTAAAATCGTGGATGAACCAACCTAGTAAATTCTTGAAGAGGTCTAACGAACTTTACCCTCTTACATGGTTCAAAGAACCTTATTCGCAGCTATGTTATGCAGACTGTACGACCTTCTTAATTGTTCTGTGTTCAATACTAAATGGGCTCTAGTAGCTCATTATGTTTTAGCAACTGGTGATTCTTTCCTGTGGGCATCCATGTTGTCGCTAGAACTCAAAATTTCTATCCAAGAGTACCAAAAGGCCACTGCTAGAAAGAAACCCAATTTCTTCTTTTTAGCCTTCATTTATGATATATTGTGCACTGAATTCAAATATCCTAATTTGGGATGGAAGTGGAGTTTTCCGGCTCCCTCGATACCCATTTATTATTTAGAAATGTGGGATACTAACTATGCACCTAGGTTATATGATATATGTCAATACTTCCTTGGCACCATCTATTTTTTAATATTCAGGAAGCACGCTCCTGCATTTTCATTTGAAGCCATAGGTTTGATTGGTACAATGGGTGACTCGTATGTTGGCAATAATTTTTCGTACATAAGAATTTGGGTTAGCAACAATGTTCATATGCTTCCCATAATTGTCCCTCATAGGTTAGTTCTAGAAGAAGTGGCTTTCCAAACTGTCAATTATGGGGTTTACAAGAACCTGATTGGCCCTAAGAAAAAATCTTGGCCCAAATTCCCTTTGCACCTTGGATCACTGGTCATTCCAACTTCAACCTCGGCTGCAGTATTAGGTGAACAGATATAGTCTTTGAAGCTTGGTTTTGCCACGAAGAGAAAACATGATCCCAAGGGATGCCTCAATGCCCACTTTAAGCAGTATCATATCAAAATTAATTATGTGCATGAGGAAATTCCTGACGATTCTATTTACCAGGGTGTTAGTACATTTTTTGAAGTGTTGGGGAGAGCCAAAAGCAAGGATGAGGAATCCACCATATTGCATCATCAAAATGAACTAAAAGAGAGGATTCAGTGTTACATGGCACTGCAGATTGACGTCTTGGAGAAAGTAAGAAAGGACAGAGAACAAAAGGAAGTTGAAGCAATGAAGAATTCATCAATGGCAATTTTTGCGGATGGAGACAAGGGAAAAGGTTTAATGGAAGACCTGCTAGAGGTACCCGTTAGGAAGCAATTCAAAGCCTTAATAATTACGTCAACATAGTCAAAAGAGAAGATGGAAATAATGACCTATGTGCTGAATACTTAGGAAGTTTCAGCTCCTGTGACTGTTACTCATATCCTGGTGATTGCTGCAGTCAGTAAGCTAAGTGATACTGAAGAAATAGTTCAAAAAAAACCATTCAAAAGATTGAAGGTGAAAGCTTCTTCCTCCACGGGTCCTATTATCGATTTGGTTGATTCAGATTTAGAAGAAGAGGTGATAGCCTCTACACCTGTCACTGAAGAGGTGGATCAATATTTGCAATCATTAACAGATTTGTTGGATGGTGATGGTAAGAAATATTCTATATCTATTTCTACAGTTTCACAATCTTCATCTGTGTCTATGTGTTCGTATGTAGCATTGCTCCTTTCATCCATCCATACTTTATCTGCGTTGCCCGCAGGAGGACGCATATCACAGGCACTGTATGAATTGTATCAGGATATGATATCTACACTTGAATATGTCACATATGATATCGTGCAAATCCCCATTTCACTACATGTTATTTCAGAAGCACCAATTTTCAAGATTCCCTTACACCTACCATCAATTACTCTGTTAAGATTGTCTCGTAGTGAAAAGCTTTTGGGGTCTTTTTCACCACTTTCATCTGTCGATCTCTAGTTTCTATCTTCTGAATCTTCAACCCCACTCTCGTCTTCAATTGTTCAAATAGATTCTGTTCAAAACATTTCAGAAGCACCAATTGTGAAGATTCCCCTAGAGGTATCAATAGTTACTCCATCAACATTATCTGGTATTGAAAATTTGTTGGTGTCTTCGTCACCACTTTCAGCTCTCAATCTTCACTTGCCATCTTCAGATTCTTCAACCGGAATGCTTTCTTCTATTCCTGAAATATTCCCAATTCAAAGCAATTTGCAAGCACCAATTTTTAAGATTCTTGTAGATGTACCCTTAGTTACTTTGTCAACATCATCTAGCACTGAAGAGTATTTAATGTCTTCATCACCACTTGCAGTTGTCAATCTACATTTTCCATCTTTCGAATCTTCAACGCTACTCTTGTCTTCCATCTCTGAAATAAGCCATGTTCAAAACATATGTCCTTTGAGTACTCACATTACCATGACCATGCCCTCTCCTATCATTATTCAAACATCCTCTTTAGTGTCCACAGTGATTAGCACATCTAGATCCATTGATCCAAGAGATGAATTTGATGAAGAGATTGTTGTCTCTCTTGGAGAATATTATTATAGCAAACTTGATAAATCAGTGATTAGAAAGGGAAAAAAGAGGGGTAGGGATCAAATTGGGATGGAAGTATCTGTTTCTGAGCAAATACTTTGGACTCAGCAGTTCGGTGACCCACAGGTAGATGCAGTAGATACAAATGCTGCTTTGGGTGCATTCATAGGTGCCAATATCCATGCTGTTAGTAATTTAAATAGGTATTTTGATAGGAGGAAAGAAGAGATAACCTAGTTGAAGGAAGAACTTGAGAAGAGTAAAAGGGAACATGAGGCTCATGTTTCTGATCTTATGAATACATCTGAGGATAAGTACAATGAACTACAAGTAAAAAGTGCCTTTCTTCAGGTTGAGCTGCAAAATGAGAAGATCTCAAATGTTGCCTTTAGATAGAGGATATATATTCATTTGAAAAGAAATGTGAAGATGCAACTACAAGTGCATCTTCCTCTTTGTTCTCAGGTTTTCACAAGAAGAATTTAAGCAGTTAGCTATCAAGAGAAATGAGGACCATTATGAGTTAATAACTTAGTTGTTTCATAGTTTAAATGATATTTATGAAACATATATTTCTTTTGGTCAGATGGCCATTGTACATGAAGATCATGTGGAAAAGAGGGAGAAATATTCAAAGGATTTGGATGAGATTGTAGACTGGTAAAGGTACAGGAAGGACAAACCAAAAAACATTATCATCCTCAACAACTTTTAGCTAAATAAAGTCAGAGCAGTACTCCGTGCTTGGCTTGATCTTAATGAGATGGTCGATGAGACTATAAAAAAGGCACAAACTGTGTGTGCAAGAAGATGGTATGTTGTTGACAATATCATGGAGGCTTTGTTTTTTCCCACAATAAATCTTATTGAAAACGTGTGTCCTCCAAAATTGATGATCGAGCAGGTTGAATGGCAGAGAGATGAAGCAAGTGAGAAAATCCAAGGGCTCAATCATATAATGATTGAGGATGTCAATTGCTTAATCAGACAAGCATTGGCTATTGAGTGCAAGGTCCACATTTACATCTGCATCTAGCATAAGTTAGCTAAAAATGAAATGGAGAATTATAGATGTGATGTTCAACTTGGTTTTGAATCAGCTAACTATCCCAACATTGAGGAATTGCTAGGGATTTGGAGCAGATGGCGGGATTTCCTTGGATATTAGTTTTATATAGATTTGTCAATCATAATTTGATGGAAATCTACTTTTTGTAATAATTATTTAAAGGGTGGGTTTCACATGTAATAATGACTTTTTGGAAGGCAAAAATATGGACAAGAGTTTGGAAATACCTCTCTTTAATTGATGTTTTGTAATTTTGTGCAAATCTGTTTAATACAGTAATGATATTTTTTCATGTCTCTTTTTGTTTATTTGATTAAGTTTCCTTAATGAATGATGAGTTTTCTTGTTTGAGATGATTCAATATTACTGTTAGTATTTTGTAATCAAGTAGTACATTTATTCACAGCCTTGTTAGTGACTCATGTACTGATAAGATTTTAATAGAGCTTATTTTATTAAAAGCTGTATCTATTTCTGCAAATGATTACATAGTAAATTCGATAATACATATGTTAATTTGTTAATTTATGCAAATCCATCCGAGTCTTTTATTCAATTTAATTTTTTATTCTATAGGTTTTAAATGACATGTTCTCATGGGCTTTTGTACCTTGCTTTCAAGTGTGTACGGATGGAAGATGGAAGGTCATAATCATCGGTGACATAGACTGTCTTTAAAATATCATTAAAATTATGAGTAAAACTGTTGTAATAAAACGATTTCATTTTTTTTAATTATTCTAAATAATGTGATTGATTTACTTTTAAAAGTTTATGAAATTCCCACATGCTCGTGTATAAAATCATTATAATTTTTTCAAAGTATTCTAAATAGTGAGATTGATTTTTTTTAAGAGTTTATGAAATTTCTACATATTTATATCTAATTTTTTTATTATTCAAGTTTAGTTTTTATTTACTTACTTTTAATTAATATATATATATACCTCATCATGAAATAATATAAAGTATACCTAGCATAGTAGTTTTCTAAGTTCACAAGTAGCACAAATTCATGTTAATCGATCTCACCTAGCTTAGAATCTGTTGAGAATTAAAAGAGATATACAAGCTGAATTGCAAGCCTCTTGATCTAGTGAACATGGATTTGGGTGCAATTTATTTCCTTTGGTTTCTCTTTTGATTTGATAATAGACATGGGACATTAAATTTTCATGTTATACATGTTACTTGGATATTTTAAAGCAATTGACAGGGGTAACTTTGTGCAATGATTTAGGATACAATCAAACAGGATTTCATCCTTGCGCTGCTAGGGTTTGGAAGACTGTTTCAGGTGTTTCTGGCTAAGTGGTCCTCCTGCGCTGCCTGGCCTCTGGGGCCCCTTGGGTGCAGGAGCGGGAAGGCTCCCCGGGTGTCAGGGTATCCCTGAAAGTTCTATAGATAGAAGAAGGGTCTTCAAGGCCCAACGGGCCTGAAGGCACGGGACGCACCGACAAAGACCAATGTGAGAGTCAGTCCACTGGCCGCAAGTCTGGAATGGGGGGCTACCTTACGAAAGCCCCCACCATCCCCATAGTTCATGTCTGATCTGAGAAGGTTAGGGGTACGGTCGAGCTCTGGAAAGAAAAAGCTCTGATAGGTAATTTTGTGGGGATATGTCCCAAGGAAAATGATCTAATTAAATGAATCAGCAGGGGTTTGGAACCTTAAGGGACACTATGATTTGCAACTTGGCTCAAAGGGTTTCTTCACGATAATCTTTTTCAATCAGGAGGACCGCGATCGGATCCTGGAGGGTGGCCCTTACTTCTTTTTTTCTGCTGGGCTGTACCTCTGGCCATGGAAGGAGCGTTTCAAACCTGAAATAGAAGACTTGACAGTGGCCCTAGTTTTGATCCGACTTTTCTCTCTTCTGGGGGAATACTGGGATCCGGATACCTTGAGGGACATAGGGAATTCCCTGGGTGAGTTCATTAAGGTGTCGGAGTAGAAAAAAGCCCAAAGGTATACCTCCTTTACCAGGATTTGTGTTTACCTGGACCTCTCCAAGGAACTGCCAGAAGCCATAAACCTATGTTGGGGGGATGAAGAGTGGCTCCAACCCATTGACTATGAGCAGATACATTTTAGATGTAGGCAATGCCATGAGTATGGTAATTTGGGACGGAACTGCCCGCGGCTGGAGGTCAAGACAGCTCCTTCTGAACCTGGCCAGGAAAAACCCGGGACAATGCAGGATGGCTTTATCCACGTTAAGAATCGAAGAAGGAACAAGGCCTCAGGGCATTCTAAAGCTAAGAGAGATGCGCCAGCGCGGGAGTCTCGGTCTAGGAATGATCTTGAAACCTTGGAAGGCTTGGAGGAGGAAGGATCACCTAAGGGGAAAGAATGTGATGCTCAGCCCACCAAAGCCCCAAAACCTTTGGAGGGGGTCGAAGCCCAGCAGATGGAGATAGTCGAGGAAGATGACGATGAGGAAATGGAGTTAGGAGAACTAGACCTGGATGCGATAGAAGCAGAGTGTGGAAAGAAGGGGAAGGGTTATGTGTCCAAACGACAGATTGAACTCCTTCAAGAAGCTATTATCAAGGAAAGGGCCCACCCGAACCTGGGGGTTGACCCTGATCCCCTTACCGTGCATAAGCGGAAGCCTGCAGAGGAGGAACAACGCAGAGGAAGGAAGTCTAACAAGCAACGCATTGCAGAGATAGGAGTTAAACTAATCGAATTAGGCCAGTATCCTACGATTAGGGCGGCCTTTTCTAAAGTGTCTAAAGTTTCCCAATGAAGGTAATCTCCTGTAATATTAGAGGGTGTGGTAACCCCAGGAAGTGGAAGACTATCAACAGAAAGATTAAGCAGGAGAGCCCTGATATCCTCTTCATCCAGGAAACGAAATGCAGTTCTGAGGGTATGGATAAAATAAACAGTAAAATATGGAAAGGTAGTCTGGTGATGGCTGTAGATGCGTCGGGACAGTCTGGAGGTGTAGCAGTCCTCTGGAATCCTCAAGTGGTGGAGCTCTCGAACTGGCGAGCCAATAAATTCTCCCTTATAGCATATTTCCACCACCTTGTTTCAGGGATGAAGGGAACTGTGGTAAACACCTATGGTCCTAGCAGCTTCCCTGAAAAATAGGCCTTCCTCAACTTCCTGGAATGGGTCAATAGACAAGCGGAGGGAGCTATATGGGTAATGGGAGGGGATTTCAACCTCATAGCCAACCTTGGGGAAAAAGAGGGAGGTTGAAGATCATTGGACAGATATCAAGAGGCCTTTGGGGCCTTCTAGGCCGGCAGTTCCTTTGTGGACCTTGAAACCAGTAATGGGTGGTACACTTGGAACAACAAGCGGGGGGGTGAACACCTGGTTGCTTCCTGCCTCGATAGTTTTTTGGTCTCGGAGCTCCTACTTCAGGAAACAGGAGAAGTTATGACTGAGGTCCTCCCGGCGGCTGGATCTTACCACTGGCCCATCTTCCTTCATTGGGATTGGTCATGCACCAAGATGGGGAAACCCTTTTGGTTTGAACAATTCTGGATGGAGAATAAAGACTTCAAAGACCTCGTGTAGCAGTGGTGGCAGGAGTTGGCCCCCCCAACCGGCACAACAATGTACTGCTTCCAACAGAAACTCAAATCTCTCAAATCCAGAATCCGTACTTGGAATAAGGAGGTGTTTGGTAACATTTTTGAGGACAAGAAAAGACTGATTGCTGACCTGGGTCAACTAAGTCAGAAAGGAATGATGGAAGGATGGGATGAGGACATGTAGAAGAAAGAAAAGGATCTATGGGGGCAGCTGGAAGCCCGGGAAAAACAGGAAGGAATATATTGGAAACAAAAATCCAAAGTCAAATGGCTGCAGGAAGGAGAGAAAAACACCAAGTTCTTCCATAATTCAGTCATTCAGGATAGACATTCCTCGAGGATTGTGAATCTTAAAAAGATGGAAGGGGGTCGAATAGAGACTCACTGAGAAATCGAGGAGGAACTCAACCATTATTTCACAGAAATCCTCAATGAAGACCTCCCAGACAGGGAAAGAGATATAGCTAAAATTACAAGGCTAATTCCCCCCTCGGTCACCACGGAAGACAATGAAATGCTGATCAAACCAGTATCTCTGCAAGAAGTGGAAGAGGCTGTAAATCAGATGGCGCTAGGAAAAGCCCTGGGCCCAGATGGGTTCACCTCCAACTTCTTTCACTACTTTTGGGATATGATTAAGGAGGAGGTGGTGGGGATTGTAGAGGAATCGAGGAATAAAAAAGGGGTGCTGAGAGCTTTCAATGCCATGTTCCTCTCTCTCATCCCTAAGGAGTCAGGGGCAGATCGCCCGGATAAGTTCAGGCCTATAGCTTTATGGAATGTGATCTATAAAATCATCTCGAAAGTCATTGCCAACCGTCTGAAGCCTCTCCTCCCCTCTCTGATCTTCCCGGAGAAAGCGGGTTTTGTTGAAGGGCACCAAATCCTGGATGGGGTCATCCTATTTTAGGAATTCTTACATTCCCTACAAAGCTCGAGACATCCTGGTATGCCGATTAAATTGGATATTTCAAAGGCTTACGACAAATTAAACTGGGACTACATTCGTAGATTGCTGAATGCCTATGGTGTCTGTCAGGACTGGGTGGACTGGGTCATGGGACTTATCTCCACCCCTTTATTTAGCATTCTCTTGAATGGAACTCTGACTAGTCCCTTTCAATCGACTAGAGGTCTTGGGCAAGGAAATCCCCTCTCTCCCTTCCTCTTCATCCTTATGGCTGAGGGTCTGAGTCGGCTCCTATAGTCTAAGGCGGATCGAGGTGAGCTTCGGGGCATTCGGCTGGTGAATTATTTGGAGGCCCAAACCCATCAATAGTTTGTTGATGACACTATGCTAATGGGGCACCCTTCAGTCCAAGAAGCTCGTAGCTTCAAATCTTGTCTAACCCTTTTTTCCAAAGCCTTTGGTCTTGCTATTAACCAAGACAAATGCACAATCTTTTTTCTCAATACAGACCCAACCACCCAGAGGAACATTCTCTGAATCCTAGGGTTTTCGAAAGGTTATTTTCCCTCAAAATACCTAGGAGTTCCCCTGAGCCCGCGCAGTTTGAAGAGCACATCATGGGTGGAACTTATTAATAGGATGAAACAAAAGCTTAATAGTTGGACCCTTAGACCCCTGAACTTACCTAGTAGGCTAGTCCTGATCAAATCGGTCCTTCAAGCGATGCCTATCTATCTGTTCTCGGTCCTTTCAGCCCTGAAATCCGTTTTTTGTGAGATCAGGTGTATTCAACGCATTTTCCTATGGGGAGGCAGGGAGGCTAAAGAAAAATTTTCCTTGGTTAGCTGGGATAGCATATGTCAACCAAAACTGAAGGGGGGATTGGGCCTAAGAGATCTGAAACTCATGGCCGAAGTCCAGGGGGCAAAATTTTGGTGGGGATGGGTCTCCCACTCTTCTGAACCTTGGGCATGCTTATGGCGCTCAAAATATGGCTCCAACAAACCTCAACGACAGTTGATTCGCTTCAACGAGGAGGAACAGGGTTCACCTATATGGACAAAGGCGAGAGGGGGAAGACAGTTGGTCCAAAAGCACAGTTTTTGGGAGATCCAGGATGGAAGAAGTGCCAGGTTTTGGGAGGACTCATGGAACCAACTCCCTCATCTCAGCGATGACCCAAGATGGGCCCCAATTCAGGAATGGTCTAGGATGGAGGGTCGTTATCTGGTTCACCATTTTTGGCATGACCATTGTCCTAATGATCAAAGGAGGTGGATCTTCTCGATCAAACCTGATCAAATCGAGGAGGAGGACTGGAAGGCCTTCCAAGAGGAAATGCGAGGAAGGAGCATCAGACCCACAGAGGGACATGATGTGTTGATATTGGGGTATTTGGACAAAGGGGTTTTTAATATTAAAGAGGCGTACAAAATCCGAATTAGAAATGATGCCAAGGTCGGGGAACTATGGAAAAAGATCTGGACGTCAAACTTATGGCCTAAGGTCGCCACCGTTGCATGGCTGACGGTCAAAGGTCGCATTCTCATAGGTGAGAATCTCAGGAAATGTGGATTCCAGGGCCCTTTTCAATGTTGTTTATGCTTGCAGGTGGAGGAAATTTCCAACCACCTCCTGGATAGATGCCCATTTGCTGCAGCCATCTGGGACAAGGGGGCGGTGGGATTAAGAAGAAGCGATAGGCAAAGAGGCAGCCAGCAAGAACCCTAGAGGAATGGAACCAAAAGACATTCAAAAATAGAATCATCAGGATGATTTGGAATGCCTTACCCAGGATGATCATGTGGTGCATTTGGAAGGAGAGGAACAGTCGTATCTTCTGGGACAATCGCCCCAGCCCTGATGAGGTCTAGAAGTTGGTGTGAAAAAAATTGCTTTCCTCCATCAAAAGCATGCAATGGCATGATGAAGATAAGCTAATACCTGCTGACGAGATCCATGTCGGGGAATTTTGGGGTCTGGAAAAACCTTAGTTGGATGGGCTTCGCATACGTATTAGGGTTCTGCAGCCGTCTAGCCCAAGGTATTGGTCTCCACCTCCTGTTATGGTTTTCAAGCTTAATTTTGATGGCGCCTCCAGGGGAAACCCGGGCCAGGCAAGATTCGGTGGCCTATGTAGAGACTATCTTGGCAGGATTATTTTTGTTTTTATGGGTGCCATTGGCTGTGATTCCAACAACTCTGCAGAGCTTGAGGGGATGCTCCAAGTCCTGCACTGTTTGGTGAGCAGTAACTAATTGACGACGATAATATAAGGAGACTCTCGAATCCTGGTTCAAATGGCTCGTCGGTTGGTGCACGGTAGGCGGTGTGACCAAGTGTCGACTAGCTGGCAGATGGCCAGCCATGTGGACGAACTGCGGGACATGATCCATGCCCACCCCGCGATCTTGTTCAACCACGTGAGACGTGATGCCAACAAGGTGGTGGACCTTCTTGTGAGCGCTGGAGTTGAGGGTGAGCTGGCTTTTCAATGGGGTCCACTAGAATCGATTGGTGATCATGCTTGGGTTCATAATTGTCGATAATTGGCAGTGCAGGAACACACGGGAGATTTGCAGCTGACATGCTTGAGCGATGCAATGGAGGTAGGCGATAGATGGTGTGATCACGCCTCGACGGACCGAAACTAAGATGAAGGCGAGTGTTAATGAAGCCATTAAGCGAGGACATAGGTGGCTGTCCTTGGATTTTATTTCTCCCGTCGCGAATGTAGGTGATAAGATGGAAAGGGTAAGGCAGGCTGAGTGACTTGACGAGGCCTTCCTTTTATTCATAGCATCCCTCAAGGAAAGCGGTACGAGAGAGGTGGTTTGTTACAGCTCCATGACGTCGCCCTGGCATGAGCCTGTTGAAGCAATGATTCCTCGTTTCCCTTCTTATTCTCGACCATGCTGGGTGATCGGTTACCACTGTTCATCCTTGCCCCCTGTCATCTAGCTCCCCTGGTTTTCTCTATGGCCTCCTAGTCTGGTTGTGGTGTGGATTTTGGTGATCCTTTGTCCCAACACCCCAGCTCATAAGTCCCTCCTATTGCGAATGGCCTCGCATGGTCAGCTGGTTAAGGGCAAGGCTTGTGGGGACTCCTCATCTGGGCAGAATGCTGCGAGACTGACTAGAAGGGAAACTAGAGCTCAACTCCTGGCCCAAGAGGAGGTGAAATTCTTCAAAGACAACATCCCGTTGAATATTCACCAGGAAGTCAAAAATAAAGTCGAGGACCTGTGGACGAAGGTGAAAAACATGCCCAAGGAAGACCTACATCACGAAGTGGCGGACTGGGTCTTGTACCCTGGCTCCACTGCGGGTCGCACCGCGGCTTATGAACTCCTTCTCATGCAGTATTGGGTAAACATGAAGTTAGTTGGCCATTCTTATACTAAGCGGGATGCGAAGATGGCGGGGGAGGAGGAACCAGTGCAGGAATGGAAGTAGCACAATGGAGAATGTCACCTCATGCACCAGAAGGTGGATATTTTAGCCTCTCATCTGGGCATCTCTTTCTATGCGGTCGGGAAGGCTTCTGATGAGGTGTCCCGTCCTCAAGAATGTTGTGGTCAGTGCAAGAGGAAGAAGCGGAGGATCCTATCTCCTGCAGAGGTGAGTCTGGCTCCGCCTGGTGTGCCTTCAGTTCTAGATCATCCTTTTGGGTCTTGCTTGCCCTGGTCCTTCCAGAAGCAGAAATGCTGCTTCGACTCCCCTGAGGATTGGTAATTTGGTTTGCTTGGTCACTTTTAGTTTTGTCCATGATTGGGTCTGTAACTGGTGGGCTCAGATAGCCCAGGTCTCTGCGTCTGTAATCCTTGGCTCCGGTTTTAGTCTCGTTTCTTTTGAATGGAAGACTCGAGTTTCTTAATTGTAATATTTTGGAAAGTCAGGCCTGCGTGCCCGTGCGATATCTATATCCCCAGAATGTCCATGTTTTTGGTCTCTAGAATGCACGCCTAGCCACGAGGAGTTTTTCTCCCGGCTTGTGGGCTGCTAGACCTGTTATGTTTTCTTCTCTGTAATGGTTTCTAGTTGCTGTAATATAATATTTTATTTACAAAAAAAAAAACTTTGTGCAATGATTTAAATAGAATGGCCTCTAGCATGACTATGTGAGGTCTTGTTGTAAGTACAACAAATCCCATGTCATTATGACACAGGAGCCCAAATTTTGAATGCAGAATGATGATTTTTTGTTTGGATTGTTTTAACATCCCACAACCCACAAATCCACAACTTGCGGATTGCGGGAAACATTTCATTTGATATTTCATTTTTCAAACCCGCATCCCGCATCCCGCAAATATGGGTGCATGAGAGTTTTTATGTGTTAATTTTAATCGTAAATCAAAACTATCATATTTATAATTCGCGAAAAATAATAGAGACCCTCAGATGAGGGTAAAAATAAAAAGAATGGTTAGTATCAACTTTGCGGGATGCGAGATCAAAACAAAATTTGAAAGTTTATTAATTGTTTCACAACACGCAACTTACGGGTTGCGAGATGCGGGAGTATTCAATTAGCTCCGCATACCGCAACCCACAAGTTGTGGGATGCGGGTTGCGGGAAAACACAAACCAAACGCAAATAATAGGAAGTCCGCAACCCACATTCTACACATTACGGGATGTGGAGCTAATTGAATAAAGTTTGTGCTATTTTGCATTCCAGCATCCTGCAACCCGCAAGTTGCAGATTGCGTGTTGTGAAACAATTAACACACTTGCAAATTTTGTTTTGATATCACATCCCGCAAAGCTGATCATGACTGTTTATTTTCTTTTTACCCTCATTTGGCGGTCTCTATTATTTCTCAACAATTTTAAATATGATAGTTTTGATTTACGATTTTCACTGTTTTTACTGCTATAATTTGCTCTGTTGTGCGATTTTTACCTCCAGATTTTACTTGGTGACTCCAGCAGTGATTACTACAATTTCAGGTTGGTTACCAGGTTGCTATTTCACATTTTGAATTGATTACTGTGCTTACTATATAATTTAGTTTTTAACTTCTGATATAAATATTAAAAAAATGACACATGGCGACATCCAAAGCCCCTAGAATCACCACGAGTAAAAACCTCTAGAAGGATATGTTAACCAGAGACCCGAACTTCGGTGTTTTTCCTGATACCAGGAATCGTGTCACTGAAACTTATCATTTAGACTATGCTAGGGTTTACTCAATTTTCGATAACAATGACCTCTCAGATTTCTAGAGTCATCAAACAGTTTATGAGAGAATTAGAGATTCTGGCTTGCATATGATTGCTGCCAGACTACCTATCCTACCTTATAATGATGTTGTGTGATGGATTATTGACCACACCAAGGTGAAAGACTGTTCTTTTAATACCAGTACTGGGTTTCAGCTAGTCAATTTCTGCTCAGAAACTTTTGTCAGGATTTATGCTCTTAAACCTTATACCTAGCTTCTAGATGCAAATTTTGTTAACACTGCCAAATCCAAATTCAATTTTGACCAAATGCTTAAATCCTGGATGACTAAACCCCGTAAATTTTGCAAGAGCAAAGATCAATTATACCATGTCGAGTGGTTCAAAGAACTTTATTCCATGTTAGCCGCGATGTTGTGTAGGATTTATGGCCTTCCTAGCTATTCGTTCTTCAAACAGGAATGGGCTTCGATCGCTCATCACATTATTACCACAGGTGAAGCTTTCCCTTGGCCTCAATTTTGTCACTGGAACTTAAAAATGCTATTCAAGAGTTCTATAAAGTGACTGCTAAGAAAAATCCCAACTTTTATCTCACTGCCTTCATTGTGGACGTTTTCTGTGCTGATTTCCATTACCCTAATTTGGGATGGAGTTGGGAATTGTCGGCCCCTCCTGTACATATTTATCATTCTGAGCTTTGGGATGGAAACTATGTGGTTAGTTTTTATGATATATGTGAAAGTTTCCTTAGCCGAGTATATTTTCTGATTTTCAACAAAGAATCCCTTGCTTTCTCACCAGGAGCAAAATATCTCATAGCCACAATGGGAGACTGGTATGTGGGTGAATCTTTCACCTACATCAGAGTTTATGGTAGTAACAAATCTCACATGTTGCCTAAAGTTGTCCCAGACAAGTTGGTCTTAGAAGAGATCTCATTTCAGATAGTTACAGAAGGAATCTACAAGAAATGTGTTGCACCAAAGAGAAAAGTTTTGCCCAGGTTTCCTATTACACTTGGATCCTTGAGTGTTCCCTCTTCTACTTGGGCATTGGAGTTGAGTGACCATATCATGTCACTTAAACTTGGTTTTGCATGCAAAATACAGCATGATCCTAAAGATATTGTTGATTTACACCTAAAGAAAAATAATTTTAAAGCTGGTTATGTTCATGAGGAAACTCCTGATGATTTTATTTATTAGGGAATGGATACATTTTCTGAAGTTTTTGCAAGGTCGAAAAACAAAGAAGAGCAAAGCCATATTCTGTAGTACCAAAAAGATATCAGGGTCAGGGTAAAACATTTTAGGTCTATGGAATTGGACATCTTGGAAAGGTTGACAAAAGAAAAAGAAGAAAAGGAAGCTCGAGCTGCAACAAAAGAGGGTCTGACATCTAAAACTGCATCTATGGAAACTAGCTTGGGCTTGGATAAAGGGAAAGCCCCCATGAAAGAAATTCCCTAGACATCCGTGGAACAACAGGTTAAAGAATATTTGCAAACTTCAGAGCAGATAAAACAGACACTGAACAGGTTGACTTCAGCACTAGATATGCAAGAAGTTGCAACATCTCAAGTAGCTACTGTGGTTGGAAAGAATCAACCTAAAAAGACTCAGGTTGAGGACAAACCTGTTAAGAAGATAAAGATCTCTATTCCTGTTCCTACTATTGACCTAACTCATTTAGAGGAAGAGGAGGGAAGAATTTCTCCTATTCCTATTACTGTTGAGACAAGTAATGATTTCCAAAATCTCACCAATGGTAGCAATGGTAATCTTTCATCCTCTCTTCCTCCATCTCAACCTTCAAGTCACTCTGCTTCGTCTTCTTCAACAATACTTATTTCTTCTATAATAGCATTATCCTCATTATGTGATGGTTCTTATGTAACACCTTTCATGAATCAGCTTCATAAGGATGCTACATGTCTACCTGAATCTATGATACCTATTTCTATAGATATACCTATTCCTACATCTGAAGTATCTACAGTTGTCAAGACTCCATTGCATATCCCTTCAATTAGTTCAGCGTCTTTATCGGTAGCTGAGGAAACTTCAGCAGTCTCATCATCACCATCCAATATCTCTACTATGCAAGTTTCATCAGTTGAGACTACAATTCCTAACATCCCCTCAGCTCCTGAAGCTATTCCTGCTTAGAATATTAACATTTCTCCATGTACTTCCCCTCTTACGATGACTATCCATTCTGTCACCACAAGTCAAACTAATTTCATGATATCCACTAGCATCTGTATACCCCCCATTAATGAGGTAAGGGAAGAATTCAATGAATATTTTGTGGTATCTCTAGGAGAATATCATTATAGCAAAACTGATAGATCAGTGGTGAGGAAAGGTATGAAAAGGAACCGGGACCATGGTGATATGGATATGTCTGATGTAAGTCAGGTGGTGTGGAATCAACGATTAAGTGATCCATAGGCATATGCCACTGATGTTGCATTTGCCTTAGGGGATTTTACAGGAGCCAACTGTGATGCTGTGAACAATCTGAACTGGGAGTTTGATAAGCAGAAAGTAGAAATTAGTAGACTGAAAGAGGAACTGATGCAGCTTAAAAGGAAACATGAGAACAGGTGTGATGAAATTCAAGAGATGAATGTTTCCCTCAGTGAACAATTGCAAAGGGAAAGGACTGTTAATGTCACTCTGGCTCAAAAGATTGAATTGTTGGTAAAAGAGATTGAAGATGCAACTGCAAGTGCACCTTCATCCTCATTCACTAAATTTTCAAAAGAATAATTCAAAGAACTTGCTATCAGAATCAATAGGGAACACTATTGTTTAGTCTGTGATTTATTCAAAACTTTAGATAATATCTTTGAAACTCACACAATGTTTGATAAAATGTCTGTTGTTCTAGAAGACTTGGTGGAGAAGAGAAAACAGGCTTCTAAGGTCTATGATGAAGTGGTTGATTGGAAAATATATATGAAAGATAATCCTAAGAATATTACTTTTCTTACTAAGTTTCAGTTAAAGAAAGTTAGAGCTATTTTGAGAACCTGGGAAGACCTAGAAGAAATAGTAGGTGAATCTATTAAAAGAGCATAAGATATTTGTTGCAAGAGATAGTATGCAGTTGATAATATCATGATTGACTTGTCTTTCCCTACCATGTTCCTTATTGAAAAATATTTTCCACCCGGGTTGGTGATCGATCAAGTTGAGCAACGCAGGGATGAAGAAGAGGAGAAAATCAAGGGACTTGATTGCATTAGTATACATGATCTGGAGCGGTTGATCAAGCAGGCATTCGTAATGGAAGGGAAGATTCATATCTTCATCCGGTTATGGCATAAATTGGTAAAGAATGAGCTTGAATATCATAGGTGCAATGCTCAAGTTGGCATTGAATTTGCCAATTACCCTGATATTGAGGAGCTGCTACGAATTTGAAAGATTTGGAGAGATTTCTTAGGATACGAGCTTTGTTAGTTTTCATCCCCTTTGAGGGTAAATTCCTTTGATTGTAATAATTATTTAAGTCAACATCTCTAATGTATGAGGCCTCTGGAAATTTTGGAGAGGGGAGACTGATGCAAGGGATCGAACAATGCTGAACTATCTTTGTAAAGGTTTTGTGTAATTTATTGCATAAATTTATGGAAAAAAATAGTGTTATAGTTTTGTTGGCAGTTAGCAACAACCCCTTCATTTTTCCCATTAGGATGAAGGGGGATCAACTCTTTTTTATGATTTACCTATTAAAAATTATAAAGAGTACCTTCAGAATCTTCGATTCTGAAAGTACTCTCATTTGTAGAAGAGTTAAGTAACATATTAGAAGCTGATGAAAACATTTTTATAAACTTGATAATTAGCAGCAGTAAGTTTCATAAATTTTTATATAATCAATTTTATTTATTAATCTATTGGATTATATATGTTGAGTTAAGAAACTTAAAGGGATGGTATGCTAATTGAGGATCAACAAAAAACGCAGTTTGAATTTGTTTTAAAACGGTTATTGACAAGATATTATAAGTTCTTAAAGTCCTAGAACTAAAGGAGAATTATTAAATTAAAATTATTATTAAACCTAAGAGTTCACACCCCATATGTAACTTAAATATCTTACCATGACTTTGTAAAATTGTATATAAATAGCTAGTGAATAAATGAGTATCATTTGGAAATATTAATATGTTATAGTTTTATAACTTAGTATCCTATCAAATTCAATTTAGGATATTAATGGATGGGATTTTGCAAAATCTTAAAAACTATATGTTGCAGCTGCAACATTTTCCCAAAATTCAACAATTTTCAGGACCTTTTTCTTAGATGGGTTTGATTTTCTTCTTTAATTTGATTTAATGACTCTTCAAAAAGACTGTTTCTAATGCCTGAAATGATCCACTTTTGTTTTTGTCTTTGAGTACGTTTTCAAGTGTTTGAATCAGAAGATTCTTAGCTAATGGTCCCAATGTTTTGGAATGACCAGAAGACCAATGTTTCTTTCATTGGAACGACCATAAGTGCCACACACCTTCAACATACCAAGCAAATCCAGTTTCTAAGTTAATGGTCCAAACTTTTATTTCATTGAAATGACTTCAGCACTTCCCAACGTTTCTTTCATTGAAATGACTGAATCGAAAGATTCTTAGCTTGCGCCCCTGCCGTTGCGGAGAAGTAATAAACTTCAGTCCCGATATTTGTTTTCGACGCATTTTTGGATAAATTTTGATTTTCACATCGGAACGTTTTGTTACTACTTTCTCTGCAGTTGCGGATGGAAAAATACGAAGCCCCCCGATTATTGTATTGACCTTTCAAGCTCCGCTTTGTTGTTTTGTCGATCCTTGGCTTTTATCTTGCGCCGTTGCAGCCACAGAAAGAACTATATTTCCAATACTTTAGTTGTTTTCTCTTCCGATTCAGACCACACATGGTGGGGCATGATGTCCTTTACATTCTGTCGTTGCGGCTCCCAAAGCAACTAATCACCCGAAATGTAAAGCGTGCCACCCACCGATGCGGGCTGGTCTTTTAGTCGCATGACCGTAGTCTTTTATATTCTTCCATTGTGGCTGTTCAAAGCACTCGTCTGCCGATGTCTATGTCCTTCCGACTCTCGATTGGGAGCTTTCCTACCCATATTTTAGGTCATATTTTTTCCGACCCTGATCGACGAAGTGGTTGATTTGTAAAAGAGAGCTTAATGATTATGTCAATTTTCGGTTACATGATTTACAGGTAATGACAGCCTTTTGTGCATGCCTGTAAAATCACATATTTTACAGGCACACATTTAAATTATAGTTTCTTTTATTTCTCCTGTTATAAATAGTTTTTAATAAGATGCTTTTGTTTGTTTGAAACAGGCGAGCATGTCATTGCTATCCTGCACAATTTCAGGACGTGTCTAATATTCTGGATTTCAGTTGGGAGATGTGGATGTTGATTAAGGACTGGAATTTCGAACCAGCCATGAATTGGCCAGTCCCTTTAAGCCAACAAATGTTCAAGTGTCATAATTAAATGGATCCTCGATTTTGATGAAGTTCTCCTCATTTATATTTTTCCAGCAAATGATGAAGTTGTTCCAAGATCGAATGATCTAGATGCTAGATGTCAAATAATAGTTGTTGCATGGACCAATTGACATTTGAAGATAAGAAAGCAGTTACATAATCGATGATTCAGATGGCAGGTGCACTATTTAAGAAGATGATAATTAAAAGCATTAAGTCCTAGATGTTCGATAGTTAATGGACTTGATGGTTTATTTTTAGCTTTAGTTGCATAGAATGAGGAAAGGCAGTTATTAGCCTTTGTTATAAAACTCTGAAAAACTTATTGTAAAGCAGGATGGAGTGACTGAAGTAAAAATACTTGAAATACTATTTTGATGCTAGTTTTGTTCCTGGTTGAAGTTTTATCTTTGGATATGGGATGTGACTGGAAGTCTCCAAGTTGATATCGTGACTGGTATTGTTTTGGATACTCTTTATATTTCAGTATATGATCTTCCATTTTAATATAAATACAGTGTACTTGGTTATGCTTTTGATTATTAATCAGTATTTCACTTTGTCAGCCCAATATTATATTTGAATTAATATGTCGTTGTGACTGAATTTACTAGTGTTTCTCTTGTAAATTCAAGATATAAGGATATATATTTATGTCTGTTAGATATCATTTGTATTTTTACAGTGATTTCATACTGATCATTATCTCTTATTCAAATATCTAATGTTGGTTATTAGTTATTAATTAATCAGACACTTTAGAAAATTTGAAGTAATTATTTATCTCAGTTTTTCTGATAAGTTATTTTGTAGCAGAATGATTTAGTGTGTATGGCTTAAATATTTCTATTTAGATCCTACCCTTTATCTTTCTGTTCATATTACATTAATTAATAATTAATATAATATTTAAAATCACTCTCAGCTGAGATAGGATAGATATGATAGTTAAGATAGTTCAGATTAGTATTAGTTTAATATATTTTCTATTTAACAGTTGTTAAATAGGATTTGTGTAATTTTTAAAATAATTTTAATAGTTTTTTATACTTAGAAAATTAAATATAAAAATATTCAAAAATCAAAGACTTTCCTTAAGAAAGCAATTATAGGACAACTTAGGTAGTTGAAAATAATTTTTTAGGATCTATTTAGATAGAAATAACATTATGATAGATTTTTGCTGAATTTTAGTTTCTCCTTAAGAGAAAATTCAGTTGGTAGCAGGACCATAACCTGCGAGATTTTGCTACTCCAAACACACCAGATGTTGCTTTAAACTGACTGTGTGGGCATAATCTCCTTGTTAGCCAAGGTCAGAAAAACATGCCAGCAAATGGCGCTAGAAGGAGGGCCTGTTAATGATTAATGGCAGGGAAAACTAATGATAAATTTTCAACTAGCCAACATCCTCTGAAAACCAGCAGATCACCGTTTATAGAGACTGTTAGGAGCATCCTTGAACGTGATCATATCACATCTCCATTTACTCCTGAACAAAGCACTCAAACTTTGGAAGAATCATGACATATTCTTACAAGAGCATATGGCAATCAACTTGGTGTGTCTCCAATAGATTATGGTCTTCCTAGGCAATAACGACGTAATCCACAATTGAATGTAGTTACTCAAGATTTGCAAGAAGCTGATAGCACTCCACATTATCAAATTAGAAGTCATCGGAGACAAATTACTCAAACAAACACTGCTAGAAGACTCACTGCAGAAGGCGGTTTCGATCAGCCACCTTCTTCTCCTAAATCACCTCCTGATAGTCCAAAATCATCCAATTCAGGATGTTCTTCAAGTTCTGAAAGAAGTCCAATGGCAGGAAACATACCTGTAGGGGGAGGAGGCAATCCTCCACCTAATCCACCTAATCCACAACTCCCTTGGCTAAGAACAGCTGCTGTAGCTGTCCCTGGTGCACAACATCCTTTGCCTAAACACTCTGACAAACTTCTCCCTAAGTTTAACCTAGATGACAAGGAACCTGCAGAAGTACATCTAGAAAAATTCATGTTGGTTGTTCAGACCTTGAACGTTCAGCATGAAGATGTAGTTTGTCGATTGTTTCCTTTAAATTTTGAAGGAAGAGCCTCTACCTGGTACTTTTCATTAGTACAGGGATCAATCACAAACTGGGGTGAATTTAATAAAGCCTTTTTAGATAAATTTGGGGAAGATAAAAAACCTGCTCTTTTAGCTCTAGAGTTATCTAGGATTAAAATGGAGCCTAAAGAAAGGATTAAAGATTTCAATCAAAGGTTTCTAACATTAAAAAAAAAAATTCCAATTGCTTCTCAACCACCCGAGGATATAATTATTGAAAATTATACGTCATATTTACCAAAATATTCTTGGGATGTTTGTTAAGAGAGCTGGGAAAACAACGTTAGTAGAAACTTTTGAGGAATCCATTAAAGTCGATAAGGATTCTATGTCTTATGAACCAGATAGGAGTGGGAAATCTGACACTTTTCCCCGTAGGAAGACTGAAAAACTCAATTCAGAAAAAGACAAAGCATTTGACATGGAACAGCTGCAAAATGCTATTCGAACATTAACCGATGAGGTTGTAGGGTTAAAGAAAACCAATTCTGAAGCTTCTCCTTCTAGGGGATATTTCAGAAATCAGTTTAGACAAAACCCGAATACAAATAAAAATACACCACCTGACATAGCAACAAATGAAGAGATTTTCAATACAATTCGAGTTGTTTTATCTTTATCTGAGACTCCTTCTAATCAAGAAATAACAGAAAATGAAGAAGAAGAGGAATTGAAAAATGAGGAAGAATCAGAGGAACCTCAACAAGTGAACTGCCATTTTTGGGACAGTCTTGTGAAAGAATATGAAAGTAAAAGTCCACCTATAGGACAACATGCCTATAATACTCGTAGTAGAGCATTCACAAACACCCCAGGAGCTTCGTCAAGTTCTACTACAAATAATGACAACAATAATTCACAACCTAATAAACAAAATCAATTTGGCAAATAGACTCAATCAACCAAAGTTACCCAACCTATTCAAAGTGCTCCAAAATTATATTTACAATATGATATAATTGAAGATTTAAAGAAGACACGTGCAAACATCAGTATGTACGACCTTCTTAAAATATACCCAATGCCTAATAATCATGTTATAAATCCCGCCATGAGTTCCATTATTCCTAATGCAAAACAAAATGTTGCTGCGAATAATTCTAATAATGATTCAATAGCAACTGAAAAAGGAAAAGCAATGGCTGACAAAGCCTCGCTTATAGGTAAGAATTGTAAATCAACCACACCTCCATTGTTACTTACCTTTGAGATTTTCAATAGGAATGTTCATAATTGCATGGTAGACTCCGGAGCATCCTCCAATGTCATGCCTTTATCAGTATGAAAGAAATTGAATGGGAAATATGTTCCATCCAATTCTCAAATAACTCAATTGGACAAGACGAATGTGAAGGTTGTAGGGGAAATGAAAGATGTCTTAGTTAGGATTGCTTGTAACCCTTTGGTTTATCAAATTACAGATATTGTTGTTGTAGATATTCCAGATGCATATGGGCTATTTTTAAGTAGGGATTGGTCTCAACAACTGAATGGATTCTTTGCCACGGACTGGTCAGCATTATGGTTACCTAAGAATGGAAAGTCAAATCAGATAAAGATAAATAGAGAAAGATATATGAAACATAATGTCACAGAACTGCATGATCCTAGCAAACTTGTTTTATTTTCAGATTGCATTATGGGGAATTACATGTATGAATTGGGATTTGGTAATTTTAAAGCTGAAAATTCTGCCTTTTCCGAAAATAAACAGCAATCTAAAATTAGAAATGTGACATCTATTTTTCCTAACTCTTCATTCAAGGAAACCATTAATGATGTAGATAATCTGAATATTGTAAATATTATAGAAAGCAAAGTTTTTGTGAATAGTTCTATTTGGACTTTATATTTTGATGGTGCGAAATCCAAAGAAGGAGCCGGAGCTGGTTGCTTGTTGGTAGACCCTTAGGGAAATAAAACATGTATAGCTTGTAGGATGGAATTTAATTGTACAAACAACACTGTGGAATATGAAGCTTTAATACAAGGTTTGAAAAAACCAATTTATTTGAATATCAAAGAGTTAATTGCATACGGTGATTCTGAGATCATTGTCAGAAAGGTTTGTAACTCCATTCACTGCCTATCTGAACATTTATAGAATTATCAATGAGAGGTATGGAACCTTATCTCACATTTTGATGCATTTAACATAATTTCTATTCCTAGAAGTCAAAATCAAGAAACAGACTTATTAGCAAATGTAGCATCAAAGTTAATTCCGTCAGAAAATCTTACACCAGATTTATTATTTATATACCAGATAATATTTTTAACTGGCGTGTATTTGATAATGATGTGCAGGTACTGAATTTTCTGATGAACGAGGATACCTTTAAAGATTCAGCCATAGACAAAGTAACTCATGATGAAAATCTGCGGGATTTTTCGGCGATAAATTATTTTTGTTCAGTGGAAAAAGCTTTCGAAAAGGTAAAACCAGTTCCTAATTCAGTATTAAGATTAGAAAATTTATTTGATCTTTAGGATACATTTAGATCTGTACCTAATTTTAAAATTGATATCTCTCGAATGAGGTATGCAACCATCAATCTAGGAATAGATCTGAATCCCCAAACTATAAATCTAGGAGTGGATTGCAATCCTGAAGAAAAAAAACATTTATGAAATTATTTCAGGAATTCAAGGATGTCTTTGCTTGGACATATGATGACCTAAAAACCTTCAACACACAAGTCATGCAACATATAATTCCAATTAAACAGGAGTCAAAACCTGTTCAACAAAAGCTAAGGAAATATCACCCATCACTAGAACCGATAATTAAGAAGGAACTAAATAAATTGTTAGCTACTAAGATAATTTTTCCCATCAGGCATACTCAATGGGTAGCAAACTTAGTTCCAGTTAGGAAGAAAAACGGGGATATTAGGTTATGTGTAGATTTTAGAAATCTGAATAAATATTCTGAAAAGGATAATTACCCAGTTCCTCCCATGGAACAAATTCTTCAAAAGGTTTATGGGGCTGAGATATTATCACTCCTTGATGGTTTCTCATGATACAATCAAATATTAGTCTCCCAAGATGATCAATTGAAAAATGCTTTTAAAACTCCATGGGGAACATATGCTTACCGCAAGATGCCCTTTGGTTTAATCAATGCACGGAGCAACTTTTCAACGGGCAATGGATATTGCTTTTAGAGGATTAATTAATCATTCAGTCGTTGTCTATTTGGATGGCGTTACTATATATTCTAAACATCAACCTGATCATCTTAATCATCTTAGAAAGGTATTTGAACGATGTAGAAAATTTGGAATATCCTTAAATCCTAAAAAAACAATTTTTGCTGTTTCACAAGGTATTTTACTAGGTTACGTGGTTTCAAAGCATGGAATCATGATTGATCCTGAAAGAATCCAAGCCATTTCAAAGATAACTTATCCTTCTAGCAAGAAAGCAATGCAATCATTTCTTAGTAAAATAAATTTTGTTAGGAGATTCATTCCCAGTTTCTCCGAAATCATTCGTCCTTTGCAGAAAATGATTAAGAAAGACACTATTTTTAACTGGGGACAAACTGAAAAAGAGTCATTTCAGAAAATTTTAGAAGCCATTTCAGAAGCTCCTAACCTTCTAAGCCCATGTTTTAACAATGATTTCATAGTATATACTTTTGCTTCTGATATTTCATATGCAGTAGTTTTAACCCAATTAAATCAGCAAAATAACGAAGTTCCAATCTCCTTCATGAGTTCAAATTTCAAAGGTACTGAACTTAATTATCATGAAGTTGATAAACAAGCTTTTGTTGTTTTTAAAGTTGTTAAACATTTTCGTCCATATTTATTGAAATCTAAAATGAAAATAATCATCCCTTATTCCTCAGTCAGAAACTTGTTAGTACAAAAGGACTTAGGTGAGAAAAGGGCACCTTGGATGACAACCCTTCAAGAGTATGACTTAGAAATTAAACCCTCAACGATAGTTAAAGGTCAAGGATTATGTAAATTAGTTGCTGAAGCTACTCATCTACCTAATGATAAAGCTGAAATTGTTATTGATGAGGTTTTACTTACCAGAGAAATTTATTTTTATCCTCCACCACAAGATTCTTGGTATGCAGACATAGGAATACTTTTGGAAACAGGAACTTCTCCTAATTACCTAGAACGAAGAAATTAAAGATCACTTAGATTGAAATCTGCTCCTTATTTATTAATTTGATAATGTTCTCTTTCGGAGAAATTCAGACGGTGTAATACTTCGATGTCTAGACAAAGATGAAACATAAGTAATTCTAAAAGAATTACATTCTGGACCAGTAGGAGGTCATTTTGGTGGAGAAACTACTGTGCACAAAATTCTTAGGGCTGGTTATTATTGGCCTACCTTGTTTCAAGATTCCTATACTTTTGTTAGAAAATGCCAGGAATGTCAACTTGCTGCGGGAAGGGTTAAAAAACCTGTTTTTCCTTTACAACCTGTTTCAGTTGAAAGACCCTTTCAACAATGGGGTATTGATATAGTAGGGCCAATAAATCCTCCCTCATCTAAGAAACATAAATATATAATAACAACAACTGATTATTTTACTCGTTGGGTAGAAGTTGCGCCATTAAGGGTTGTAAATACCAATGAGGTTATATTATTTTTAGAATTCTTTATCATAACAAGATTTGGTATTCCAGATTCCCTCGTTTTTTATAATGCTTCATATTTTTCATCAGTTGAGTTAACCCAATTTTCCTTATAAAAGGGGATAAGAATCAGGTATTCAGCTAACTACCATCCTCATGGAAATGGTTTAGCTGAATCAACAAACAAAAAATTATTGAAAATTCTCAAAAGAACTATTTCAGTTCACCATCAAGATTGGCATATAGAATTAGTCAATGCCCTTTGGGGAGACAGAGTAAATCCTAAGGCTTCAATAGGTAACTCACCATTTTTCTTAGTATATGGAACTGAAGCTATTTTACCACCAAATTTATTCTTACCTTCATTACAGTTAGCTCAGTCTGTTCAAGATGAACAATGCCCAGCAATGGAAAAGAGAATTAATACTTTGCTAAAGCTTGAATAAGAAAGAGAAAAGTCAAAACAACATTTTACAAAACATCAACAAATTATGAAGTCTTGGTTTGACCAATCATTTAGTTCCAATCGAGAATTTTAGGTGGGAGACTTAGTTTTAAAGTGGGATAAAGTTCATGAGGACAAAGGTGATCATACTAAGTTTCAGAAGCTTTGGTTAGATCCCTTTGTTATTTCTGAGAAGATAGGTCCAAGTACCTTTCGATTGCAAACACTTAAAGGTCAGTCCGAAACATTCCCAGTGAATGGACTGATCCTCAAAAAATATTTCTGTTAATGTTTTCTGTCTTAAAATGTATATAATTTGTTTGTTGTTTGTATATATATATATATATATAAACTGAATTTAGTCCATGGAATCTAAAGGGTGATGATAAATTCATAAAACTCATGTAACTTTGAAACATCATTCTATTATTACATTCAGCTCTAATTCTGTTAATCAAATATTTCAGATTGTCATAATCGAATATTTCAGACTGTCGAATTTTTGTACATAATCAGTCAGTAATCTTTAGTTAGCAGCTGAAGAAATAAAATGTAAATAAATAAATCTTAAAGTTAAAAAGTCAGTTTGCTCATGAGCCTAAAAAATTATGATACTAGAACGAAAACTTTTAAAAAATTTGTTCAGGATGATCAAGGTTTCTTAAATCTATAAAAGACCTATCATTATTTTATTTTCAAGTGTTACTCATATTATTCCTCTCCTTTTCATTTCTTATAAAAGTTGGGATAGCTTATTAAATGTCTTTTTCGAAGCTTGTACTTTTGAAATTTTTTTACAGATCTCTACCATCAGTCTCCAAAAGTATTTACAATCTGAAAACTTTTCAGAATTTGTTCCAGTAAATAAAATGTTAAAATGAGAGACGGAAGGTCTTAGTAATAAGCCGGTCTGATCAGAATCATTAATATCACTAGTATGACATTATTAGGAAACTAGTAATGGCTTTTGGTTTAACAAACCAAGAGATAAGGGGTCTTATCACAAGCCAGCTGATTCATTTTCTGGTGATATTAATGACTGACATTACCATTTGGTCACCATGCTCGGTAATGATCTCTCATTTTATAAACTTTAAAAGATGAAAGTGAACAAAGAAAATATAAATTTTGACTGAAGAATAGGAGGTCTCATCACGAGCCGGCCTAATCATGATCATCAGTGCTGTCTGGGATAACTTCATTTCTGATCACCAGGGTGATGGCATTTGATTTAAAATTAAAAGACAAGAGGTCTCATCACAAGCCGGCTTGCCTATTCCAGACAGCTCTCGTGAATGATACTATCACATTGGGACACCATACCTAGATAGTAATCTTCAGTCAGAATTATTTAAAGAAAAGGAAAGAAAACAAAAGAAAATTATTATGTTTGTGGAACAGATTCTGAAAAGTGTTCAGAAAAGTAGATTGCTATACTCTATGCTGATGGTGCATGTTATTCTTACTATGAACTACTTTGTTTTGATCAAGATATTTTTAAGCTTATCCCTAACTAGATTTCTGTTTCAAAAGATGGAATATTTCTGAGTTATATTTGTGAATATGAATAAAATAATGGTTTTTATTTAGATAAAGAAGTTTTGATTGTTTTTAATAAGTTTTAAGATTTTGTTTATATCATTGTAAGTTGTATGAGCAGAGATAACTAGTTCACCCAGGTCGTCGCCATTTGTTGGCAGTTGGCAACAACTCCTTAATTTTTCCCATTAGGATGAAGGGGGATCAACTCTCTTTTATGATTTAACTATTAAAAATTATAAAGAGTACCTTCAGAATCTTCGATTCTGAAAGTACTCTCATTTGTAGAAGAGTTAAGTAACATATTAGAAGTAGATGAAAACATTTTTATAAACTTGATAATTAGCAGCTGTAAGTTTCATAAATTTTTATATAATCAATTTTATTTATTAATCTATTTGATTATATATGTTGAGTTAAGAAACTTAAAGGGATGGTATGCTAATTGAGGATTAACAAAAAACGCAGTTTGAATTTGTTTTAAAACGGTTATTGACAAGATATTATAAGTTCTTAAAGTCCTAGAACTAAAGGAGAATTATTAAATTAAAATTAT
>LPNX010939983.1:46101-66197 GCA_001517045.1 Pseudotsuga menziesii
AAAAAAACAATACATATTTGACATAAACAAGTGACCAAATAAAAACAGTACATCTATACAACAGACAATGAGGAGATTCAAGCAGAAAGTGGTTTTAAAGACTTTGAAGCAAGTCAACTTTCCTCTTGTTTTCTACATTCAACATATAGATTGTCTTGCATTCGAGAGTATATGGAAAAAGATAAAGGTGGAGAAATGCGTAGGCCTGAAATAGATGTAACTCTTGATATTGCAGTGAATGTAAGTCCTTGTCTGTCAATGTTACCAATATCTATTGTTACACTTTTTAGGGTCATACCTTGGGATTTATGAATTATTAAACCCCATGCCATTCGAAGTGGTATTTGTCTATGGGATCCTCTTCTTATTGGAGATATTGGAACATAAATAGGATTAGAAGAATCCCATAAGGGTCCTTTGTAATGCACAAATTCGACAACAACAAATGATGGTAAGGTAGGAGGTATCTCATTTGACTTGTAGACAATATGAATGACTTTCTCAAGTGAGCCTTTAACAAGTCTTGCTTGAACCCATAAATTAGCAGTTAACATGAATTGTTGACCAACAACAAGAAGGACCTTTAATGGCAGTTGTTCATCATCAATGGATTGATGGGCATTTTGGTTTCGTTGTTTTGCAAAGAAATGTGCAGTTGGCATATTAAGATGTTTCAGCCCGTGTTTGTTGTGTAGTGCAACAGAGCTATTTGTGGGATACAAATGGATAGATTGTTCAAATGAAGAATTTTCAACAAATGAAAGGCAAGAGCTTGTTCTTGTCATTAGGAGTGCCCAATCTTCAACAGTTGGTGTTGCATTTCGAAGGTTTAGCAAGAGTTTCCGAAAGGCAGTTTGAGAAGCACTATTTCTAGCTTGTCAGAAAATTGTTTCAAGCGTGATAAAAGTATCAAATGTACACCAAAGAGCAGTTCCAATAGATGATCCTGCATACATGGGGATGTCTTTTATAGGAGGCAATTGTCCCAAGTCACCAAGAATAATTATGGAACAGTCACCAAATGGGATTGTAGATTGCAAGGGGAAAGCTTGACATAAGCGTGCATCAATTTGAGTCAACATTTTTGGACCAATAAAGCTCATTTCATCTATGAGATGTTGATGTAATTGTAACTTCAGAATGTATTCACTTGTATTTCTTATCTATTGTAACCCGATGTTTATTCCGGGATGTATTGTAATATATTTGAGTCATGTCATACCCCGATGTTTATTCCGGGAAGTTTCAATAATGAGAAAGTCATGTCAAGTCATTATGGTTAACCCTCCTATTGGTCAAGGGTTAAAGTCCACACAGTTGTGGGGCCCTCGGGTTATTAGACTATCCTAGTGAATTTGACCCTAGGTGAGTCATTGTAAGTCAGGGAAATAGTCCCCACCATTGTGTTACCCTCCTATTGGTTGGAGGAGGAAAATTCCACACAAGTGGTGGGGCACTAGGGTTATTAGACACTCCTAGAGATGTCGACTCTAGTAAGTAATTGTTAAGTTAGGCCGACATGATTGAGTGCACTTCAAGTGAATGAAATAATATAAATAGAGAGTGAGAGCCTCTCTATTTATCACTTGTAACACACATCATTCACTCACTCAAGTGTGGCGCATTAGTGAGGAAGGAAATACTGGGACTAGACAGAAGAAGAAGACTACTGCTTTGGGGCTTTTACTGTTTTGGTGTTGATTCTATCTCTGAGGAAGTTGCGGGGTTTTCTCCTTTATGGTTTCCCCGAGAAAAACGCTTTGTGTCTCTTGTCTCGTGTGATGTGCTTATGCTATATTGCTGTACTTGTTATTCTCTCAGTAAAGATCCTAACATAATGCTAGCTTAATGTTGAAAAACTAACATGGAATCAGAGCTAACCTGAGAATAAGACATTGGGCAGCTACAAAAGCTAGGGATTATTACTTTTTGGGTCTCTCTCAACAATCCATCAGCAAAACTATGCTAGGTTGACTCTCCATTGAAGGGCCCATCTTTCTGTCGAAGCAGAATTCAATTTCGAGCATTTTCAGTTTTCGATGTGGAAATTAGGGATTTCTACAGAAGAGGAATTTTTGAGTGAGACCAGCATAGGATTTTTCTCCTCATCAAAACCAAAGTTTAGAGACCTGGATCAAGAAATTTGGTTGGGTAAATCTCTGGGAAAGTCAAACCCTAGTTTGACCCCGAGCTAGAAAAACCCTGAATACTAAAACTGATAAGTTTTGGTACAATAGATATATTCCGAGGTTGGTGAAGTCTCAGAAGCTAAAAATTGCAGGGGCCACAGATACAATCCGGATGAACATTTTGTCCAAACATCAGCCTCCTATTCACTATATTCTGGGATATATGATCCCTCCAAGTTAGGGTTCCATCCTCTTCCAGAATTCATCCTTAAACAGGACACCTGGGGAGAATTGCAATATTGTGGGCTACAGAGGTCAAAATGGAATTACTAAAGATGTTCGAGAAATGGTATGGAATTTAATTTATGTGGTCCAAAGATCAGACTCAGAAGATCAACTAGTGACACGTGGCATGCCGTACAACTTCGCTGTTCTGAACAGTCCTGTAACACCTTGGGAAAATGATCATAAATACAAAATGGTGAAACCAATTCTGATGAAACCTACTGTTTTAGATCAGGGACATGTGAGGTTACCTCAGTGTGAAATTTCAGACACAGAGGAGCAGTAATTTCGGAGATATCACAGAAACAGTAACAAGCATTTCTGCAGAAGAAATTGGAAAATTAGGGCTTCCTGTTCCGGGAGCTTCCCTCCACTGTTTTCAGAAAAGGAGTACATTGGACAACTCCATTTAAAGATATATATCTGTTTATCCAATCATATCTGAAATATTCCAAGTTTTGAAAATTAGGGTTTCTATGACAAACCCTAGATCAACTAGCTCCGGAACCAGGATGGACACCTCAAATCGGTAAGATCTAATCCTTTGAAATTTTCATTTGAGGTTCTAATTTCAAAGTGATCTATCACATCAGCTTGATGATAAGCTTGGTGAAGTTGACAAATTCCAATCATAGAAGTATTTGATCTCTCTGAAGAAAATGGATTGGACACCTACATGAGTATAGAGGTTCTAGTTCCAAAGGGAGATGAGGCTAGAAGCCTTACACAATAAGAACATGGTCAAGGCCAAGAACATCATTGCTGATTCAGTCACGAATCAACTTGTACTACAAGTGTCTTCCATAAAGATACCGATGATGTTTGATTCCTTGACCAAGCTATTTGAAGGAAAGAACATAGATCGGAATATGACCTTAAGAAACCAGTTGAAGGAAGTGAAGATCCAGAATGCAAAGACCATGCAGTCATAAGGGTATCTCAAATCAAAGAACAACTTGAAGGGATAAAAGAAAAAGTGAAGAATGCAGAAGTGGTGATGGCCACCTTGAATGACCTCCCAGGATCATGGAATTCATTCATTCAAGGAATGTGTTCCAGAAGGAAGTGATTACTTTCAGCAGACTCTGGGAAGAAGAAGAAGAAGCTCGACTCATAAGAAGAGAAGAGAAGATGGAGGCAATTGAAGATCAAGCTCTCACCATCCAAAGAAGATCCCTCAATCGATGAGGAATATAAATATATCAACTCTTGAAGAACTTCTTATCCACCCTAGCATTTGGATAAGAAATTATGCTATTATGAATGAAGAAGACGATGAAGTTGAAGGCTCAAGAAGGAGTCTACCCACGAAACAAATAAAGATAAGTATTCAATTGTCATTTCATGATATTGTTTTGTTATGCATTTGTTATATTCAATTGATGTATTATGCATGATAGGATGTTTGCATTAATGACAGTATACTACAAATATGCATGTGATGGGTAAGTAGCTCATGGTGCTATACAACTCTCCATTTCTACTTATCTAGAATGAAACCTCTTTGCTGACATATTGGATTAGTGCACAACCCCAATGTTATCCTGGTAGAGATGGAAGGCATCTAGAAAGTTTCCGTGAGATATGGATGAATGTTGTATTGGCTAAAATAGTTGCATGATCATATATTTATGCATAAGTATTTGCCAGTATGAATATTCCTTATGAAATGTTTCTAACCATACAAATGCATTTGACTTGTAGGAAAGACCGCACACATAATCGCCTACAAGCAAAGAAGAATGAAGACTTGTTCCGAAGAACAAGTGACGACAGTTCAAAGACAAAGAATAATATGACGAGTGCAGTGACATCATTGACGCAGAACCTTCGTGCCACCAAGAATAAAGGGAAGATGAGTTCAAGAAGTATGATGTCATGGCGCAGTATCGAGACCTGAAGAGGAGTTCATAGTTCCATCATGCAGTAGATGGAAACATCGTGGGATACAAAGCAATATTCGTAGCATGAGGCTTCTCACGAAAGGAAGGCCTAGACTACGAAGAGACATTTGCAACCAGTAAGAGTTGAAACACATACATGATGATATTGATGAAGATATTAACCTTTTCTACAAGGTTGAAGATGCAAGTCTATACACTAGATGGTCACATAGAATATTAGTAGCATAGGAAGCTACTTGTCACTCCAGTACAGAATGTTTTCAGTGCATAGAGCACATAAGACAGAGGGAGTATGATGCTTCGCTTCAGAGGAAGAGACTACAGAATATCTTAAGTTTTGACATGGTACGACAGGATGGGCAGATTACTGATGACTCTAGGCTTTACTAAGAGTAAAGTGGATTCCAACCTTTGCTTCAATATTGAAGGAAGAAGACCAGTGATGCTCCTGTTATGTGTCGATGCACTATTGTTCTAGGTATGGAGGTGTGGTAGAGTGTAGATGGAATCTTCCTTGGACAAGGGAAGTATGCAGTAGAGATCCTGAAGAGGTTCAGGATGATGGACTGCATGACCACACCTATGGCATCGAACCTGAAGCTATTGAGTGATGCTTCATTAGAGACGGTTGATGCTACGATGTATCATCAGATGATTAGGTCCTTGATGTACCTGACGAACACAAGACCAGACATTTGCTTTGCTGTGAACACCTTGAGCCAGTACTTGACAGATCCGAGAAGTGTTCACTTGACTGCTGCAAATCATATTCGGAGGTACCTAAAGGGTATAGTTGATTATGGGCTCAAGTATGATGTGAATCAAAAGATTAATGTAGAGGGCTATGTTGATTCAGATTGGGAAGGCAGTGCCATCGACAGGAAGAGTACTTCAGGATGTTGCTTCAATATGGGATCAGGTGTGATCTCTTGGTTTAGCAGGAAGCAATCTTGTGTGGCACTGAGTACAGCTGAAGCATAGTATGTCACAACTTGTTCAGCTAGTTGTGAGGCAGTATGGCTATGAAAGATACTGTCTGATATATTTGATCTCGAGTTGGATGCTACTTGTATACATTGTGACAACCAGAGTTACGTGAAGTTGTCAGAGAATCCAGTGTTCCATGACAAGTCGAAGCATATTGAGATCAAGTACCACTATATCAGGGATATGGTGCAGAGAGGAGCAGTGAAGCTCCAGTATATTGCGACGGAGGAACATATAGCTGATGTATTGACAAAGCCATTGGCTAGGCTGAAGTTCGAGTACTTCAGGGAGAAGCTTGGTGTTCTCCAGATCGAGGTTTCATCTAAGAGAAAGTGATGAGACCCATAGCCATTCTGACATGGTGAGAGGATTGGTTCCTTCCATGTCAGATATGAGTGCTGGCCATTCTGTTGAGTAGGACAGATGTAAGGGAAATTACCATTCTAGGAATGGAGGCACCTGGTTAGTTACCAGGATCACTCAGTGTAGGACTCAGTAGCCATTCTGATGTGATAGAGGGATGTTTTCCCACTTGATCAGATGTAAGGGCTAAACTATTCTGTCATGGCTAAAGGATTAAGTTCCTTCCATGTTAGATGTGAGTGTTGCCCATTCTGATGAGTAGGTCGGATGTAAGGACAACTGCCATTCTCTAGGAGAATGGAGGTGCCTGGTCAGTTACCAGGTAGCTCAGTCGAGGACTAGGGGCCATTCTGATATGACTGCTGGGATATGTTCTTGTAGGATTAGATGTGAGTGCAAGCCCTTCCATCACTATGATAGGATGTGTTCCTGTCTAGATGGATGTAAGTGCAGAGCCTTTCTGGATCAACTGAGGGATGTGTTCCCACGTGCTCAGATCTAAGTGCTGAAATCTCTCATCACTGTGATAGGATGTGTTCCTGTCTAGATGGATGTGCCCTTCTGACAAGTAGATTAGATGTAAGTGCTGAAATATTCCATCACTATGATAGGATGTGTTCCTGTCTGGATGTGATTCTTCCATCACTATGATAGGATGTGTTCCTGTCTAGATGGATGTGCCCTTCTGACGAGTAGGTCAGATGTAAGTGCCGAAATCTTCCATCACTGTGATAGGATGTGTTCCTGTCTAGATGGGAGTCTTCCATCACTGTGATAGGATGTGTTACTATCTAGATGGATGTGCCTTTCTGACGAGTAGGTCATATGTAAGTGTTGGGCGAATACCTACATGATGGGTAGGCCTACAACCAGCATGAAAAAGGGCTGGCTCTGTAGAACTTCCTGTGACGAGAAGAATCATGAGATAGCACTAGGGATGATCCAGATCGAGTGATGATAGCCATCGATGATCTAGATAGAGTGATGATCAATATCCAATGATGATGATCCAGCAGTGATGATCCAGATCGAGTGATGATCCAGATCCAGTCTAGTGATGTTGATCCAGATCGAGAGATGATCCAGATCCAGTGATGATGCTCCATGATGATCCAGATCCGATGAAGATGACTTGAAGATGAAGATGACTTGAAGACGAAGATGACTTGAAAATGAAGATGACTTGAAGACGAGATGATCCAGCTGATACAGAGAAGAAGACTTGTGCTGATAAATTGTGTCAAGAGAATACCTTCCTAGTTAAGAGGGAGTGTTGATGTAATTGTAACTTTAGAATTTAATCACTTGTATTTCTTATCTATTGTAACCCGATGTTTATTTCGGGATGTATTGTAATGTATTTGAGTCATGTCATACCCCGATGTTTATTCTGGGAAGTTTCAATAATGAGAAAGTCATGTCAAGTCATTATGGGTAACCCTCCTATGGGTCAAGGGTCAAAGTCCCCACAGTTGTGGGGCCCTTGGGTTATTAGACTATCCTGGTGAAGTTGACCCTAGGTGAGTCATTGTAAGTTGGGGCAATAGTCCCCACCATTGTGTTACCCTCCTATTGGTCGGAGGAGGCAAAGTCCCCACAAGTGGTGGGGCACTAGGGTTATTAGACACTCCTAGAGATGTCGGCTCTAGTAAGTAATTGTTAAGTTAGGCTGACATGATTGAGTGCACTTCAAGTGAATGGGATAATATAAATAGAGAGTGAGAGCCTCTCTATTTATCACTTGTAACACACATCATTCACTCACTCAAGTGTGGCACATTAGTGAGGAAGGAAATACTGAGACTAGACAGAAGAAGAAGACTACTGCTTTGGGGCTTTTACTATTTTGGTGCTGATTCTATCTCTGAGGAAGTTGCAGGGTTTTCTCCTTTATGGTTTCCCCGAGAAAAAATCTTTGTGTCTCTTGTGTCTTGTGATGTGCTTATGTTATATTGTTGTACTTGTTATTCTCTCAGTAAATATCCTAACATAATGCTAGCTTAATGTTGAAAAACTAACATGAGAATATAGCAAATATGGCGAAGTTCTTCTTGAAGTTTTGAAAGGGATTGGCCTTCAAGAGGGTGCATTTAACCAATGGGTATTAGAAGAGTAGAATGTATTGTATATGCATGTATGTTAAAATCAACAACACCAGTTGGAGCAAGGAGAAGAAGTGGGAAGGAATTTTATTAAGATGCATTTTGAAGTGCATATTTGAGGCTAGATATGAGGTAAGATTTTTCGGTTCCTACAGTACCTTGAATGACCAGTTTTAGCGGTTGAGGAAATGTACTATTACTAAAATGGGACATGAAAGATCAAAGGCTATGTGTTGTGTGGGAGACAAGGAATGAGGAGAATTAGAGAAGTATGGGATATCTTCATGTAGTTTAATGGAAAAGCGATTCACCGCAATGAATGATGTTGCTATCTCATGCAATTCGGTGCATATATTGTTATGTGACCAATTGTGATTTTTGTGAAATTCACGATGGCCAAGTATTTCAAGGTCATTAACTTCGATGTTATTTCCTGGTTCTTTTGAGATAGAACTTCCCATTCATCCATGGTATGGGAAAACAAAAATGTAATAGCATCATAGTTTGAACCATCAGATAGAGGTGTAGAGGGTTTTTCTTCTATACATTCGATATGCCAGACAACATATGTGCCTTTAATCTGATGCCAATGAGAAATAATTTCAAAAGTTGTGGTTCCAATATCATGAGGGATAGATCAAAAAGGTTTGTATATAACAATTACACTCCAACAAAATGGTTCAAAAGATGAAGAATCAGAGGGAGGAATGGAAGTGAAATGTGGATAGACTCTGACAATTTTGTCACACAAGTTTTGTTTCCATGTATTTTTTTCCTATTAGGAGAGAAAGACCAACAACGAGTAGCTTCAAGCAGAGTTATATGCTCAAGAGCAATGGGTATTTGTATGTAAGCAAAAATTAAGGGGGGCGTTGCAGGGGTGTTATTAGTGTCATTAGAAACATAGAGGAACATAGTTTGGCTCATGTTTAGGGAAAAGAAGCGATGGCTACAAAGAACAAGAATTTTTTTTTGTAGCATGTGACATGTCTCTTGTGCACTAAT
Source organism: Pseudotsuga menziesii (assembly GCA_001517045.1). Taxonomy (NCBI): domain Eukaryota; kingdom Viridiplantae; phylum Streptophyta; class Pinopsida; order Pinales; family Pinaceae; genus Pseudotsuga; species Pseudotsuga menziesii. The sequence goes on from LPNX010939983.1 coordinate 54,877, forward strand.
GTCTCTTTCTGCAACTGTTTGTACAAGCAATTGTTTGATTGGCTGAATAATGGGGCTTTCACTTGGCGCAACATGTGCAAGTAGAGACATAATGGCATGATAGGTTTCTGATTTTGGCTCTACTTTTAATGCATACTTTGAAATGTATTTGAGGACAACATGTTTACAAAGAATAGGTTGGAAATCAACATTAGAGCTCCATACTGAAACCATGGTAGGATTGTGAATATTTAGAAGAGGATCATTTCTTGCAAGATAGTAGGTTTTCTGTCCATTTTGATCAATGACTAACGAAGAAATAGCTTGCAGCTCATATGGAAAACCATAATGACATTGAAGAGATATTCCTTTATTGCGAAGGCAGGTTGACTCTGAACATTTGGTGTGCCTTTGAACAAAATTGACAAGTTCTTCATAGTCAGCTGAGTAGTTTGACACAAATATTGATGGTGATGCAAGACTGCATGGATAATTTGTAGTAGAATGGTGAGACTCAGATGTGGACAACTGGGAATTACGAGGATTCCAAGTTGTCACATGTGTGTCAAATTTTTTTTTTGTAGCTTCAACTGCAACATCGTCTTCCCAATCTAACGTGTCCATATTTGGTGCATTTTCCAACCAAATAAAACCATGGATGTGAGTGGATCCTCTATGTTTCCATTCATATCTGGATGGGAGGAAAAAGTATATAATAGAAATAAATTGTATAAAGATAAAAATAGATAGAGAGAAATAGAAAGGAATAGATGGTATAATACCTGTACCAATAATCTGTTATATGAAAACCTTTTTGAAGCACCTCTTGAAGAAATGTTTTGAATCTATTGTACATGTGATGTAATATGTGGATTTGATATGATGCTATGAACCTTCCATTGATAAACTTGACTTGAATCATTAGGAGCTTTACCAGGAATTAGAGCATGTAAATCTAGCCATTTTGTGTCAGTTGCACTAAGGGTGAAGAAGAATGTTGGTGTACCTTGTTGATTGATCATATTTGTTAGTTAAGCTCTAATTTTGTTCCAATATGATCGTGTTCCATGTAATGAAGATCCAAATATTGCGACCCGCTCACCAATTTTATCATTTGGCATGTCTTGCAATTGGTTGACAAGCTCATGTACTGTCGGAGGTAGTGTATCTTCCATATTTTTTTGACAAAAATAGAGGCAGTACTATTACTTTGATGGCACATAATTAGATTGTATATGTAGTATCGTAAGCGAGAATGTTGAGCAAATTTGTTGTCGTGATAATGAATAAGGTGTAGTGCATAATGATGCATATCAACTTGATGAATGCATGGTTGTGATAACATTGCTATACCTATGGGAAACAAAATTGGAAAAGCCATAGAAAGAAGGCTTCTGTGTTGTACTCATTGATAGGGGACATTTCTATAGGGGGCCAATCTATGGGAGGTGGTAGTGGGATATTTGGTATGTGTAACAACTATCTAATTTCTTCAACTTTAGTTCTAGCATGTTGCTTTGTGTTGAAATAAATGACGAGGATTGCAATTCATAGGGTTAAAATGAATTTGGTGGTTGATCTGTACATGAGAAGCTTTGTGGATGAGATGAAGTAGCATTGCTATTAAGATGCGGAATAAAAGGTGAAATGTCTGCTAAAACAAGTGGAAAAGAAGCTAATGCAACTGGGTTGATTTGTACATCCTTGTAGTATGGGTCGTTTGCCATTTTGAATTGAAGGGCAGCAAGAACATTTGTTGGACTAACAAATAGTTCATATGTTTTTTTGTAGAATTGCATTTTCGAACTACGAGTATGTCAATTTCTGATACTAAATGTGGTAGGTATGTCACAATGTTGGAAATGTCTTGGGGGAAGCAAATAGTATGACCAGAGTATTTATATTTACCACCACGAGCATGAGTGACTTGAAATATGGGATTAGCACGACTAATGAGCATATCTTCAACCTATGTAAGTACTGAAAGGACAGGTGGTTGCTTCCCCGGATCCATATTGTTATCCAATGAAAAGCGATGCCCTTTTCGTTCTAGAATACAACATGAACAAGTGTATGCCTCATGGAACTTTTTTGTTACAATACCAGGGTAACATTCTTTGCAAATTGAGCAGACATGCATATCATCTAGTTGGTCCATTTTTTTACGAAATCGTTGATGTGCATCATTGAGCTAGTTGTTCAATGGATTTGGTACAGGAGATGGAAGTGAAGCTGAGTCTACAGGTTCTACAAGAGAATTTGAAGAAGACATATTTGCAGGCATATGAGAAGCCCTGTAAAGATGACGTTGTTTCTTGTTGTTTTTATCTTTGTCTTGTGCATATAAAAATCTTCTTCGTGCATTGGCTTGTTCCTTGTCATGAGTTGGCATAATTCCTACAAGATAATTGTAACCTTGTTAAACACCTAGAAGGTTTGATTGTTTGCAAAAACACATTTTGTACATGTATTAACTGGAAACTATGTGGATATAAAGCAGAAGAAAAAAAACAAACGTGAATTCATTACATAGGGGGAGTAAGAATGTAGCTTAAAATAATATAGCTGGAGTAAATTTTGTTTTTCAAGTTGTAATTTGATAATTGTAAGAAAATGAAATTTTAGAAGAACAAAGTGTAGTGTGAGAAAGTATATATGAAAAAATAAGTTACTATAATTATTGTTATGTACATGGTAATCAAAATTTGTGCCCAGAAACAAGATAACAAAGTTGTGCATTTTATACAAAACATGATAGAAAAATAGTATTGTATTTAAAAACTACCATATAGGTTTTTTCACCAATTTAGATAAGAAATTGTGGGTGATAGCCTATACATTGGAAGTATGAAACTGCAAGAAAGTGGTACTACAAGAGAGTAAAAAAAATACCCTTTTATGTTGAACAATGAAACAACGAGTTAAAATTGAGAATTGAAAGCATTCATTATAAACAATGAAGAATGGTTAAGTACCAACTTGAAAAAACGTATATATTTATGTGTCCATCTGAAATTGCAGTTTATGTGTTTTCAACCATGACAATCACAACTTTTAGGCGTGCAACTCCGCAGAAGGTCTCTGTTTTAATTGATAGAGTAAGAAGTAATTTTTTGTTGCAGATCCTCTGCACTCTTTCATCAAGTGATGTTGTTTCAGTTGAGAGAAGACACACATATTTTGTAGAAATTCCCATGAGTTGGTTTGCAGCATCATCAAATTCTATCGCACCATGAATGGATCCAGTAACATCTTACAATTCATCGTTTAGTATATATCCACAGGGGATTCACCTAGTTGAGCAATACCTTATCACATTCATTCATAAAGGGAACTTTTTAAATGCGAAAAATAAGGTCAATATATTGTAGGTATTGGGGGGTGGGGAATAGGTTATCGGGAGTTTATAGGTATTGGGGGGTATAAAAAGAGGTTTCTAGTAAAAATAAGGAATATATTGTAAAAGTATGGGTTTTTTAATTGGGAATATGTATTGGGAGGGGAGCTCAACAAAAGTATTTTTGTAAGTAATTATCAATATCTAGTGAAATTAAGGGTATTCTTTAATATTCCATGAATGAAGGCACTATGACATGGTTTCACTAAGTGAAGACCCCATGTATATATCAGTAGTCACATTCAAGAAATTCTCCATCACATTTAGCACAATGCCATATGTTTCCAACTTTCTGAGCAATATTTTTCATGCATTGTATTCCGTCAACAAAAAGAGGGCATGCAAGGAAATAAAAGTCATCCATGTTAGCATTTGTGATGGTTGCTTCAAGAGAGTACAAAACAACTTTTTCAGATGATTGAAGAGTTTTACAGGTCCTTGATGGTAGTGACTTTACGAGAACCAGAGTGAGAGGCATTGAACTTTTGGCTTAGCGATGGTGATGCTGAATGAAATCCATTTTCATGAAACTAGTTTTGAAGAATTGAAGTTTGTTCAATATCTGGGTTTATAAAAACAGTAGTGTTGGAAATAGTTCCAACTGTTTTTCCATTAAATTCTGTAACGCGACCACGTTTGATTGCTACAGCTGGAGGCTTAAATAAACCACACAGGCTGGTAAGTTCGACTCCTTCAATTTGGAAATGGTCACCCCAAAGTGTTATGTCAATACTATTTTCTGACATGTCACGGAGTCCAATAGTGCGCCTAACAGTCTCAATGCCATCTTGTTTTCATATTGTGGATGATGGAGAAACTGAAATTACAAGTCCAATAAGGTCCACTATGGAATTGACAGGTATAGTTTGTATCTCATGAATAGTTTTAAAGTTAAAGCAAAAAAAAGGTATTAAGGGGTATTCATTTAAGCATGGTTGGATGGTTGAGGAGGAACCTAGGAAAATCTCATTATGGCTTTTCAAATGGTTGAAAATTGGATTGGATGATTTCACTGTGCCATTTGATAATGTGTACACTATTCCTATATGTATTTGTTCATACAAAGAGAGTGCCAATTCATTGAATGAATATATATGTATTTCATTGTGTGAAGCATTAACAATGTCAAATCCAAATATTTTTCTAGACCCTCATTGGTTTCCATATTCGTGTAGCTTTGTCTTGGAAATAACTCAACCTTGAATGTTCCATACTTTGCTAGAACAGGTCAGTGATGTGAATGGAATAGTTGATGCAGCCAAGGCAGGGTTATCATCTACTGAGCTAGGATTCACTAGAACAGAGGAACAACTCTGCGAGGGAGAAGGTACAGGTAAGTGGTAAGGTGCAAGATCTCCAATAATCGTTGCATCCACTATGACAACCTCAAGTGCAAGCAATGCGATAGTCCTATGAGAAGAAGTATGTTAGAGTTGAATAGGATAAAAAAACACTGGATGCATGAACAGGGTGAAAATGAGTAAGTGGACAAAGACAAAATGGAAATTAAACATACGTTACACTATGTACAATGTTTGATGTACACTTGGTAAGTTTGATCATAGATCCTTCTTTGAGTTGTCTAGTTTCTACAAGACTACTATATATAGTTGGAATTAATATCTCATGCTTGTGAAGCCCATCTGAGATAGAAATTCGGAACTGAATAGATGATGATTTCAGTGAGTTCACTTGGTTTAATAAGGAGACTTGTACCAGCGGGAAAATGTTGACAACACCATGCAGCAAGAATGATATAGAATCTTCAGTTAGCATACTCTCCATAGTGTGACTCAATTTTTTTCCTATGCAATGAAAAAGGGCAAGAAACAATCACTCTCGAGATTGATTCTATGGTAGTTGTTCAAGATTTGCAATAAAAATTAATAGATTAATTTGTGTCGTATCTCAATTTTTCACTATAAATATTGTAATTCTTAAATAATTTTGAAACTAACAGGAGCACTATCAGCAGTATTTTTTTTTCAAACTTTGTGAGAAAATATGTACTTTCACTGTAAATATTTTAATTCTTAATTGTATTCATTTAGTATTCTTAATACAGTATATAGATTAATATATAATCCACTATCCCGCAACCCACACCCCACAAGTACGGGCTGCGGGGTACGGGGTTACTAAATAATATTTCATTCACCACCCTCATCCTGTAGCTCGCATCCCGCATTTTCCCATGCGGCAATGTGCAGTCCCGCAAAATGCGGGTTGCAGGGTACATGATTACTTAAAAATATTTCATTCACCACCCTCGTCCTGCAACCTGCATCCTGCAATTTCCTAGGAGGCAACAAGCAATCCCGCAAAATGCAAGTTACGGGTTGCGGAAACACAAAAAAATCCTAAATCAAAGGCGTTTTCTGTTTGGATCTTTAGAGTTGCCTTATTTAGTTGAACTAAAACAAAGCAAGGATTATGTTGTTCTCTTTCATTCAAAGCAACAATAACAACAAAACAAAGCAAGGGTGTTGAAACATCTCATAATTAGACTAAATGAATATTCAAAAAATTTCAGCAGACTAAAGGAATACTTGCAAATTTAAAGAAACTACAAACTGCAAAAGAAAAACATTAATAACTAATAATCAGACAAAGCAGCAATAACAACAAAACAAAGCAGGGGGAAGACTAAAGGAATACCTGCAAATTTAAAGAAATTGCAAATTGTGAAGTGTAAATGAAACGCACCAAAATAAATATGTGGTTACCTAAAGGTTTGTTTATATGCGCAAAGAAAAGGCGGTGCAACAACAAACGTGACAAATGCAGTATTGTAACAAGGCTTTCAAGATTGCCATAAGTTGAGCAAAGATGAAGATATTGACCCATGTGAGAATCATATGACAAGATTTCTTGCATTAATTGAGCAACAATGCATTGATGAAACATTAATGCTAGTGGATAAAGGGACATGGGAAAACTATATTGATTTCAATGAAGCGCTGGTAAAATGGAAGCTCAGCCAAATTGTGAGTGTAAAGACAAAAAACTCATTTAGAATAGTGTCTGCTAAATCCAAAAAAACCAGTAAAGTGAAACTCCGTAATATCGTTGAGAATGAGTTTCCTGATTCGAGATAAATGAACTACAGGCAAGGACTGTAAAATCGTGTAAAAAAAATCGCTCGGACCGATGGTTTAGGACAATAGATGGAAGAGTACAAAATACACGCAAACCATCTGTCAGGAAAGCACAGTAAACGACAACTACAAAGAACAACCCGCAACTGGCAACTAATCCATCAATCCATTCACTTGCAGCAACAGCCGTAACACACAGGACAACAATGGTCTACGAGGCAGAAGTTCACCTATCAAGATGGAAAAATTGGGGACCCAAATAAAATGCATTAGCTAAACACCAACTCCAAAGAACAACCAACAACTACCAATCAATCCATCAATCCATTCACGTGTAGGAACGACCGTAACACAGAGGACACCAGCGTTCTATGTGACAAAAGTTCATGAATCTAGATTACAGAATCGGGACCCGACTTAAAAGGACAGGAAAAAAATTCTCGTTGATCAGCACAACACTTGTCCATGATCAATTGGCTAATCCGACACGACACCTATCGAACTGTGAATGGGCAGGGAGATGAGGAATCTTTGAGACTGAGTCTCCATAGGGAAAAAACCTTTAGAGTAATTATATGAATTGAGTGGCCAGACACAGACTGGTGGAGTTTCGCGTTGGTGGGTAGCTGAATGTGTTCCAGAAATCCGACTGGAATTTTATTTCTCTTCTCATCACCTATGGAACATCATACTATATTAGCGACATTTAAGAATTACGATGCAATAAAAGAATTAGTTTAAAAATTCAATGGTTTTTCTTATTTTTTCAAAAGTCAAACCCAAAACATTGGACAATTAAGAAAAAATTGGAAATTTGTTTTTTCGAAATGAGTGGTGGGTTAACTTGGAAAAGCTTCCATAAATCTTTTATAATATCTTGCTAAATCTAGGAATGATTCAACATTGCATATTGGGTGTTGAGGAAATATGAATGGAATGTTTATGGTTTTAATTTATATTCAGATATATGTAAGTTCTAAATAATATCTTAAATCTAAATTGAGGGGATATGTTATTTTTTATATTATTTTATTGTTTTTTGTAAAGGATAAGTCTCAACTCTAAGATGAGCACGGGAGAACCTACACATCTCCCTCTACTCGGTTAGAATGCACCTCTTCAAGTGCAATACTCTACATATTTCTCTCTACTCGGTTAGAATGCACCTCTTGAGGCGCAATAACGTAACTAGAAACAACCATATTAAATTAATTAATGTGTCTGAATACGTCGATACGTGTAAATTTAAGCACATACTATAGGGAAAAACATTAATATAAAAAGTATGTGCCTAATTTAGGCCTATTAATTTAATGTGGATGTGGGTGAGCCCATAGACATATCTACAAAGTATTAATGGGAATAATATTGTTTATTTAATTATTATCATATATAATAATAAATATAATTAAATATTATAATTAAATTTATTAAAATTGAAATTTAATACATTTACAATTAATTATTTTAATATCCATATGGATTTAAATAAATGTATCTTTTTATACATTGTATTATTTAAAATAATAAATAGTGTATGGCAATATTACAACAAATTAATAAGCCATATTAATTTATGAATCTTGGATATAAATATGGTATAGTTTGGAAATATTTTTTAATATTGGGAAACAATTAATTTAGTAATAATGTTTTTCTTATTTATTAAAATATATTATAATATTGTAGATAATAATAAAATAGTAATAATATTGGTTAGTTAAGTGTAATTAATGTTTTATTACATAATAATATTAAATACAATATATTATTTTAGATCTTAATAAAATAATATTAAAAATAATTAGGAAAGTGTAATTATATATTAATTTTATAATATAATTTAAGTATAATGATAATAATTTTAATAGTACTATATTATATTATTTTATTGTGAATGTCAAACTAATATAATATAGTATTTAATTAAAACAAGAAAAAAATAAAAATACAAAATAACATTAATACAAAGAAAATATGGTAATAAAATTGTAATAATTGTACTTAGTTAAGTGTAATTAATGTTTTATTACATAGTAATATTCAATACAATATATTATTTTAGATCTTAATAAAACAATATTAAAAATAATTAAGTAAGTAAAATTATATAATAATCTATAATAGTATAATTAAGTACAATGATAATAATTTTAATACTTAAGTGTAATTATATAATAATATAATTTGAGTATAATGAGTTTAATTTTAATACTACTATATTATATTATTTTATTGTGAATATCAAACTAATATAATATAGTATTTAATTAAAGTAACTTCATTAAAGTAATAAATTAATATAACATTAATACAAATAAAATATTAATATGTAATAATAATAATGTATTTTATTATTCTATTGTCAAAATATAGTTATTAGTTAAAATATTGATGTCAAAGTAATAAAATATAGTATTTAATTAAAATAATTGTATTAAAGTAAGAATAAAATAATAACATGATTTTTATAATATATTATTTTAGATGTTAATAAAATAATATTAATAATAGTTAAGGGTAATTATATAATAATATTATGTATTGATGATGAACATATGTTCATTATTATTAGAATGTATATAATCAACGTCACAATGCGACATAAAAAATGTCACGTAGATGTGACATCAAATCCTTGCAAACTGTGTGAATGTCACATAGCCTTTGTTTATTTTCATAATTTGACAAATACATTGGGGAATTCAAGAATTCAAATAGTATGTAGGAGGTTGACAAAGGGTTATGATAATTGTCATTGGAAATGTCACACTCCAACGTTAGCATTTAAAATCAAAATTTAATATGTCGTGGAACTGTTTTATTAGATTCTAATAGTGCAAAAGTTCTCTAATTGTCATGTTGCATTATGCCCATGTTCCATAATGTGGTAATGTGACAATATGTAAGTCATTGTAATGTTGCACAATGATTAGGTGTTGTTATATTTTCAATTGTTTATTCTATTTTGACATAAATGACTTGGGTTATGTTCGATTGTGTGATTTGTCTATGAATATATTGTATTATGCTTATGTTCATTAATGTGGTTGATTGCATTACAACATTAAAAGTAATTTAATAAGTTAAATATATGTTTAATTTATGAAGTGCTATGGTGGATTATCATAGTGAGTGAGAATTAAGTTGAATCGTGACATTGCTCTATGGTCATGTTGCAATATGGTAATGCTGGTTGTTGGATTTTTGTTACATGATGCCATTAATAAAATTGTTTTGTAGTAGTTGGGTTTAGTTTTACTTCGATTTTTTTTTTCATTCTAAAATCGATGAAGGTTTATCTTGGATTATGATGTTCATTGGTGCTTATGGTGTCTTGTGACATTCGTTCGTTGTTATGTTGTACTATGTCTGTGTTATTTCATGAATTATGTCGAATTATGAGGTTTGTTGCAAGGATCTGGAAGGATTGGGTTTATTTATTTTTTAAATGTGGTTATTTCATTTAAACATACATGAAGGGGTGTGATGGATTACAATATTCATCCATTCCTTATTGCTTTTTGTCACATTGTCACATTTATAAAAGGTTATGTTGTATTGCAACATAATGGTTAAGATTCAATATGGTTGTATTTTTAATGTAATTTCTTGCAATTATACATAAATAATTACTAAAAAAAATGATAATTATAATAAAATGATGTATGCATGTGGGATTGTGGAAATTTGATAGTATTTGTTGGAAATGTTAGGTTGCAACATTACCATTTTTTATAATAAATAGTCAATATGTTGGTGAGGAGTGCATTCATGAATATAATTCACATTATAGTCAATATACTTAATAAGTTGCTGAAATGTTTTCGTAGACTCTAATACTACAACATTTGTTTAATTGATATGTATTTAATGTAGTACCCCATATTTTGACTCCGGCATATTTATCACTCAGACTTATTACATTGTATTTACTTATTATATGTGGACTCAACTATACTTCATAAACTATATTTTGGCATGTTATATGTGATTATTTACTAATGTTATGATGTTATCAGGATTATGTTCTAATTATGATATTATGATGTTATCATGCTTATATTATGCTTTGATCATGATGTTACGACGATTAACATGCCTATGCAGATGCTTTGATTATGATGTTATGATGATTATCATTTATATGAAATTATTGGGCTTATGTGATTATCATGCAGTAGTCGTCATCAGATTCAGTCATTTCATAACAAAAACATATAGTTGATTGTAATCCTTGGTATGATGTGATATGTATGATGTGGTACATGGGCACCCATCCATGATGCGGTTTATTGTGTGATTTTATGTGATGAAAGGAAATAATGTTGATAATATGTACCAGCTATTGATTTAATATTGTGATGAATGCATGTTTGCATAGTGCTAAGCTGTAGGGTACAGGGGATATGGGATAGTCAAGTATGTGATGCAAAGTATGACTCAATACATATCTTGAAGAAGAGCCTTAATTTCCAAGTGATGGTACGATGACACGTACCAATAAACTCGATAGCAACACAATATAGTTTTGATGAGTATATACCCAGTATGTTGAGAGGGATCGATGCATTTCCCACCCTATGTCACTTTGATACCCGAGGTTGTGGGAGGGTAGTGCTGAGACACGCTCCCCAAGTTGTTGTGATGACGATGGTCGGATTCCTGCTAGGAGAGGCTAGGTCCGCTAGTTAGCCGACGCTACCGCTCTCAGGTTCTGTGTGGGAAGGTCAGTACAGTTGGCATTCACTTTGTACTAGCAGAGGAAGGAAAGGGAGGATGCGGACGTAGGTTAGGATGGTTTGACATATTAGTTATTATTGTTGAGAGTTGGACATTTATGATAC
>LPNX010939983.1:67845-79557 GCA_001517045.1 Pseudotsuga menziesii
ATACGATTATCATGCGGTAGTCGTCATCAGATTCATTCATTTATTTCATAAAAAAAACATATAGTTGATTGTAATCCTTGATATGATGTGAAAGGTATGATGTGGTACATGGGCACCCATCCATGATGCTATTAATTTTATGATTTTATGTGATGAAAGGAAATAATGTTGATAATATGGACCAACTATTGATTTAATATTGTTATGAATGCATGTTTTCATAGTGCTAACCTGTAGGGTACAGGGGCTATGTGATAGCCAAGTCTGTGATGCGAAGTATGACTCAATACATATCTTGAAGAGAGCCTTAATTGCCAAGCGATGGTACAATGACACGTACCAATAAACTCGATAGCAATGCAATATGGTTTGATGGAGTATATATCCAGTATGTTGAGAGGGATGGATGCATTTCCCACCCTATGTCACTTTGATACCCGAGGTCATGGGAGGTAAGTGCTGACACACGCTCCCCAAGTTGTTGTGATGACGATGGTTGGATGCCTGCTAGGAGAGGCTAGGTCTGCTAGTTAGCCGATGCTACCGCTCTCAGGTTCTGTGTGGGAATGTTAGTACAGCTGGCATCCACTTTGTACTAGCAGAGGAAGGATAGGGAGGATGCGGACATAGGTTAGGATGGTTTGACATATTAGTTATTATTGTTGAGTGTTGGACATTTATGATACCAGATTAGTGATGGTAGGTACCAATCTTAACTAACTGATTAATAAGAACATAACTGTTAAATAACTCTGAATGTCAAAAGAAATCATATTATATCTGTATATTGGTCTTGTTGCGTAAAATATTATGTGTATCAGCTAGAACTTAGGGGTTTTTGCTATAGTACATGTGCAGCCTGTGCATGTACTGGTCATGCATGCACACCTCACACATGCACGCTAGTATGAAATATTAATTGAAAAAAAACATTAAATAGTTGGATGGGTTAACTAAGTAATTGTGATTTATTTAAACCTGTAAATGTACCTTATTTATTAAAAATCAATGTGCGGGGGGGACTTAACAATAAACATAAACATGTCGATGTTATCATTTCAATCAATTAATAATAATACTGCAATTAATTATTTATTGATTAATAATAATAATAATTATTTTATTTTGTTGTCATTATCTATTATTATTATTATTTATTAGTGTTTATTATTCAGTACTTTTTATTAAGTTATTAAAAACATATATACTAAATTACAATATTATTATTACCATTTTACCATTAGCATAAAACATTAAACAAACAATATCGAGTAATTTTTATGACAGTTGGGTATGTTTTTAATTAACACGTTAAATTCCATAGGATAAGTAGGTAGTGATTTCCCACCACCTCATCGGGGGTGAAGAATTGTACAAATCAAGAAAATCTATTTACGTTTAAACAAATGTCTAAAAACAATTGAACGGGCTGGACTGCCCAAGAGAAGAACTAATTTAATACTTATTATTTTTATGAAGGAGGCAGTGGAAGAAGGAAGTGGGAAGGAGGTATAAGGAGGGGGATCAAATGGTTGAAGGGGGGATGTTAGTTTTGCAGAGTATTTTGGGGGAGAGAATTTTTATAGAAGAAGAGAGTAAGGAAGGTGATGGAACAGGAAGGGAAGAAAACTGGAGGAGGGGGTTAACTCCAGGAGAAGAATTACACTCATCAAACAAGGAAGTTGCTATCGGGTTTATCGGCACGTGGGCTCCGGGGCTAGGAAACCCGTCGGTTTCCTAGGGCCAGCAGGTTCAACGCTGGTCGGTAGGGTGGATCATCTGGATTGGCATCAAGGCTCAGAAAAGGCTCATACAAGGGAGAGGTAAGGCTATAAGAGCAGGATAGGAAAGGCTACAGGAGTAGGATTCAGGGAATATCATCAACTTAAGTTCAGGTATTTTTCGGTGTAACCCTCTCATTATTGCATAAATAAATGAATCCTGAAATTAGAGTAAATGTCATTTTACTGTTAAATTTTAGGACTTAGTGCTCTACCTGGAAAGCAGAGCACTACAGAATGGTATCAGAGCCATGGTTCCAAATCTGGAACCAGAGGGCTCGCAATTGATATATTGGAAAAAAATATACATAAATAATAAAATTAATTTTAAGAGTTGTACAATAAGAAATTATGTGGGCATGCTTTGATTGTTTGGGATTATTTAGTACAATGAAATCTTTAAATAAAAGAAAGAAAGAAATACCGGTTCAATCAGTATTGGTTTTTTCTACAAATATTGGGTTTTATAAAAATAGCGTTGAATCTTCTTATCCGAAGCTAAAATAGACTATACTCGACCTCATTATGTCTATTAGAAGCATAAGAAATCTACCATATACATTATGTTATCAGGAGTCAACTGTTAAATACATTATTCAAATCAAAAGGAAATACACCAAATATATTTCACAATAAATATGTTGGTGAAACACGAGGAAGGTTCACAACTGTAGTAGCAATAACTATTACAAGAAACACAAAGAATCCCCATAATCATTACATATTCTCACAAATATAATTGGCATAATGCCAGATGTTCAATTATATATTCAGGAACAAAATTTATAAAACCACAGTAGAAAATCCAGGATAAAAACTCAAAAATTGGCTACAAATATATATTTCTAAGCATTTAAAGTGTACACCAGGTCTATGCCTATAGATTCAAATGCAAAATACCATAAATATGGTTTATTTTCCAAACACAGAGTAGATTCAAAAACTGACATTGGGAAATCTTAGGCCTGTGCATTCAGGCCATGGCATAATAGCCCAGAATAAACATTAGAGCTAGGGTTACAACAAACATTAAATCTAGGGTTACACCTTACAGCAAAGGTTAAAGCTAGAGTTACACCTTACAGCAAACCCTTGAAAAAAAAAATGCAAGGAAAAGAATACCGAATGCAGTCTACCCACCTGGTACATCCACGATGAAGACGTGAGCGTTGGTGGTTTCATTCCAGTCGACCCGGGTGAGGGAAACGGCCTCTATGTATTTGGGTATGGAATCCAAAATCTTGAAGGGATCCACCATAGCATCCCATAAATCACCGTAATGCCCCCTGGTAAAAGGCACCAGAGCGCTCGCTGGGGTGAACAAACACACTGCTGTCACTGCAAATGAAACGAATAGAATAACTGAATCTAAAATCTAAAATTTTCTATATATATATATATATATATATATATATAATCTGCCACAATTTTCTATATATATATAATCTGTGACAATAATCAACATCGTCTACAAGTTGTTGGAAATATCTCCACGAATCATTCTCATTGAGCCTTCCTTTATGAGCAATTTTATCAAACAATTCGCCTCCTGTCATGAACTCCAAAATAATATATATCTTCGTCCGACTTGCCAATACCTCATTCAAACAAACAATATTAGGATTCCTCACAATCTTCATTACAGATATTTTTCGTTTAATCTGGTCCACCATTTTATTCCTAAGAATGGTGCCTTTGTCGAGCACTTTCATGGCCACGCTCTCTCCAGTCTCTATATTTTGTGCGAATTTCACCTTCGGGAAGGTACCCTCGCTAATGGTCCTCCCCACCTCATATTTTACGACCTTACGCATCACCAATTTCCTCGGTTTCATCTCAAGTTTCTCCTTTGACTGCAAATAGAGTCCTGGCTCGGCAGTGAAGGCAGTGATGGCACACGAATATAGAGGGCGACGAAACTCATACAACTTAAAAATTGGGCAGGGTTGTCAACGAGGATGAGAATGCTACAGTCGGTGGCGCGCTTAAAATAGGGCTCCTTCACTGCCACATTGACTCCCATGGGGTACAACAAATTGATGTCCGCATGGGAGGGGGGCACATTGTATATTGCTAGCCTCACAACTAAGCCATTTTCACTCTGCATCAAGGTGGCGATACCGGTTATTTTAATGGATCCATGCACAATTTTCCATAGACCACCTGGCCACGATGGATTTTACCAACCTGAAGCTCGGTGAAGGAGATGGGCTTCAGCTTATCCAACAAAACTGAGGATGTTGTGCCACCATCACCGCCGCTGGGGTTTGACCAGCAGATCAGCGTTTGATAAGGGATTCCTGTGAAGGTTTCCATTTGTCAACGAGCTAATTCATGGATTTGGAGAAGGGCAGTCTTGTCAAACCCTTCAGAGGCATCTTTCGTAGCAATAAGGCTCTCTAGTAAGCAAGACATATTCTCCATCGTTCCAAAGTCTTCCCCTCTTTGCCCTTCTGGTGCTATCGACTTCGCCAACTTCATGTTTGATTAACTTTCTGAATTCCTGTTTGTTTCCTCAGCCATATTACTTGGGTTGGATGAAGCACCTGAGCACTACTGCTTGCCATTGAAATCCATTCAACCTTGACGGTGGCAGAAATAATTTTTTTTTTTTTTTTTTTTTTGCAAAATGAAAGCTATTTGGAGGGGCAACAAATTTTGGTAATCCTTCCTTCAGTTTCGGGCTCTTGGAGGACTAGCATGTGAGCTTCATGCAGGGGGAGCCTCATGCATGTTCCCGCGTGGCTTGCATGCACCATACCTTCGCGTGAGTAAGGTAGGGCAGCCTTCTGGAAGGTGGATATAATTTTATTTAACTTTATATTTTAAATTACTCTAAAGAAAACTCCTCTCCATCTATAATCTCGAATTTGAAGGGTAAAACACGCATAACTTAAAGTTCATTCATGCACTTTATATGAGAAGAGGGGAACCTTGAAATGACCTTGAATATGATGAAAAATATCCCCGGGCAGCGCCAGCTCTTATATAAGGTGCTATTGAATGTTGTTATTATATTATATTAAAGAGTCCTTCATTCCAATGCGGTCGCTCCTCTTCCAATAAAATATATATATTATAACAGAAAATGATATCATATATATTATAAACCTCAAACAATGACGAAAAGACCGATAAAATAATGTACCTTTCTAGCTCCAATTGTAGAGGAGAATTAGAATGAATCGATTATAAGTTCCTTTCCAAATCATAAAATTACACAGACCACATTAACATAAAATACATTGGATTCCATAGCTTCAATATGGATGATTGCTCCATCCAAGAAGCCACTCGATGACGGCTAAGGTTCTGTAGAGCTATTCTATCCCCAAAATATTCTCCCAAAAATAGATTTTTTTTTTTATCCAAACTTTTTTTTAAGTGTATAATTATTTTCATTATACTTGTTTATTGTAGGCATATTGTAATCATTTAGCGATTAGATATTTTATTTTTATTTTTAATTAGTTTAAATTTTTATAAATAATTATATAAAGTTTTGTAAAGTTGTGTAGAAAATAGATATTAAATCGTATATTATAAAATAAAAAAATTATATTATATTAATATATATATATATATATATATTGTATTTTATGATTGCATTATATACATAAAATGATTATTTTTTTAATTAAAATAAGATTGTTAAAAATAAAATTAATTTTACAAATATATATTTATTCGTTTTTGGCTTCTTGAGAGTAGCCATCACCTTTACAGATATGATTCATAGATTAATTTTATGTAACTTTAATCTATGTTATTGGAATTTCAATATTAAACTTAAGACATTACCAAGACTTTGACTGATAGTCGAAGAGGTGAGATGGATGTGAAGTAAGAAAAACAAGACACTGTTGAGACTAGCATTACGAGCTGAACGTTAAGGCATAGATTAAACCCCAAGACGGAATCGTTTAATGAAAGTGACTATGCAAGTTTTACGCAAATATTGGCAATTTGTCTCTATGCATAAATATAAGCATTGCATAACTAAAATTGTATCTCTACAATTATTAGATTGAGATAATAATGGCATAATGTTGTTGAATATGTCAAGAATTATCATGGTTCAAACACACAGAGGTCGAGGTCGCCTCACCACAGACCCTAGGTCAACCACCCTGACCACCACCACAGACCCCACCACCGACACCGCAAAGGATAACTTAAAGTCTTGAGATGGGGGTGATATTGAGATCCTTGGAAACCATCATGGCCAATCTAAACAGGCAGTCGAAGAGGATCGTAGAGGTAGAAACCACACAGATGAGCCGAGAAAACTCTGAGAGGGCACAGGGACCAAGGAAAGAACCACTTCAGGATATTTCTAGAGAGCTACAAAAGATAAAAATTCCTGAGTTCTCAGGAGGACGACCGGGTAAGCACGCCGAAGCATGGCTCGAGGGTATGAAGAGGTGCTTCGCACTAAATGAGTATACCTCAAGTTCCAAGGCTAGAATGGCCATCTTCCAACTAAAGGTGATGCCCTAAATTGGTGGTCCGACCTCGAGAAACAATTGCATCTTACTCCTTTGTCTGTCTCATGGGAGTTATTTGAGGAGAGGTTCAACATGAAGTATCTTTTGGCTTATTATAGGGAACAACAAGTGGGTTCTTTTCATGCTTTGGTACAAAGAAACATGACAGTGGAAGAGTATGAAGCTAGATTCATGGAACTAGTAAAGTATGTCCCATACTTGGACTCAGATGATCAACAGGTGGAGCAATTTGTGTATGGACTCAACTACAAGATCAGGGCCTTAGTACGGATGTGGAAGCCATCTTCAGTTGCCATGGCAGTTGAGTATGCTCGCTATGCTGAGGATATGTCAGATGCAAAGGGAGGAAGCAAGTTGATAGGATCCAATCAGTATGTTACAGGGAAGGCCCCACGACCATACTTCAGAGGAGGACAATCCAGACCTCCTCCTTATGGTAACAGGTTCACCCTGAGAGGTAACACTTCAGTTAACTCAGTATCGCAGGCTTCATCAAAAAACCATGGGAACCGAGGATGAACCCAGAGAAATTCCTATAGAGGATCAGGAGGTTTTAGAGGATCTTGGGGAAGGAACACATCCCAGAGGACTTCTCCCAGCAACATGCAAGCACCACCTAATGTCTCTTGTTGGGGATGTGGAGGTCCTCATTTTCAGCGGGATTTTCCTAAAGGGCAAACCAACAGCAGGTAGAAGGAACGAAAAGCATCTATGGGCAATTCTAATAAAACTCAGTCCACCGTAGTAGAATCCACTGGTAAAGTAGACAATGTCAAACTTAAAATTTTATTTGATCCTGGTGCAACAGATAGTTTTATTTCACCATATGCATTAGATAAATGTGGGTTGGCAGCCTGCGAGCATGATGATTTTGAATCGGACGAGATGGCTTTAGGGGTTAAACAGGCAATAGGTATTAAGGTAAGGGGGTGTCAAGTTGACTTAGGAGTATGCACCACTAATATTAATGCTTATGTCACCAATTTGGGCACCTATGACCTCATTGTCAGCATGGATTGGTTAGAAGGCCATAGAGCTTTCATGGATTGCTATGCGAAGAAAGTCTTGTGCCTTGATGATGAGGGTCGAGCAATTCAAATCTAGGGTCGAAAGAGGAAAATATCCCTCTGTTTCATCTCCGTGGTGAAAGATAAAAGGTGTTTAAGACAAGGATGTCAATTGTTTGTAGTTGAGACGGTGAGCGATAGTAAAGGACCCTCCTTGAATTCTTACCCAGTATTATTTGAGTTCAAGGATGTCTTTCCAAAAGAACTTCCACAACTACCTCCAGAACGATAGGTTGATTTCACAATCAAACTGAAACCCGGTGCGGAGCCGATATCAAAGATTCCTTATAGAATGACAACCCCTGAGCTTCGAGAGTTATATATCCAGTTAAAAGAGTTGCTAGACTTGGGACTAATTAGACCTAGTATCTCACCATGGGGAGCACCAGTGATCTTTGTTAAGAAGAAGGATGGATCTTTGCAACTGTGCATAGATTATAGGGATTTGAACAAAGCTACATTGAAGAACAGGTATCCTATACCAAGAATTGATGACCTATTTGATCAGATGAAAGGAGCATCTGTCTTCTCTAATATTGATTTACGGTTGGGGTATCACCAACTTAGGATTAAATAAAATGACATTCCTAAGACTACTTTTCGAACTCGATTTGGGAATTATGAGTTCGTAGTAGTGCCATTTGGTTTGACCAATGCTCCAGCAGTGTTCATGAGCCTCATGAATAGTGTCTTTTGGAATTACTTAGACCACTTTGTTCAGGTATTCTTAGATGAAATTCTTATATATTCTAAGAATGAGGAGGAGCATGAGGAGCACTTGTGGTTAGTCTTAACTTGCATAAGGGAACATAAACTATTTGGTAAATTATCAAAGTGTTCTTTCTTCCAAAAGGAGATTCACTACTTAGGGCATATCATCTCAGGAGAAGGGATCTCAGTGGACCCAGAAAAGGTGAATGCCATCGAGGATTGGCCAATTCCGAAGAATGCGCATGAGGTGGGTAGCTTCATGGGATTAGTAGGGTATTACTGAAGATTTGTGGAAGGATTCTCCAAGATTGCAAAACCCAGCACCACCTTGCAGTGAAAGGGAATCCGATATGAGTGGACCAATGAATGTGATGCCAATTTTGTTGAATTAAAGAGATTGCTGACGAGTGCACCAATCTTATGGGTACCAGACATGGATAAAGACTTCATGGTATGTATCGATGCCTTGAAGCAAGGGTTAGGAGCAGTTCTAATGCAGGAAGGTGGGGTAATAGCTTATGCATCTCGTAAGTTGAAGCCTCATGAGCAGCAATATGCCACACATGATCTAGAATTGGAAGAAATAATGCTAGCACTAAAATTATGGAGACACTACCTGGTTGGCAGAAGTTTCACACTTAAAACAGATCATCAGAGTTTGCGGTATATTTTTACATAAAGGGATCTAAATGCTAGGCAATAGCGATGGAGTGAGTTCATGAGTGAGTATGACTTTGGTATCTCATATATCAAAGGAAAGGAGAATGTGGTGGCAGACGCTCTAAGACGAAGGCCAAGGATTTTCTCCTTAATCCCCTTGAGAGTGTATTTGAAGGAGAAAGTGCTCGAACAACTCTTGGGGGATGGTTGGTATATAAAGGTAACCTCAGATATTCAGAGTGGGAAGAAGTGCGAGTCGAAGTATTATGGGTACCATATTGAGGAAGATGGGTTGCTGCGGTACCAAGGGAGGATGTATATCCCTAAATAAGGTGATCTCAGGGAGGCAATCCTTAGAGAGCCCCATAGGGCACATTATTGTGCGCACCCTGGAGTGAAGAAGATGTATGCAGACATGAAGAAGCTCTTCTTCTGGGTCAGTATGAAGAGCGATGTAGTGGATTTTGTTTCAAAATTCCTAGAATGTCAGCAATTCAAGGAAGATCATCGACACCTAGCTGGTCTCTTATAGCCTCATGATATTCCTGAGACTAAATGGGAAGTCATTTCCATGGACTTCATTGTGGGATTGCCCCTCACATCGTCAAGACATAATGCTATACTCGTAGTGGTCAACAAACTGACCAAAAGTGCCCACTTCATTCCAGTGAGAGACACTTATGATGTGACAGATGTAGCAAGGGTATTCATAAATGAAATTGTACACCTTCATGGAGTTCCAAAGAAGATAATTTCTGACCGAGACCCTAAGTTTACCTCTAGATTTTGGACAAGAATGCAGTCGGCATTAGGGACCCAGCTGAACTTAAGCTCAGCTTATCATCCCGAGACAGATGGGAAGACAGAGAGGGTGAATCAGGTGATGGAGGACATGCTTAGGATGTATGTTATGGATCAGCAGACACAGTGGGAGAAATATCTTCCTCTAGTGGAGTTTTCATATAACAACAGTCATCACCGCTCCATTGGTATGCCTCCATACCAAGCATTGTATGGGAGACCTTGCAGGACTCCACTCAGTTGGGACAGGTTGGAGGATCATGTTTTAGTCAAGCCTGAGTTGCTTCAGGAGATGGAAGAGCAAGTGGTACAGATCAGGAAGCGGCTTAAAGAAGCACATGATAGACAAAAGAGTTATGCTGATGCACACAGAACTGATAGAAGTTATGAGGTAGGGGATCACATATTTATACGCATCCGACCGAATAAAAGTACCATTCGGTTTGGAAAGGGGACTGAGTTGTCACCTCGCTTTATAGGGACATTCGCGATTCTTGAAAGAATCAGATCGGTAGCTTATCGTCTTGCACTGCCACCCCACTTGTATAGGACTCATAATGTATTTCATGTTTCAGTATTGCGACATTACATAGCCGATGAGTCTCACAAGATTCATTGGAAGGACTTGCAGGTCTCGGATGAGGAAACCTTCACAGCTGAACCATTACGTATACTAGATCATAGGGTTAGACAACTCCGTAGTCGACACATGGACCAAGTTAAGGTCCAGTGGGATAAATATATCCTAGGATCTACTACCTGGGAGGACATAGAAACTATGCGTTGAGATTTTCCCTCACTATTTTGACCATAACTTCGGGACGAAGTTTCCTGAAGGGTGGGTGTATGTAGTGCCCCATATTTTGACTCCGACATATTTATCACTCAGACTTATTACACTGTATTTACTTATTATCTGTGGACTCAACTATACTTCATAAACTATATTTCGGCATGTTATATGTGATTATTTACTGATGTTATGATGTTATCAGGATTATGCTCTAATTATGATATTATGATGTTATCATGCTTATATTATGCTTTGATCATGATGTTATGACAATTAACATGCCTATGTAGATGCTTTGATTATGATGTTATGATGATTATCATTTATATGTAATTATTGTGCTTATGCGATTATCATGTAGTAGTCGTCATCAGATTCATTTATTTCATAACAAAAACATATAGTTGATTGTAATCCTTGATATGATGTGAAATGTATGATGTGGTACATGGGCACCCATCCATGATGTGATTAATTTTATGAGTTTATGTGATGAAAGGAAATAATGTTGATAATATGGACCAGCTATTGATTTAATATTGTTATGAATGCATGTTTGCATATTACTAACCTGCAGGGTACATGGGCTATGTGATAGCCAAGTGTGTGATGCGAAGTATGAATCAATACATATCTTGAAGAGAGCCTTAATTTCCAAGCGATGGTACAATTCCACGTACCAATAAACTCGATAGCAACGCAATATGGTTTGATGGAGTATCTACCCAGTATGTTGAGAGGGATGGATGCATTTTTGTACCTATGTCACTTTGGTACCCGAGGTCATGGGAGGGCAGTGCTGAGACACACTCCCCAAGTTGTTGTGATGATGATGGTCGGATGCCTGCTAGGAGAGGCTAGGTCCACTAGTTAGCTGACGCTACCACTCTCAGGTTCTGTGTGGGAAGGTCAGTACAGCTGGCATCCACTTTGTACTAGCAAAGGAAGGATAGGGAGGATGTGGACGTAGGTTAGGATGGTTTGACATATTAGTTGTTATTGTTGAGTGTTGGACATTTATGATACTGGATTAGTGATTGTAGGTACCAATCTTAACTGACTGATTAATAAGAACATAACTGTTAAATAACTCTGAATGTCAAAAGAAATCATATTATATCTGTATATTGGTCTTGTTGCATGAAATATTATTTGTACCAGCTAGAATTTAGGGTTTTTTTTGCTATATTACATGTGTAGCCTGTGCATGTACTGGCCATGCATGCACACCTCACACATGCACGCTAGTATGAAATATTAATTGAAAAAAAACATTAAATAGTTGGATGGGTTAACTAAATAATTGTGATTTATTTAAACCTGTAAATGTACCTTATTTATTAAAAATAAATGTGCGAGGGGGGGGGGGGGGGGGGAAAAAAAAAAAAAAA
>LPNX010939983.1:79841-87341 GCA_001517045.1 Pseudotsuga menziesii
TAGGAGAAGAATTACACTTATCAAACAAGGAATTTGCTATCGGGTTTATCGGCACATGGGCTCGGGGGCTAGGAAACCCGTTGGTTTCCTAGGGACAGCAGGTTCAATGCTGGTCGGCAGGGTGGATCATCTGGATTGGCATCAAGTCTCAAACGGGGCTCAGAAAAGGGAGATTCAAGGCTACAGGAGCAGGATAGGCATGGCTACAGGAGCATGATTCAGGGACTATCATCAGCTTAAGTTCAGGTAATTTTTGGTGTAACCCTCTCGTTATTGCATAAATAAATGAATCCTGAAATCAAAGTAAATGTCATTTTACTGCTAAAGTTTAGGACTTAGTGCTCTGCCCGGCAAGAAGAGCACTACATTTAATGTGCAATTGAATTTTATTATAAGCAGTTCCACTTCCGCATCTTTTATGATTGGTGATGTTTATTTTACAAGCAATTTCAGTTCCATATATTTTAACGCCCATGGGATTTTAATTGCAACAATTATAAAACCTTGTACATTAGTCCAACTTTACATGATTGTTAGTTATGTTGTTTTCATTTGAACAAGGCATGAATGGTAATTGCGGAGCAAGTATGTAATATCTTTGTTATTTCAAGTGGAAAAAATTGTTATATAATCTGCAATGTTTGTACTAAAATGTTTTCGTAGACTCTAATATTGCAATAGTTGTTTAATTGATGTGTATTTAATGTGAAAGTGAATTATTTTCTAAGCAATTTCAGTTCCACATCTTTTATGATTCGTGATGTTTATGAAAAAAATCAAATAAATTCTTGAACGAATACAAGAAATCACAATTTCAAAATAATACTAAGCATTGCATTCATGAATATAATGTAAATGAATGTATGGATTG
This sequence comes from Pseudotsuga menziesii, assembly GCA_001517045.1. NCBI lineage: Eukaryota > Viridiplantae > Streptophyta > Pinopsida > Pinales > Pinaceae > Pseudotsuga > Pseudotsuga menziesii. The sequence goes on from LPNX010939983.1 coordinate 80,713, forward strand.
TTAAATTTTGAAATCTCAGATTTTAATTGCAACAATTACATATATTATTTAAATTGTTACTTGAGCAAGTGAAATATTGTATTGATTATTTAAATTGTAATTTGAGCAAGTGAAATATTGTAGTAAGAATTGAATATGCAATTGTTGAAAAACCTTCTACATTATGTCAACTTAGTACAGAAAGTCATCATAAACTACATTATAGTTAGTTATGTTGTTTTCATTTGAATGAGGCATGCATGTCAATTGTAAGCCAAATATGGAATATCTTTGTTATTTCAAGTGCAAAAAATTGTTCTTTAATCTGCAAGGTTTGTACTCATACCAAGTTCAGATCGAATTCTTTGTTTATTCATTTGTTGATAATTCATTGTTTGTGTGATTGTATTGGAGATTCTTGGATTAATTGGAATGCTTACATTTTAACCACATTATTTTTATTAATATAGCAGGACACGAGAGCATCTATTAGTGTAACTATCAACAAAATTGATAAAATACTTTTAGTGTGTGTGAGGGAAAGATATGTAATATTAGTTGTACTATTTAAAATATGTAAAATATAGTTTGCATTAACTTCCCGATATAGCAAATAAATTTTGATGTTATACAGTAAAGAAATATATATATTTTAGATCAAAACTAATAAAAATATTGATTTGAAGCAAAAACTCAAACATAACTACTCCAAGATTTCCATATCCTTTAGAAAAAGCTTCATGGGATAAAGCCATGTTTTATTTAAAACCAAAACATACCAAAATTTGCACACAATGCAAAAACTAAAACATAGTTTTGTTTACAAAGACTAATATACCTATTGAATTACATGCCGAAATCCTACAAGGAATGAAACAATGTCGGAAGGAATGGGAGAAGATCATTGAATAAAACCATGCTTGGAGTGAGATACAAGAAATTCTTATACATGATAATGTTACTACATTGATTGTTTGGTGGTAACGGTAGACAGTGATTTGGAAACGATGATCTTTCATCAACTGCTAAATGAGTAACACTGCAAGTTTCCAAATCATAGTATATGAATGGAATTTCAACATGCTTTCACATCAATATAGAAATTCCAACTACTCAAAATGGTAGATAGTCTGAACAATGTCTATTTATATTTCTTGTCTTACCTTATAAAAGGGTCCATTTTAACCCTCTACAGTCCTCGAAATGACTATCTGTTTGTTGAACGAAATGTTGACCATGTTTGAAATCTTGAATTTCATCTATGCGCCATATACTTTTAAAACCATAATTCACAAGACATATCAATTGGTTGCAGTGTAAGGTTAGACACATAGATCATTTCCTACGTACTGGTAAATTGAATACATATATTCATTTCAATGTTGAGTGAGTACATTTTGTACACCTATGAGGCATCTTCTTCAGAATTTATTTTCACATGCAACCAATAATTTTTTCTTTTATAAAAAACAACTTTACGAGCAGTAGGTTCACCATCAACACCAATTGTTTCTCTCCAAACTCTTTGGATATTGTTGCAGATAAAAAATTTAGGACCGTGTTCACTATGCTTATGACGTACAAGTATCCATCCATATTTTTGATGACCAGTGTTTCCTATCAGAGAAAAGAAACCATGGTCTCCTATATCAATCATGCCTATATTTGAGAAATGCTTTATGAATGGATTTACAATGTAATAATCCTTATGCCGTCATAGAGGATAATATTTTGAGAGCAAAGTGATTGAACCAACTATACATTCAATCGTATATCTATATTATGGATAAGGGACATGCAACAAAGATGTATGTCCTATACGATTAATAAACTTATATACAAAATGGTTTTGATATTGTCGCAATAGTTGAATTAAAATCCCAGTTTCTGTTATATTGTTTTTGTTCCAAGCGCTAACAAAATATGGCTTGGATAATAGCTCTTCACAATGTTTATAGATTGATCGAAAACGAACCAATGTTGAAAATCAAACCCATAGGAGAATCATCTCTAGAAACTTGAGTGGCAGTAATATCCAAATGATTGCATCCATTTGCAATCAACTAAAAAAACATTAAAAATAAATAGTTATTACCAACAGAAACATAATAAATTCTAAAAATAATTTCTTTGAACGAATACACAAAGCTATTTAAACTACTTACAAATAAGGTATAGGTTGACAACGGATTATTTAGGAACAAATAAAAATTCAAAATATTATTTAAAACTTATAAAATATCTTTAACACATTTACATAACTGCATGCAATGATAGAGTGAAATAAATACAATGATGTGAAAAGAAAGAAAATGCACTTTGACTATTTTTTTCATATATACGTGATGATGAGAGTGGCTCAACAATATTTTTTTTTCTTGGCATGACACCACGAATTTTCTTTTCTTTTTTTTCGGTATTTTTGCCAAGATCACGAATTCTGTTCTTCATCAATCTATGGTTAGGCTCATATTTTATTGCATCCTCAAGCTTGACATATACCAATCCAAAACCTGACGATATTTGTCCATATGTATGAAAACCGTAAATAAATATTTGTTGTGTATCAATAATGCCAAATTTCTGGTTTGGAAAGGTTTCCTCTTCCAGGATGTAGAACATGTATTTGAAATCGACATCTCAACCTTGGTTCATCTATAAGGTGTCTGATGTAGACTGTTGGATGATGGTTGATTTTTTTACATCCATTTTTTATTTGGATTTTATGCAAAGATCTTGAAAATAAAAACATATTTTGTTTTATGAATTCGAACATCATGATAACTAAATAATACAATAAACAACATTTTAGGAAATGTGGCATAAGCACTAAAATTCTAAGATATCAATAATAATTAAATTATACAATATAACAAAATGTAAGTTGCATAACACATAAAATGGTAACATGCATGGTCATGGTTATATATGTTAAAATCATTGTTATGTCATCTCATAATCTATCATTCAATAATAATTTTGTAGCACATTTCATCATTACATTCACATTTAATCGATATAACTCAATTAAAAAAATTACATTTACTTGTAAGGATATTATGAAAAAAAATAGATAACTAACTATATCTTTACTCTTTGAACACATACATAAATAATATGAAGAACAAAAATCCAGTTAAATTAGTAAAAAAAATAATGGTTGCCACTATATTTTTATGTTGTAATACAAATTAACAAATGGATGTATATTGCATTGTAATTGAACATATTGAAATAGTGTAGGTTAACATATAGAAAAACACTTTTTCTTGATAACTATATGAAGAGACAATGAATAAATAGAGATTAAACTTATTATGTTTGTAATTTGGTTTCCTCTCTTGCAATCTATATTTCTTGGTGCCAATTAAAATAATAACAATGAAACATGTCAATATAAATGTCTATACAATAAACAATCAAGTTACCTAATAACCTAATAGTTGTGATGTTTAAGCTGAAATAGATTCCAACCGTTGTTCTTCTTTCTTCCTGATTGTAGCATATGCACTTTTGGACATATTTGAATACCTTTCAAATGTAAAGGGAAGAGATGTTCGTAAACCATCAATAGATTTTACCCTTGAAATTGTTGTGAAAGTTAAAACTTTCCTCTCTGCGATGTCGAAATCGATTATTTCCCTTTGTAAAGTCAAACCTTGTGATTTGTGTATGGTAAGATCCCAAGCCATACGCAATGGGATTTGATTGTGATTTCCTCTAAAAATAGGTTCTACTAGCACAATTTTAGGATATCTAGTGTCCCATGGTAAACCAGTGTAATCATCAAAAGAGACTGTAGCATACATTGGGAGTTGTGGTGGTTTGGATCCATCAAAGAAAAAAATGTTTTGAACTATCCCAAGTGCTCCATTTACCAACCCTGCTTCCACCCACAAGTTACATGTCAACATCACTCATTGAATAGGAAATAAAAGCACTTCTTGTTGAAGTTGGTCATCATCAGCGTCAGTAAAATATTTATTCTTCTTATGTTCAGCAACACATCATGCTATAGGAATTCCAAGTGACTTTAGCATACATCGATTATGTACATTTACCAATGTGTTTGTAGGAAACAGATGGATTTATGAATTGAAAGTATTACTTTCATTATTGTCCATATTTGCATCTGTTCGTGACATTAAAAGATTCCAATCATCCACTATTGGGTTTTCATTTTTTATGTTGGTGAGCAACCTCTTAAAATTGACTTAATTTGGATATGTGCCTTATTGATGAAATATTGTGTCGAATGTAAAAACATTTCATAAATCTTTCCATAAGAACCTGTCAGCTATGTTTCCTACATATAATGGTTTATCGATGATAGGAGGAAACTACCCAAGATCTCCAACAAGAATTAATGATCTTCCACCAAATGAAACTGATCTTTTTTCTAGAAATGCCTCCAGTAGATGTGAATCAATTTGTATGAACAACCTTGGCTTAATGAAACTCATTTCATTAATTAAAATGTGTGTAACATATCACATTTCTTCTGGGAATATAGAAAGTTACTGACCATGTCAAGATTTGAAGTCTTTAATAGGGATTCTGAAGGCCGAGTGAAGTGTTTTGGCTTGTATGTTCAAGGAAGCTACTCCTGTAGGTGCTAGAAATAACAAAGGTATTTTTCCATTTATGGATTGCATTGAAAATTCATGCACAATACAATGTATAAGGTAAGAATTTCCTATCCTTGTATTTCCTTGAATTATAATCTTCAGCAGGTCTGCATTCAGTCCTTCATGGAAATGTTCAATAACAGTTTGAAAACAAATACGTTGCTTATCAAAAAATGAGGATGGAGAATCCAACCTAGAATGTGAGAAATATGGTATGGATCCTCTTGACCGTGCATTTTTTATGAAATCTATTGGGTCCTTTAAGTTTCTATTTAAACATGTAGTACTATTCCATGCATGGATCAAGTCAAAGTCTCTACAACCAAGAGTATCAATGTCTAAAACTTGAACAGTATTGGGAGGAACAAGACGTGACAACATCTCCCACTCATCCATGTCATTGTCATGAATAACTTCATCTTGATGTGTATCATCATCTTCTTCAATGGTATCTAGTTCCAAAGGTATCCTATTGACATGCCAAGCTCTACATCTAAGGCTCCTCCAATTGTGAATAATAATTTCTCTGCTGATGCCAATATCAATTTGAATGTTTTTGAATGGTTTATAGAGAAGTAATTCATTGAGGCAAAACAACTCAAAGGAATCTAAATTGCTGCTAGGAACCTCACAGAACCATGGACACACACGAACTATCACAAGTGTATCTCTTGGATTCCACGGTTCTTTCTGATGATGTCCACTAAGAGACCAAGATCGTGCAGTTTCAATCAAAGATAGGTGCTTCAGAAATGGTGGTCTCTTTTGGTATTGTTCTACAAACCTAGAACCTATTGGGAATTTGTTGTTATCCGAGTTGGAAGAAACTATTTTGAATATTTTTCTAGCAACATTAACCGGAAGAAAGCTATGGCTATAAATAATAATAGGAATCTTTGACAACATATGACATGTATCCTGTGCTCCTATATCTCTTTCCACAATTGTTTTAGCAAGAAATTTTTTGTATGCACATATAAAGGGAATTTCATAGTCAACAACATGGGAAATTATTGTCAAAATTTCTCGATAGCTTTCTGATCTTCTCTTAGCTTTTGAAGCATACTTTGCAATGTATTTCAAAACTGCATGATGTGAAAGAACTGGCTGACAATCAATATTGGCACGCCATATTGAAATAAGAGGAATGCTATGAACATTTAATCTGTCATCATTGCGAGCAGGTTCATATTTTTCTTTCCTTTGTCATTGAAAAATATTTTCAACCGATCTTGAAGTTCCCATGGTGCATTGTATCAGCACATGTAGGAGGATGGATGATGCACAATCATGGACTCCTTTAAAGACACTTCAGATGCCACATAATATTGGAAAAACTTGGAAACTATGACTTTAGGTGACAATTAGGGGTAATTCCCTAACTTATTTGAAGATGAGATAAAAAGAAAAAATATAGGTAATTGAATCAAATTTCATAATATATAGAATTTATGCAGACAAAATGTGTGTAAATGATTATAAAATTAGTTTCCGTGAAATTGGGTTTTCAAATTTTCAGCACATCTTAACATATATGATTGTGTAGGTGCAACAATATATGAGGTAAATGATGTCAATTTGGGATAAAATATTGCATACATATAAAGGACATATCGGCCTACTGCAACACTATTTATTCATAATTTTTCATGAATTATTTTTTTTATTATTAATTATTGAAGTCACAAAAGCTTGAAATTAAAATGTTATGTGACTGTGCAACAATTTAGCGGAAAAAATTAATGAAATCCTTGATTTGTAATTATAAAATGGTAGAGTTTGATCTCTTCTAGTGCACCATATTGTTTTCTTGGGAAATGGTGATGGAAAGCAAAAGTTATATAAAAAACAATCGATGTATCTATTTTTTAAAATTGATGTGTGTCATTTAGAAAAATAATTATAAATAGAAAAAACATAGTTTTGAAGGAAACAATTACATATTCAGAATTGTAAGATCATACTCTACAATATTCTAGATTTTCATAAAAAAATATTGTGTCTATCATTGCAAAACACACC
>LPNX010939983.1:91311-117218 GCA_001517045.1 Pseudotsuga menziesii
TCATCATCCTCCTTATCATCACCATCATTGTTCATCATCATCATCATCATCATCATCATCATCATCACCACCACCCTCATCCTCATCATCATCATCATTGTCATCATCATCATCATCATCCTCATCCTCATTATCATCATCATAGTCATCATCCTCATCCTTATCATCATCATCATCATCATCGTCATCCTCATCATCATAGTCATCATCCTCCTCATCATCATTATCATCACCATCATAGTCATCGTCATCCTCATAATCATCGTCGTCATAATCATACTATTCGTTATAGAAGTTTAACATATTTCAGTCCAAGTTTGATATCCAATTGATATTTAATATTTTAATATTTGATAAGCATAGATAAATGTAAATTGCATATTCAGTGAGCACTAAATCTCATATGCGATATATCCCATATGCACTAAATCACATATGCGATATATCACATATGCGATATATCACATATGCGTTTTGGAGATCATGTAAAAAACCTGCCCGTTAATTAAAAAGAATTGTATCAATATCGCATATGCAATATTTGTTGTATAAAAAATGATGGGTTGCATGCTGTGGGCCAAGGTTTACTGTAGAAAAAGACATAATTCATCTGAACCCGTGCACAGAGAACTGTTCAACATGCAATTTAATCATTACTTACATAATTCCATAGTTTTGTATAGTTTTGGGTGGATTTCAATGGGGAATGTACGTAATAGAGGTCAAAAGTCAGCGAGGAAGGTGCTTACACCAGAAGAAGCTGAAAATAAAAAATAAAAAAAGAGGGAAGATTCAAGAAATCGTCGGCATTCATTACATGGGAAAATAGTTCCCATTCCCCCTCAACAGATACCTGACGTAGAGGCTGAGGAAGATAATGCAACATTAAAGAAAGATGGTTATACGAAAGTTGATATTATTGATCGATTAGTAAATGGACAATATTGTGAAGAGTTCAATAATTATGTTACTCCTGATGCAAATGTGACTCATCAACAACCATGGTTGGTGGTTCAATATCCTAATCGAAGTTGTCAGCCTGTAGTGGATGTAAACGTCACTCCAACATTTCAAATGGAAAGAAATTTTGCATCAAAATGAATGAGATATCCTAAACGTATACAAGTGAACGAGAATGAATTGACTTCCATGGAAGGTAAGGTGGCTAAATGCACTATCCTTCATCATTGTTCTCAAATAATGAAACAATATTTTGATAACAAATCCGAAGCCAGTAAATGCCAATTGTTTTTAACTTTTCTTAAATCTAGAAATATGGCAACTATTAGAAGAAATTTAGGCATAAGAACAATGAAGAATATCGAATCAACTAATCACAATGTTAAATCTCTTGTTGATACATTCACATCAATTGGTAAAAAAACGTGTTCACAAGACTATAATGTGGCTCGTCGTGTATTGGCTGAATCAATTGTATGTAGATCCACAGGACAATGTCGTTTACTTAAATGCACATCACAAATTGTGCCTTTACATCCAAATACACTTAAAAAATATTTAGTAAGAAGAGGAAACCTTGATGTAGAGGGACAAATGGAAACATTATGGGCATTTAGCAGTAGGTTTCCCCACAAAGACATGCAGTTAGTCGAAGTAGTGAAGGGCCTAGTGCACACGTTTTGGCATGATAACACTATGCCTTCTTCTAACATGAAGGATAGTGTTAAAACATTGTAGGGTTTCTAGAAACAATGAACCTCATGTTAAACATTATATTGACATGAAACAATCTCAACTGTTCGAGATGTTTAAAGCTTTCAACGTAGAGCTAAGGCTTGGGAAAATATCTTTTGAAAAATGCAAGCCTTGGTATGTTAGAATCAATACCATCCGGAACAATTGTTGTTGTAGATAACACATAGAGTTTGACCTATATTACCATACATTTGCACATATACGTTTTTTTTTGCATCCTAACCATTTGCATGAATGCTCAAGTACAGTACCGCCAATGTCATCCAGAGATTTCATCCATAGCATAATGTGTCCGAGGCAAGATGGGCAGACACATTACTTAAAACAATGTGTAGATGGTTCTTGCAACAATTGTGGTGGGATATCATTATGGTCTGATTGCATCCATGAAAGTGAAGATCAAGCATTCAGGAATGCAATTGTCGAGAAGCACAACTATTAGTATGAGACAAATCAGCTACATGAAGGGAAAGAAATCAAGAAGATTAAATTGGTGACTTCAAAGGTAAACTGTTAAATATTGACATATTAATATTCATGTACACATTTTTTTATGTGGTTTATTAACACTGTTTATTTTTTTACACCAGGTGCGAGTATGTGATTTTATTCCAGAGTTTTGTAAAGATTCAACAATACATTCAACATGTCAATATGGCACGGTGGCAAGATGAGCAATTCAAAATATGTCGGGACACCTTCCCTCTCGGAACAATACTATCAGTGGTTGAATTTGCAGAAAATTACACCCTACAACCACAAAATGAAATACAAAGTCAATACTATCACTCAGAGCGGGTGACCATAATGGTGCATATCACGTATTGACATGGGCCAGATAGCAATGAAGAGAAACGTGTAATAGTGAAAGAAACTCACTTCTACATAAATAACGACCGGACCCATGACATCCATTATATGCAACATTTCTTTAAATTATTCTATGATCATGTGATAGCTATCGATATACCATTTTATCGTCATTTCATTTGGTCACATGGTTGTGCTGGACAGTTCAAGAACGTACGTGTATTTGAATGGTTGTGTTTGTTGCACATAAAATACAAGGTGCCACATGTATGGAACTACTTTGAAACTAGTCATGGAAAAGGAGAGCACTATGGTGTTGGTGCATGCATTAAAAAAGCCCTTCGAAGGGAAGAGATGAAGTTTACAGGTGCTCTCCTTTGAGACGGTGCATCTATAGTGAAATGGTGTGCATCTATCATGGGAGAACAAGCAATAAGGAAACACCTAGTGCGAAGAATATTCTGGGAGGTGACAAATGTGGACCGATCAAAAACACATCGGGTGAACATAGTGCATGGAACTTGACAGTTTCATTCAATCAGAAGCTCAGACAACTTGTCCCTACAAATTTGGACAAGATTGAAGGCTTGCTTTTGCATTTCTTGTAGCATCGGTGAATGGGATAATTGTGAGTATACAGATACCATTGATACATGGGATCGAGTGACACTTGGCACCAATTTCAATGGGATTAATGAAATATACCATTTGGAAGATGATGAGACACATATTTCTACAGACTATGATCACATATCGGATCTCATACAAGCAGGTACATGAATAGTACCTAAATTAGAAAATGCATTTATGTATTTTTTACCCGACCTATATATAATTTAATTTATGTAGAAATTAGAAATGCAAGACCTTATTTAAAAAATGTATTGTTACCTCGACCTATTTCCTTTCACAGGTCAGATATATGCAGTGGTTGCCCCAAAAAATAATGAATGGGCTTCTGACTATTGGTTGGAACATTGCTTAGAGGGGAAACAAACCATTCTCGAACCTGTTACAGATGATGAAAATATTGAATTCCCAACTAGCTCGATGGTTATAAAAGGGGAGTACTTGACACTTGCAGCACAACAGAAAAGGAAGGGTGGGTATGTATATCAGGATTATAGACTAGGAGCTATTGTATACCACTTCACCAACCTAGTAGTTGGTATAAACATCAAGCTACGCACACTTGGTCACAAAGATAGGTCACATGTATGATACTTTCTACCTCATATAGAGCACGAAACATTGATGGACACCACCGAAACCAGAGATGATCCGGATGGCCTACTTGTATGAGTGCATTGTCAGGTGCGTTATTTAACCTTTAAAGTGAATTTTGAAGCACAATTTCAATTATTTAGCCTTAATTTATTCCCAATGTAATAAACCTGTGATTGACTGATACCAGTCATAGACATAATATTATTCAGAGGATACTGGACACTATAAACATGACCATACAACCTTGGGTGAGTTATTTATAAATCATGTTTGCACATTTTCATTGGGTTCTTTTTTTTTTCTTATGATGTTACTAATGTCTAGCCTTTCGTGTGCCTAGGATACAAACACCATCTACGGCACATTGGAAGCGCCAAGAACGGTGTCTTTAGACACCAACAAATAGAATTCAGAAAATAACATGCTCTCAATTTGTTGAAATTTACATGTCTTGATGATTTTAGTTTAATATACATTTAATTACATTGCCATGTACAAATTGGAAACCAACTAGGGTTTCATGAACACCACTTTGCATGCTATCATTAGGGTTGACAAGTTATGAGATGGAACTAGGGTTTAGTGAGCAATTTACAAGTTAAGAGAGAGAACTAGAAACACATGGACATGTACAAATTGGAAACCAAATAGGATTTCATGAACACCACTTTGCATGGGTTGAGAAATAATGCGATGGAACTAGGGTTTAGTGAGCAATTTACAAGTTAAGAGATAGAACTAGAAATTGGAAACCAACTAGGGTTGACAAATAATGAGATGGAACTAGGGTTTAGTGAGAAATTTACAAGCTCAGAGAGGGAACTAGAAACACATGGGCATGTACAAATCAGAAACCAACTAGGCTTTCATGAACACCAATTTGCATGTTATCACTAGGGTTGACAAATAATGAGATGGAACTAGGGTTTAGTGAGCTATTTACAAGTTATGAGACGAAACTAGAAACACATGGACATGTACAAATTGGAAACCAACTAAGCTTTCATGAACACCAATTTGCATGCACCAACTAGGGTTGACAAGGTATGATATCGAACTAGGGTTTAGTGAGCAATTTACAAGTTAAAAGAGGGAACTAGAAACACATTGACATGTACAAATTGGAAACCAACTAGGCTTTCATGAACACTAATTTGCATGCTATAACTAGGGTAGACAAATAATGAGATGGAACTAGGGTTTAGTGAGCAATTTACAAGTTAAGAGAGGGAACTAGAAACACATGGACATGTACAAATTGGAAACCAACTAGGCTTTCATGAACACCAATTTGCATGCTATCACTAGGGTTGACAAATAATGAGATGGAACTAGGGTTTAGTGAGCAATTTACAAGTTAAGAGAGGGAACTAGAAACAAATGGACCTGTACAAATCAGAAACCAACTAGGCTTTAATGAACACCAATTTGCTTGCTATCACTAGGGTTGATAAATAATGAGATGGAACTAGGTTTTAGTGAGAAATTTACAAGTTAAGAGAGTGAACTAGAAATACATGGCCTTGTACAAATCAGAAACCAACTAGGCTTTCATGAACACCAATTTGCATGCTATCACTAGGGTTTAGTGAGCTCTTTACAAGTTATGGGACAGAACTAGAAATGCATGGACATGTACACATTGGAAACCAACTAGGCTTTCATGAACACCAATTTGCATGCACCAACTAGGGTTGACAAGGTATGAGACTATCACTAGGGTTTAGTGAGCAATTTACAAAAGGAGATAGAAACACATGGCCATGTGCAAATTGGAAACCAACTAGGCTTTCATGAAAACCAATTTGCATGCTATCACTAGGGTTGACAAATAATGAGATGGAACTAGGTTTTAGTGAGCAATTTGCAAGTTAAGAGAGGGAACTAGAAACACATGGACATGTACAAATCAGAAACCAACTAGGATTTCATGAACACCAATTTGCATGCTATCACTAGGCTTGACAAATAATGATATGGAACTAGGGTTTAGTGAGCAATTTACAACTTAAGAGAGGGAACTAGAAACACATGGACATGTACAAATCGAAAACCAACTAGGATTTCATGAAAACCAATTTTCATGTTATCACTAGCGTTGACAAATAATGAGATGGAACTAGGGTTTCGTGAGCAATTTACAAGTTAAGAGAGGGAACTAGAAACACATGGCCATGTACAAATCAGAAACCAAATAGGCTTTCATCAACACCAATTTGCATGAACCAACTAGGGTTGACAAGGTATGAGATGGAACTAGGTTTTAGTGAGCAATTACAAGTTAAGAGAGGGAACTAGAAACACATGGCCATGTACAAATCAGAAACCAACCAGGCTTTCATGAACACCAATTTGCATGATATCGCTAGGGTTGATAACTAACGAGATGGAACTAGGGTTTAGTGAGCTCTTTACAAGTTATGAGACATAACTAGAAACACATGGACATGTACAAATTGGAAACTGAGTAGGCTTTCATGAACACCAATTTGCATGCTATCACTAGGGTTGAAAAATAATGAGATGGAACTAGGGTTTAGTGAGCAATTTACAAGTTAAGAGAGGGAACTAGAAACACATGGACATGTACACATCGGAAAACAACTAGGCTTTCATGAACACCAATTTGCATGCTATCGCTAGGGTTGACAAATAATGAGATGGAACTAGGGTTTAGTGAGCAATTTACAATTTAAGAGAGAGAACTAGAAACACATGGACATGTACAAATCAGAAACCAACTAGGATTTCATGAACACCAATTTGCATGCTATCACTAGGGTTGACAAGTAATGAGATGGAACTAGGGGTTAGTGAGCAATTTACAAGTTAAGAGAGGGAACTAGAAACACATGGGCATGTACAAATCAGAAACCAACTAGGCTTTCATGAACACCAATTTGCATGCACCAACTAGGGTTGACGAGGTATGAGATGGAACTAGGGTTTAGTGAGCAATTTACAAGTTAAGAGAGGGAACTAGAAACACATGACCATGTACAAATCAGAAACCAACTAGGCTTTCATGAACAACAATTTGCATGATATCACTAGGGTTGACAAATAATGAGATGGAACTAGGGTTTAATGAGCTCTTTACAAGTTATGAGACAGAACTAGAAACACATGGCCATGTACAAATTAGAAACCAACTAGACTTTCATGAACACCAGTTTGCATGCTATCACTAGGTTTGACAAATAATGATATGGAAGTAGGGTTTAGTGAGCAATTTACAAGTTAAGAGAGGGAACTAGAAACACATGGACATGTACAAATCGAAAACCAACTAGGATTTCATGAACACCAATTTGCATGCTATCACTAGGGTTGACAAGTAATGAGATGGAACTAGGGTTTAGTGAGAAATTTACAAGTTAAGAGAGGGAACTAGAAATTTGAAACCAACTAGGGTTGGAAAATAATGAGATGGAACTAGGGTTTAGTGAGGAATTTACAAGTTAAGAGAGGGAACTAGAAACACATGGACACGCACAATTTGGAAACCGGCTAGGGTTTCATGAACACTAATTTGCATGCTATCACTAGGGTTGACAAGTTATGACATGGAAGTATGGTTTAGTGACCCTTTTACAAGTTATGAGATGGAACTAGAGACATGTGGATGTATGTACATATTGAAAACCAACTAGGGTTTGTAGGGTATGGTGTTAGTATTGTAGGGTATGGTATGGTATATTAAAATGGTATAGTATGTTATGTTATGGTATGCTATTGTATGTTAGTATTGCATGATGTTAATAGCATAGGGTATTCTAGGGTATGTTATTGTATGTTAGTATGGTATGATGTTAGTATGTTATGTTATGGTATGTTATTGTATGTTAGTATGGTATGGTGTTAGTATCATAGGGTATTGTAGGGTATGTTATTGTATGTTAGTATGGTATGATATTAGTATAATAGGGTATTGTAGGGTATGATATGGTATATTACACACCCATGCATTCCTTAGTGTTATGATGTTAGTGTATGGTATGGTTATGATGTTAAAAAGTTGAGGATAGCCATAATGTTAAAAAGTTGATGAGTCATAAATTCTTCCTTTAAGTATTGGAAATTCATAAGTTAGCACACATGTGAACGACACATATAATTATATCACATAGGTGAACCACACATGTCATGTTTGAAGATCAAGTCATCCATATCATGTTCCAAGATCAAGTCAACCATATATGTATAAATTTGAACCTTGCTTTATATTATATATGTATAGAAATAATGTTACAAAAATTGGCATGCCACATGGCCATAATACGAAATAGTGATTCAAAAAGTACATTTGTGTGTATATGAACAAAAATTTACATCTATGTATCCCCCCTATACATTTATTCTAGTTATCCCCCCTTTCACTGCCACTGCCAATGCCTTTGGAGAAGTCTAACTTTCTTTTCCTACTGCTCACTGGTGATCCCCATCGCTGAACAAGATGGATAGGTCGCATCAGTGGAGACTGTAGAAAAACCAAATTTTGTAAGTTATTTTACCAACCTATAAAAATTCTATGTACATTTGTTCAAATTCCAAAATGAAAATAACATTTTTACTTACTGTACATGAGTAAGTAATGGTGGGTTGTGGTGCCTCACTAACAACGACCTCGATTGGGTGTGCTTCAAGCACCACTTGATCACTATCAAGCTACATAAAATATATATATATTCCAATGTCAACAAATATACATATACATTGGGGGGAAAGAGGTTGGTCAACGATTTGGGTCTCTTCAAGCACCAAATCACAGAAAGCGATACACAAACGTACAAAGAAAGCGATACATAAACATACCTACTAGCTCGTTAGAGGTGGGTCACTGATTTGGTGCTCTTCAAGCACCGATGCCTCACTAGAGGCCTGCATAAAGTAACATATATGTCAATTTCAGATAATAAAAAGAATCAGAGACATATATACTACATGGAGGGAAAATGATGTTTCCAAAGAAAGTGAAACATACATGTACCTGGCTGGGGGGAAGAGGTGGGTCGACAACAACCTCACTTTGGTGCTATTCAAGCACCATTGTCTCAATAGATTCCTGCATAAAGTAACATATGTCAAAGTGATACATAAACCTACAAAAAAATACAAAGAGAAAGCACCAAATCTGGGAAAGCCATACATAAACATACAAAGAAAGTGATACATAAACTTACCTACTGGATTGTTAGAGGTGGGTCAACAACAACCTCACTTTGGTGCTCTTTAAGCACCACTACCTCAAAATATTCTTGCATAAATTAACATATTCCAAAGCGATACATAAAATTACAAAAATGTACAAAGAGAAAGCACCAAATCAGGAAAATCCATACATAAACGTACAAAGAAAGAGATACATAAAATTACCTGCTAGCTCATAAGAGGTGGGTTGAAAACAATCTCACTTTGGTGCTCTTCAAGCACCAGTGTATCAATATATTCCTACATAAAGTAACATATATGTCAATGTCAGATAATACAAAGAAAAAGAGACATATCAATGGGGGCAACAAGGAAAAAGATACTTGCATGTACAAAAAGAAATATAAGCAAGAGTTGCCATGTATAAGTATACCTGGGATCGATTAACCAGAAATGAGAGAAAATGACTTCTACTTGTACTAGAGAACAAGCTCGCTTTTTGGACATATTCATCAAACTCACATTCCTATGTGAAAAATGATAAAGATACAATTAGACAATTTCAAAAAATTAAAAAAGTACATGTTGAATCATTAAAATCACAATTAAAAGAAAGCAATACATAAACATACCTTCTCCCTCATCATAGGTGGGTCATCAATCTGGTGTTATTCAAGCACCGGTGCCTTAATAGAAGCTTGCATAAAATAACATATTTCAAATTCAAATAATAAAAAGAATCATAGACATATATACTACATGGACAGAAAATGATGTTTTCAAAAAAGTGAAACATACATGTACTTGGAAAGGGGGGAAGAGGTGTGTTGGAAACAACCTCGCTATGGTGCTCTTCAAGCACCCAGGGCTCAATGGATGCCTGCATAATGTACATATTTCAATGTCAGATAATACAAATAAAATGAGACATATACATGATGGACAAAAAATGATTTTTCCAAAGAAAGTAAAACATAATTAAAAGCATATTTAAAATAATACATGTGTCTGGGAATCTACCTTTGCATGAGAGGGACTAGGCTAAGATTCAATGTACTCATCCTGATCACCCTGCATAAAAAATGTTGTATCAAAATTAGAATGTATTGAATGTTACAATCTCTACTATAAATATGTAAATAAAGTTGACAAATTAACAAGTATAGTTTTTACTACTAATGGTGAAGAACCAAACCCATATGCAATATTGACAGTTGCATCAATGTTCTCAACATTGATTAGAATACTATGCGACTCTGGTGTGCCATGGGACACCAACTGTATATTTCTTTACATAATTTTTTAGATAATTAAATAGAAATAAATTGTGAAACAAAATATAATATGAAAATAATGAGTTTTACTTACAGATCGAAGTAATCCATCATCTCAAAAGTTTAAAGCAGGGCCATAGCATATTCCTCCACACAATGTGTAAGGGTGTGGAGTAACATGACACTCTAAATGCTCTACATCTCCCGTGTGATCTGTAGATGGGCCAGCCTTAGAAGTTCCAACCCCTTGGCCTAAATTGCCTTGGACATCAGTCCCATGCTGAAGCAATGTATCTGCCAAGTCAAATAAGGCCTCCTATGTATCCTCAATCATGGGACTCGCAGGAGGATATACCTGAGGGGATTTTGGTGTGCAGGGAGGGCATGGAACATGGTTAGGATCCATCCTATCCCCTTCCCTATATTGGGGCATCCCATGACTAACACCCTCGAAGCCTAAGATATCGAAATAGTTAACATGTTTCCCTAGGATGAATTATTCATACAACTTCCTAAGGAAATAAAATGAGACATCCCTATTCCCATGAGGGTCTTCATCGAAGATCATATACCAACGATCCATCCAATTGGCCTTTATATTTGGTTCCATGCACCAGTCTATGGAAATGTGTGCTTGATTGGTGGGTGGAACCAATCCAATGCTAGGGTCCCGGAATAATGAAAATAATTGGTCTTTTGTAATCTTTAGGCCTCTGATGTCTTTATAACTCAATCCATCAGAGTAGTTTTCCTCCTGGATTCTCTGTATGAGCTAATGTTGTACAGAGCTCCTTGGGCATTGGAAATTGTGTTTTTTATTGTGTCCAATGCATCAGCTAAAGACTATCTCAAATGATCCCACCCTCTAATAGATGAGCAAAGGCGCCTCAATGACGCTAAACACTCCAGAATCTGTGAGTTTCGATCTTCTTCCCCCTCTAGGTTTGGGTTTGGGTTAGGTTCTAGGTTATTAGTGGGTTTGTTTTCCACATAATCTTGCTCATTTCTGTTATCTGTTAAGATTTAAACAAAAAAATACAAATTGTTTTAATTTATCATTCTTTGATTTAATTCAATTTTTTTTATTAAATTTGTTTTAAACAATTATAAAAACTATGAAATTAAGAAAAACGTGAGAAAAACAATAAATAATTGAAAACAAATTGTAATGGATATGAGAAGTTACCGTCCATTGGATCCAAGCCACCTCAAAATCAACCTTCAACTCGACCTCCAAATGGTGAAACACAAATCACCTGTGCGGTTTATCGCTCTCCTGATACTTCACTATGCAAATGAGAAATGAGGCCCACGACCTCTGTTTTGTTTTTTTTAGTTTTCAATATCGCATATGCGATATATCGCATATGCAATATTTAACTTTTACAAAATGCATATGCAATATATCGCATATGCGATACTTCCTTATGAACCTTAGTCTTGTGTTTGGGCTCAGGTCATTCCGAACGTACCATCAATAATGCATATGCATTCTCGATTTACACTTCGGAAGTGCATTTCTGATTTCTTAAGTGGCACTAAAAAGTGGAACCAACTTCGTGCGAGCAGCCAGGAACCCTTTTTTCATAAACAAGAATTAACATTGCATCTTGTGTGTCATTGCACTCGATTCACTAATTGCTCATAATCATCAAGGTGATTTGTATTGAATATATCACTGGTGTCCAATAAGCAAGGATCTTCCTGTAGAGGTCGATGAACAGATATATTCGCGTGGTGAGCATCACGAGGATTCCATGTTGTTACGTAATTGTCAACGTATTGTCTTTCCACATCAACTCTTGTTATGTCTTTCCAATCAAGTTGTTCCATGTCTGGTGCACCTTCCAACCACAGGAATCCATGGATATGTGCTGATCCCTTATGTTTCCATTCATACCTACGAAACTCATCATGTATTAGTAATAATAGGATGAAACAAAATTTGTACTTGAAATTTGTTAAATGACGAGTTTTATACCTACGAAACTCATAATGTATTAATAATATTAGATTAACGAATAGAATAGGAAATTATGTGCCTGTACCAATAGTCTTTAGCATGAAGGTATTCCACAATGATTTCTTCATAGAAAATACTGAAATGTTCATGCATATACTTTGCAACAATATGTGGATAGTTTATAACATTGTGAATTCTCCATCTATTTCTGTTTTGTGTAGATACAGGTGGAGAATTGAGCATAAATTTATGTAGGTCTAGCCACTTGGTATCGGTTGCACTCAGAGTGAAAAGCAAAGTTGGAAAAACGATCTGTGATATCATGTTAGTAAGCTCATTGTGACATATGTTTCAGTACACCTTTGTTCCTCGAAGACGTGAACTGAAACGCATCAATCATTCAGTTAATCTGGTGTCTGGGAATTCAGTGAGCTCCTTACATAAATCTTTAATTATTGTAGGTATGCCATATTCAATTTTTTTCTTCATGAATACACCAACTGTTCCTTGGATTCAGTGTCTCATTATCATGTTCAATACAAAATACCAAAACCTTCGATGTTTTCTGTAATGCCCCGGTTTTGACCCCGTTACATTAAATGTACATGATGTATATATTGTAAAGGATCATGGTGTGGAGCTAAAGGCCAAGGCCCCGCCATTTATCGACTATGCTATGTTTTGGGATTTAAATTGTCACCGATGGCATATCGGGGCATGCGGAACATATTAAGTTTCAGCGTCATGTACATATGCATCTATAATAAAAATAAACACAACCAGCTACGAACGCGGCAACTAAATCGAAGGGGCATGATTTTCTAAGGATAAGGGGGGAGTGAAATATTTAACCTATGGGCCAATGGGGAAAAGCAAAATGTCTATGAGAGGACCCATCAAAATGTCAACTACCTTTCTTGTCTTTTTCCCCAATCATTTATTTCTGCCAGAATGTGGTTGAGTTAGTTATTGCATGGAAGGGGAAGAGTATGGGCAACCAAAATTCGAATTGGGCAGAGACCCATTTTTGAAAAACGTGTTCTAACTTCCTTGGCAAGGAATATGTCCAAAAATGCAGGCCATTCTGCCATACATCCACGTTTTCCATTTTGCAGACCATTCTTCTTCACTTTGGGGTTTTTGGGGAGCAGCTGAAGTTTTTCCTGTGTGTTTGGATTTCATGTTTTGGCTGTTAGCTTCATTTTTCCCATGGATGGGAGGTCATTTTTGTAGTGCCAGGGATTGGGTTGTCTTCCTCACGTTTTTGGAGCTGCTGGTGCATTTTCCATTCACGTTTTTGGAAGTTTCATGCGTTTTACCATGGCTGCGAGGAGCCATTCACGTTTTTGACTGTCTCAGCGTCTATTGGCCTCACGCACAGGCCATTTGGGACGTTTTTCCCTTGCTGTGAGTGGTGCTCACTGATAAGCTTCGGGACTGTGTGTTTTCCCCATGTTGTGAGCCATTTTTGCTGTTACATTGGGGCTGTGTAATTCGTTTTTCCCTGTTTAAGCTGTGAGAGCTGAATTAATTGCCGGAGTGCAATTGTTGGTTTTCAAACTGTGTGAGGAGTAAGGATTTTGGCTTGGTTGCTTGATAAACCCGGTGTTAGAAACCACACAGGAAGAACTAGAGGGCTGGCCTTCTTCTCCATCACCCCTGAATAGCACTGGAAGGGAATGCAGGGCCTGAGGGACTGTGTAGCAGAGAAGGGACTGATTCCTTGTGTTGGGTGTGGATGGGTGTCTTAGAGGTCAGGCTAGTTTTGGTGTGGGTGTTCTTAGCTCTGTAATGAGCTCACCAGCTTAGCAATTGCCTTCTTCATCTCCTTAATGGCCTGAGAAACCCAACTTGGTTGGCTTGGCTATGTGTTTTGTGTATCCTGGCTATGTGTAAACCTGCTAGTTCCCTTATTCCTTGGAGAATCATGCCCAGCTCGGGGGTGGCAGCGTTGCTGAGAGATTGATGAGCATGCTGGCCTATGGTTGGGTGGAACGTTGCAGCGACGTAGCTGGTTGCGGAGCAAAGCTTTCATAAGATAAGTAATCTTGTGCATTCTACCTCTGCAATTCTTAATTTACTGATAATGAAAATGAAATGAATCCATGTTGTATGAATGCTGTAGAAATGATGATGTTTTCGCTGTGTATGCTAATTCACTGTAGCTGTATTTGATAAGCATTGGCATCTATGCACGTTTTATTTCAATGCATTCTACTTCAGCATTCTGTTTTACCATTTTACTTCCTGTACATGTTCATGAGGCTGTTAGTACGGTTGGTTAATGCCATGTATTTCCGCTGTGCAAGATAAATGTTCAATGTGCATGATTAGGAATTCTGTTATGAAATTTTATTCCTGCATATGTTTATGGGCTCTAGCCCCGTGTGATTGAAGCATGGATCGCGTCCTCTTTGCCGGTTGAGGGATGGGGACATGACATTTTCCAAACCTTTGATTACAATATTTAAGTAGGTGCAAACCTTATTCATGTAAGCGGACAGTCTTTTAACATGGTTGCAACCAATCAACAATGCCCGTAGTAAATAATGTCAGAAATTCCATGTTAAATAAACCTTCTTTGTTGTATTCATTTAATGGAGACAGACCAATCTTTGGCCATTCCATCTATAAATTTGACAAATTAGATTCTTTATTAACAAATTTCAGTATCTCTTCTATTTCTCTTTGTACATTTGGAATTCTAGCTATAAAAGATCAAGGACAACTTTTGAGTTGATGAATTCCAAATATACCTATTTTTGCATCAATCTCGTCTAAGTCGGCTATGTCGGAGTTAATATAACACAATTTCGAGGAGACATCTATTGGCTGGTCTGGGAGGCATACAAATAATTTTGGATCAATTTCAACATCTTGGTAATATTTTTCCATGCGTATTTTGTAATGCAATGCATCCATGACTCGCGACCTACTAACAATGCAATCATAGTGTTTGGAGGGAGGCCCTTTTCTTCTGACAATTAATATTTCTAGCTCTTCTATTCAAGGAAGAAGAGGCTTAACAATTGAAATGATATCTCGTGGGAAGCTAATTGTATGGCCACTGTATTTATATTGGCCTCCATGTGCATGTGTGACATGTAGTATTGGATTCACTCGTGCTATTAACATTTCTTCAACCTGTGTCAAAATTGATAAAACAGGAGGTTGTTTTCCAGGATTCATGTTGTTTTCTTGAGAGAAATGATGGATATCATTCTCTCTCCTACATCTCACCCAAATATGTTCATCATCTCATCTAAAAACATTCATTCGAGGGTATGATTCATGACAAACACTACACATTTGCACAATCAACAATTTATGAATTTTGGCATGAAATGCTTGATGGGAAGAGAAAATTTGTTGGAAAAACTCAACCATATTTCTTGATGTATGTATATTTAAACCATGATCTTGAGCCTGGAGGTTGTCATTCAATGCAGAGTGAGATGAGATATTATGACATGAACTCTCTCCTATATTGTTGCGATGTTGTATATTACTAACTTGTCTTTGTCAAGTACCAGTTCCTGAAATGTGACACATATGGCTCCCATCATGAAAATTATATTGAAGGTTGGTTCTCGTCATATCGTTCAGGTGATTTGAGGTTTGATTGTTCTATCCTCGACGAGCCTTAGTGCTATTATCCTGAAAAGTGAAATTATCGCTGTTAAATATTATGTCAAATCTTATAGTAACATTAGAAAATGAAACTTGATTATGAATAGGCTAAGTAAGACCTTTGATGTATCAATAAAAATAGTCCTTTTTGCATCTCCACTTGGTCTACTGATCATGATTCAGTTTCGATTTACTCCTTGATCATTCATTGGTGTAGAATTGTTTTCCTAATCGAATTCCATGTTCTTCGGCTTGTTGCATAAACCATATCTTTCACCGACATTTTGTATAGAGTCATCGTCACCAGAAGGAGGGATGGCATTAAATGATTTCTTGTTGCTTCAAAAATTATGTCTAACACTGACTCGTTGTTTCCCATGGATGTTACCATCCTGAAATTTCAATATAGTTTCTTTCTTAGTTATTGAACACGAAATTGGAATATATTGCATATAATAATAATTTTATTGGAGTTAAGTCCAAATGCATGGTTCTTGTCTTTGATAGGTGAAACAATACCTTGATTATTCCAACATAAACAAATCTTGTTGATTTGGAAATTTGTAAACCGGTTTCGAGTGGATTTTGAATCCTTTGTTCTTCATTCATTAACAATGATTTGTTTGCGTGGCTGTATGAGTCATTCCTGGTAGACTTGAAATTTGTTTTTTTTATTGTGCCAATAGAAATTGTTCTTATCCCACTACTTCTTTCATCTATGTTTGTGTTATCATTTTGTACTATTTCATTTTTATTTCTACGCATATATTTTGTGTGGCTATACAAGTCATTCCTCGTACACTTGGAATTCGTGTCCTTTATTGTGCCAAGAGAAATTGTTCTTATTCCACTACTTCTTTTAGCTATGTTTGTGTTATCATTTTGTACTGTTTCATTATTATTTGTATGCATAGCTTCCTCACGCTGATCAAACAATTGATTCAGACAATTGTTGCAAGTAGTTATCTAAACATTGAACAAGTATGTAGGTATATCTATATTGTACACATAAATGCTAATTCAAAAATATACAACGCCATGTAATCCTTAAACCTCAGTGCCATTATTATATACCTTTTCTCCAGAAGTATGATTTATGAATGGTTCAATAAATTCATTCAACCTTTCATTACAATCGACACTGTATGTAGGTGATGATGATCGAAATTGACTTCGACGGTTTGATCTCCTCATTATATCAGATATGCTCTAAAATTTAGTGGTCTCACCTTGAGAATCAACCACATTTCCAAATGATATTCCACGACGTTCTCTTCTTCGTTTGTTGATTTCCTCATTATTATCTTTGTAGATTGAACGACATTTCTTATTAATATCTTCTTTTCTTTTGTTATAGAATTTTCTGCAATAGTCTTTTTTTGGGTGAGATGATGTTTCCATCAAGTTCTTCTCACTACTGCAATTATTTTTTTCAGTTGATGACATATCTACATGAACCAAAAAATAAAAACAACTATTTTCAAACCATATTAATGAACAGAGACAGGTTATAGGTATAGCTGAAAGAAACTGAAGCATAAAACTTTAAAAATTTGTTCAAATATTATCTTATAATATTGGTACTGTCTCAGCTCGATAAGATATAAACTAATATTTTACTCATTTTTGTAATCCAAGACATTCAATTAATTGGCATGTATCGTATATTTCTATTTCAAAGATAATGTAGATTTCCAAAACTATGGTAAACTTTGTTGGATTTTTTTTTTTGAATAAGTATGATAATGAAGCATCCAAACATGTCGAATTGCATAACATACACACAAGTAACATTCCATACATGTTATAAACATATATGGAATGTTTATATTATCCCTTTGAAAACACATCATCAATTGAATCCATAATTGGGCAACTTAGAATGATGGATATGTTGTCTACAAGCTCAACAAAACTTAGTTGTGTTGGATGTTCAAGTCTGGATAATGGGGAATCCAACATTCTATCTTCGCTTACAACATTATAATGTGCATTGGTGAATTCATAGAAGGAGAATGTAAGACGATCGTATTTGCATATGAGAATTTAATTATCAAGTGCTGTAACAGGAAAATATCCACTGCATTTTCCACTGATGCTCGATGTCAATTTAGACATGAAAGTCAATCGCAACCTACATTCTAAACATCCATTTCCTATCGAAGAATTTGTTGAATCACTTTGATTTTTTGTTTGTTCTATACACCACACTATATTTCTCCCATCATTGATAAAACAAAGAAGTTCATTGCGATAACATGCTAGGCTAATCGGTAATGTTGAATTCAAGTGTGGAATAAACTGGAACCCCCAATTGTTATTCTCAAGATCTATCCAGTATAACTTGTATATACATATATGTTTAGCTCTAGAAACCACATGAATATCCACCCATAACATTTTTTGATTATACAATATGGGATTTTTGGGCCGCAAAAAATCGCAATCTATAGGACATGTTTGTCTCCACTGCATGTGAATGCTGCTGGAAATAAAATATTTTGTTTCAAATCCTGCATAAACATGTTTCAAAGTTTCCTAATGGTATTTTTGTTTTTGAACATTTTAATTTGTCACAGTGGTCTAGGAACTGAAAACACAGTGTCACAAAGAACTCAGACAAATATGCATAAAATTGGAAAAATGGTGCTGCAATGGAAGTAGCAGCTCTGTATAATCAAAATGAAAGAATGATGATATAATGCAATGATCATTCCAGATGCATGAATTCCAAGACAATTTGAATTCCCAAGGAGGTCATTCGAATTGAATGAGTGAGTCTATCTTAACTGAATGTAAGCCATAGTGAACACTCAAGTTAACCACTGATCAAAACCCTAATTGACTCAATTGAGTCCTAACTGAAGTTGAAGTGCAATAAATGACTCAGTCTAACTAAAAATAGCTTTGACACATGTCACTACAAGCCAACCAACAAGTGGTAGTGCATCAATGACTCCAATGATGAGGTTAACTGAAGTGTAACTGACCATCAGAAGTGGTTGGAGGCACCCCTGTTGACTCCAGTTCATTAAATAATCATTAAATAATCAGTTTAATGAAGGGAGGCACCTTCAATGCTCTGTTTAACTGATTGTAACCATCAGTTAGAAAAAAAGTGCATTTATGACACTCAGATCTCCCCTAGAGTGCTCCAGTTAGCCTCCCCAAATAAAGGAGAAGGCTTAGTTATCCTCCTTGATTGAAGGTAGGCATGGGTGTGCTCATGCTGATGTCATATAGTGCTCCTCTGATGTCAATTAATTCAATAAAACTTAGGATAGTGGTTTAACTATGCCAAATTGACCAAAATGAGTGTGTATGATGGTAAATGTCTCGAACACCCCTCCTTAAGCTATACTTAGGAGAAGTAGAAAACATAAAGTGCATAAGAATGCTAGGGCCACGACAATAAAGACCATAGGTCACCTTATACAATACTGAAACTCAAACAATGCTCAAAACAAACTAAGTGAGGAAAAGAGGGAAGCCCCCTCCCTCAAGCTGAACACTGAAAGTATTTGGATCACCCTAATGAACTCACCCCCAACAG
Organism: Pseudotsuga menziesii; assembly: GCA_001517045.1. NCBI lineage: Eukaryota > Viridiplantae > Streptophyta > Pinopsida > Pinales > Pinaceae > Pseudotsuga > Pseudotsuga menziesii. The sequence goes on from LPNX010939983.1 coordinate 110,636, forward strand.
TGAATGGAGGTAAGTGAACTTATTTTTTGAAAATCTCTTGGGGAAGATGTCTGCAATCTGCTCATCAGTCAGGAAGTATTGTAGAATGATGGTCTTGTCATGCACTAGTTCCCTGATATAGTGCATGTGTATCTCTACATGCTTGGTCCTCTTCCTGGTAACTAGATCTATGGATATCTTAATAGAACTTTGATTGTAACAAAATAGGACAGTGTACAAAGTACTACCAAGATCAAACTCTGAAATAATTCGTTGCAACCAAACAACTTGGATGCAAGCATTCACCGCTCCTCGATACTCGACCTCTGCTGAAGAAAATGCTATGGCGGCCTTCTTTTTGATAGACCAGAAAATGGGGCCACCACCAAAAATGAAGACATATCTATAAGTATACTTCCGATCAATAGAATCACCCGCCCAATCGGAATCTATGTATCCAACCAGCTCTAGCTCGGAGTCTGCAGCATAGTGAATGTCGTAGGTCCTGGTTCCCTGAATGTACCCGAGGATCCTCTTGGATTCCTTCCAATGAATATCATGGGGCTTCTACATGTATATTAATATGGAATTCATGGCATAACAAATATCAGGCTGATAATTAGTCAAGTACAACAAGCTACCAATCATCTATTGATAAATAGTGCAGTCCATGGGAGGTGTGCTTTTTCCTTCTTCAAGGCTGATCCCTGAAAGGACAGGGAATGGATCAGATCTACATTCAGCCATGTTAAAATTGACTAACAGGTCTGACATGTATTTGGATTGAGTGACCATTATACCATAATAATTTTTGTCAATTTTGAGCCCCAAATCGTTCATTTCAAATGCATTGTGGAGAGCAGTTTTGATGACTGAAATAGAAGCAACTGCGCTACCTGTGATCAGTAATTCATCAAAATATAAAATAATAATAATCAAATTACCATAATACTATTGTATATACATATTTGTATCTGATCTACACCTTTTAAGTTTTGCGAGAGAAGGAAGGCATCCATCTTGGAATACCACTCTCTTGGGGCCTGTTTTAACCCGTATAGTGACTTCTTTAGCTTGAAAACCAAATATGGATCAGAGATGTAGCCCTCAGGATGCTTCATGTATATCTCCTCATGAATATCTCCATGCATAAAGGCTGACTTAACATCCATATGATGCACTTCCCAGTGCTTAAATGCTGAAATTGTCAAAACTAGGCAGATGGAGTCCATTTTTGCAACCAGTGCAAAAGTCTCATGGTAGTCCACACCTTGGACCTGGGAGAAAAATTTTTCCACCAGCCTTGCCTTATATTTGTAGGTACTTCCATATGTAGCAACCTTAGTCTGAAACACCCACTTGCATTGAACCAATTTCCTTCTTGGAGGAAGAGAAACTAGCTCCCAAGTAGTGTTTTTCTGAAGAGAATTCATCTCTTCATCCATGGCAACTTGCCATCTCAGATTCTTTCGAGAATGGTAATAAGAATTAGAACCTATCATCAAATAAAATATTCATACAGCAAATAATCAGGACAAGAGAGCGCACTACCTGCTCTTTGGATATCAGATCGGGTTCTCCTTGGATCATCCGGATTTCCAATGTTATCTCCTACGGAGGAGAGTGTCTGTCGGGCCCAAGTTGAGAGATGATTTGGCACTCCAGGTTCTGATTTAGAATATGATTTTTTCTATACACTGATATCAAAAATAATAATATCCAAATCATGGTCATCACCCCCAATTTCATCATCCAAATATTCAGTAGAATAGGAAGGAAATTCAACAGTTTTCTCCTTCACTAGTTCCACCTCCTGAAGAGGCTCATCGAACTTGACACTCCTTTCGATGATGATCTATTTTGTTTTGATATCCAGAATATTGAAACATTTTGATTCATTAGGATACCCAATAAGCATACATTCTATTCTTTGCGGTTGCAAATCCCTCCTTTTATCAAGTGGAATTCGGGCCCATGTAGTGGACCCAAACACCCGCAGATTCGACACATCCGGCTTGTGTCCGAAGTATGATTCGAAAGGGGTATTCCCTTTCATGAATGAGTGTGGAAATCTATTATGAATATATTCTACACCATGCATGGATTGGGCCCACAAATTTTTATCCAACTTCTTTGATTCCAACATACAGGTGGTCATCTCCTTGAGAGACCGATTCTTCCTTTCCGCTACACCGTTCTGCTGGGGAGTGTAGGGAACTGAATGCTGGAGCTGAATACCAATTTGGGAACATATGTACAGAAACAAATTATTGACATAATCCCTGCCATTATTACATCTCAATATCTTGATCTTTTTTCCAGATGCATTCTCGATCAAGGCCTTCAGTTCAGTGAATTTTTCACAGACTTCAAGCTTCTTTTTGATAAAGAAGACCCATGTGTACCTGGAAAAATCATCAATGAAAGTCAGAAGATACCTTGATACATTCATGGATGTGATAGGCATGGTACCTCTAATATCAGAATGTATCAGTCCCAATATGCATGATGCTCTGCTTGCCTTCCCCCAATCGAACTTATGCTCAGGGTGCTTTCCAACAACACAACCCTTGCAAATTCCAGTGGTTGCCTTGATGACTGGGAGGCCTTCAACCATAGAATTATTCTATAATTTCTGAAAGTATTTTAATTTGAGATGGCTGAACCTCTCATTCCACAGTCTACTAACTTCATTTCCATGAGTCAGCAATGCGGTGGGATTTGCATCCGCCACAAAATGGGAAAACTCATAGGATTTTGCATGATGGTTTGCAAGGCCTTTTGCAACAAGTTTCCCGGATGCAAGTTTTGTCATCGATACATCATTGGGGATGAAGGATACTCTCTTAGTCACTCTTATATGTGTCATTTGATAAACACTAAGGAGTTTTGATGCAACAGATGGAACATACAAAACATTTGAAAACTAGCCATTCTCAAGATCTACAGTACCTTGTCCTTCTGAAATGATGGTGGAGTCATCTCCCATGTGGATGGGAATGGATTTGCTGGTATTCAAAGATGAGAAGGAGTCTCATTTAGCCATCATGTGGTTCAAAGCTCCAGAATCTATCAAGAGTGCTTTGGACTTCAAAGTGCTTGCCATGAGGGCATGACCTCTTTCATGATGTGGTTCCCGAACTTGCTGATCTCTCCTCCAAAATATTTCTGGAAGATTGATGTGATTTATCTCAAGGAGAGAGACAGCTTCATCATGTTTCTTTTTCATGCAGGCATGTTCAAGGTGGAAGCCCTTCCCGCAGTATGAACATTTGAATTTTTCCTTTCCATGATGCCCTTTTCCTTTGTTCTTCTTTGAGCCAAAAGACTCTTCATGCTGTTGGTTTTCAACTTTAGGCTTAGGAGCTTCAAATTTGATTTTTAGGTTATTCTGCTGCTTTTCTTTACCCTTCATATCTTTGGGCACCGATACATGGAGGGCTTGATCACAGGAGGATCTGATGATCCCCATCTGGACAAGCTTATCATGTTCACTTCTTAGGGACTCAATGAAGGCATTGAATGAAGGCATCTTCCATCCAGGGGTTGTGATATTACCCACATGGAAAGTAGAGACAAACACCAAATAATCAGCTCCAAGTTTGGAGAGTATGGCGAGGATGAGCTGATCATCCTCCTTCTCCAATTTACATTGTTTCAACAGTAAGACAATGTTCTTGAACTTTCTGAAAAAGTCATTCAAGGTCTCGAAATTGGAAGGTTGGAGAGACATCAACTCATTCTCAAGATAGTATACTCTCAAATCATCCTATTTTCCATACAAGGTTTCCAATTTGTCCCAGATTTCCTTTGGATTCTTCAATCCCGATAGATGGAAAAGAAGATCTTGGGAAACAGAGAGACACAAGAATCTGATTGCTTCATATTTTTTGTTCAAGAATATAGCTTTGTTTGTCACAGAATCAGGCTCTTCTTCAGTGTCCATAGTGACCCTATAGAGTCCTCTGGCATGTAGTTGGATCTCCATGTCTCCTTTCCACGAGTGGAAATTGAACAGAGTCAAGACTTCTACGGAAGAAGCCATCCGAGACTGTTAGAGAAAATGCTTTCACCTGTTAAAAACCTAGAAATCACAAGAAAAGGGGCACCGTAAGGTTGGACAACCTACACATTTTATGATTTCATCACACCCAGCATAGTTGATCAAGCAATATTAACCAACAATTTCCTTACTTAAGGTATTAAGTGGTAAGCCTTGGCTTCTGGTGCATTGTTGGAATTTTTGAGCTTTTCTCAATTTTTCATGCAAGAGCTATCAAAAACCTTGTTTTTGAGAGATTTGAGCTTCATGCTGTCGTGAGCTCTGATACCATATTAATTTGTCTCAATGGTCTAGGAACTGAAAACACAGTTTCACAAATAATTCAGACAAATATGCATAAAATTGGCAAAATGGTAATGCAATGGAAGTAGTGGCTTTGTATGATCAAAATGAAAGAATGATGATACAATACAATGATCATGCCAGATGCATGAATGCCAAGACAATTTGAATTCCCAAGGAGGTCATTCGAATTGAATGAGTGAGTCTAGCTTAACTGAATGTAAGCCACAGTGAACACTCAAGTTAACCACTGATCAAAACCCTAATTGACTCAACTGAGTCCTAACTGAAGTCAAAGTGCAATAAATGACTGAGTCTAACTGAAATTAGCTCAAACACATGTCACTGCAAGCCAACCAATAAGTGGTAATGCATCAATGACTCCAATGAACCTTGATGAGGTTAACGGAAGTGTAGCTGACCATCAAAAGTGGTTGGAGGCACCCCTATTGAATCTAGTTCATTAAATAATCATTAAATAATAAATTTAAAGAAGGGAGGTTCCTTCACTACTTTGTTTAACTGATTATAGCCATCACTTAGCAATAAAGTGCATTTATGACACTCAGATCACCCCGAGAGTGCTCCAGTTAGCCTCCTCAAACAAAGGAGAAGGCTTAGTTAGCCTCCTTGACTGAAGGTAGGAATGGGTGTGCTCATGTTGATGTCATACAGTGCTCCTCTAATGTCAATTAAGTCAATAAAACATAGGATAGTGGTTTAACTAGGCCAAATTGACCAAAATGAGTGTGTATGGTGGTAAATATCTCCAACAGAACATATCTCAACAATGTAAAGAAACCCTAATCACCAAGACCAAGAGACCCTACAACTGTACAAGTCTTTGTGAATGGATTGATGATGTAGTAGTTTCTTTTTCGATATAAGATATTGGATGATGAAACAACAACAATTGAACCCCACATCGATTCAATTTCATAATGAATGTTCAAGAGAGGAATAAACATAGATGAACAATTTCCCAATTGGCTAATGTAATGACCAACGAACCGTTGTCTACAAGAAGGGATGAAACCAACCAAAACTCCATATTCTTTCATTTGATTGTGTTTCCATTGTGAAATGAAATCTTTTTCGGACAAGATACGACTCTAGACTTTGCAAACCATTTTTCAAATGGACAATCATCGATAAAGGCAACCAAAGAAAAATCAATTCAAGTATGTCGATTGGCAATGATTTCCAAATTGTAGGGAGCATATCCATTTATATAATACAAAATAAGAGAATATGTTAGCAGGTGGATTAATGTAAATATTCCTATTTTTATAATACAGATAAAAAACATTTTGTTTTTGTATAAGTACAATTTAAAACCTATTAGAGAAAGCAAAACATTTTTTTGCATGTTACTTGTACGATTGAACTACAATACAAAATTACGAGCTCTAAAGATGATCACAATAAAATACATACACTACAATAAAACATAGCATCTAGAATGAAGAGTTTTTGGCACTATATAATTTACATATAGATAATAATTACATCCATGTAGATGATATAAAAAAGATCATCAAAATTCACAAAAAGATGCAAAAAAAACATCTTTTGCATATTGTTTACATGCCATAATGGTCTAACGTCTCATCCCAATTTTTAGGAAGAGGGAGTAAATAATTGAATACACGCATGCTTGGAGTGAGAGGGAAAAAATTTCTAGACATTATAATATTGGTACACTAGCTATCTATTAGCATAGGAAATCAATGACTTCGGAGCAATGATCCTTCATTAGGTCCTACATGAGTCATGCTACAAGTATCGAGGTCATAATATATGAACCAGACTTGACCATACCTACACATCATAATAAAAATCCCCACAGCTCGAAATGGAAGGTACCTTCGACAATGTGTATTTATATGGAATGTCATATCTTCTAAAAGGGTCCATCTCAAATCTCTTCCAAATATCCAAAATCCATGCACCTCTTGAAATGTAGATGCATCAAGCCTCAAATCTGTCATTTCAGTTATGGACCATATAGTTGTCCTACAATCGTTTACAAGAAATATCAACTACTTTTAATGTATGGTCAAACACATGGATCTTTTGATGCGTCCTATATGAATTGCATGAGTATCCCATTTGTTTAATCCAATGTCAAGTCGCCACATTGTATAGGAATATAGAGCGTCTTCCTCTGAAATGATTCTCAAATGTAGCCAATATATTTTTCCATTAAAAAAAATGCATCTTTGGTGGGTGGGGGGGGGGGGGGGGGGGGGGGGAAAA
>LPNX010939983.1:117291-174026 GCA_001517045.1 Pseudotsuga menziesii
CCATGTTCGTTTTCTTCATTACGAACAACTATCCATTCGTGTTTGTGATCACTAATGTTTCTTATGAGTCTGAAAAAACCACGCACTCCTATTTCAATCATGCCTATATATAAAAAAATTATTTCAAATGGGTTCATAATAAAATATCTCTTATGACCTAGTAATGAACAAAATGTCGACAACAAAATAATTGAACCATCCATGCATTCAATTGAATAATTATTTTTTGGACTTGTAATATGCAAAAAAGACGTATGTCCTACATAATTTATAAATTTATATAGTATTTTTTTCTGGTATGGTCTCCATACTTCGACAAAAAACCCAACTTTATTTATGTGATTGTTCAACCAAGAATTTGTAAATAATGGTTTCCACAGTAGTTCACGGAAATGTTTCGAAATTGATCCTAACTGGATCAATGTCGAAAAAGGAACCCACAACAAAATCAGTTCCAATATCTCCACTGAAAATAAACTCCAGATGGCAGGATCCATTTGTAGCTATATAAAAAAACCATCAAAAAACAGATGATTATGAACAAAACCAAAAAAATGAAACAATATTTATTTAATATTTTTTATAGATGCAATTAAAATTCATTTATTCACAATAACCAACATCTATGTCAAAGGAAAAATTGATGTAGCACTTGCATTTTTGAGATCATTGACATGTTATTTATGAGTCTAACATCCAAAACTAGATGTTAGAGTGATAAACGACATGTGAATGATATGTATACTACGTCTCTAACATCTAAAAATGGAATGCTAAATGAGAGCCCTCAACTATTCATTTATAAATGTGAGTTTTGCATCCAAATGTGTTGCTGGTTGGGCCACATATAAAACCTAATGTATCATGTTAATTTTTCTCATGATTATAATTATTAAGGTCATTGACATGTCATTTATTAGTCTAACATCCAAAATTTGGATGTGCAAGAGGGACCTCACCAATTGGCTAAGCACATGTCTCTTGACTTCTACCATCATGACACATCTCTCTCAAATGCTATTCATAAATTTAGAACTCATGATTACGATGAGACTCTGGATTTAAATATTTAGATAAAAACAACAAAACGATGGGCTCTAAATTTGAATAGCTGTGAAGATATGGATATCTGAGTCCCAAAACCATTGGGCAAGTTTGGTTGGATTTGCTGCAGTAGTGTCATGTTTCTTTCAAAAGCTAAAATCTAATGTGCATGAACAACAATGTTTATTAGTTTAGGAAATGCTATGCAGTTTAACTCTTTAGTATATTATTAATTCAAAGTTTAATACAGGCACACTAGTCATATACTGAGAAAGCAAGGCAAAAAAGAGGAAAAGACTAAACAACATAGATATATTTCATATATATATTGTTTAAATATATATGTTAAAACTATAATCATTCATCTAAAAACAATAATAATTTCCATAAAGAGGAATTATTTTTTACTAACACATGCATTGATGTCTTAGTGTAATATAAATCTAGATGTCTTAGTCACATAGGGAAGGGCGCAACCGAAACAATATATATTTTAGAGCTTTCCTAATAGATTCTTTAGTAAAATAGAACAATCAAGTGAGAGATTTATGTCACTAATGATAAAATTATTGAAGGAAGAAAGGTTTGCGAGACATTTATTTTTATTCGATGTAAAGGTTATATAAGACTATATAAGACTATATATATATATATATATATATATATATATATATATATATATATGGTGTTAAGTTTTTATTGTTTTAGACTATTGTTTTGTTACATTAACATCTAATAGCCCCTCAATTTACCAAAATTTTTCAAACCGTTTTTGTTTTAACTACTCCAAGTGACACTAAAACTAACAATACTTTAAAGATATGTGAATTTTGTTGCCGCCTTTCACACACCTGAGTCACGTGGCAGAAATCTTCAAGCCACTCGATGTGTCCTTGGGGAAAAGTCTCGAGTCAAGGATGTCACCTTGTTCTTGACTCCTCCGTTTAGGCTCAACTCCTAACAGAGCCAAGGGGGTAGACCCTATTAAGTTACTAAGGATAATTACTTAGTGTTGTGATGTTAAACTGATTGAATTACTTAGGAGTTTGCAATTTAACTATAGATGATTAAAGATGGCAAGATACAAAAGATGAACACATGAAAGCACAATGCTGAGACACAATATATATATATATATAACAAGAAAATAACCAGTGCCTTAGAATGGAGTCAAAAAATAGAAACAATGTACTTGCACGTGCTTGGAGTGAGTGTTTTGCGATTGCCTCTTGGTATGTTTTAAGTTAAAATTGAAGTGTGAGTTGATTAAAATTAGGCAAAGGGGGCACTCCAGATATACCCTAGAGTACTTGGAGTATGTCCAAAACTAAACCTTCATGGATACCCACAAGGAATATGTGGGATGAAATGGAGTCTCTGGGGCTATTGTTCATAATGCACCCATTAGGGTGTGACAAATATCGGTGCCCCGAGGTCACTTTTCAGAATTTCCCACTTCCTTTGGGTATTTTGCCACCGTGATGGTTTGATCTAGGTGTTGGATTTTCACCTGTTGGTTTGTTAATTTGGGAGAGTGAGTCCTAATTATACTAGTCACTCAAGTGATTTTGATACATCTTGACTGATCGGATGAACCGCAGACAAGTGCAGAGCATACACACTGGAGTCTTTTCAATTTTAGTAAGTTTTAAACTGGGTGTTCTTGTTTAAAAGAAAACCCTCCAAGAACCTCTTTAGATACAAGTGGATCTTAACCGGGGAATCGAGGAGGAGTTAATTTTATAATATATGAAAAACAAATGATCAAAATAAAATAGATACACAATTCTAGTTTTGTAATTAGTCCTACCACGAATCTCTTTCCCCTTTCGGGTCAATCGGGAAGTCGTGGGGTAAGTATTAAGATTACTCTAAAATATAAAGTATGGAATATTAAATTAATAATAAAATAAATTATACTACCCTTCAGATTATATCAATACTATTTTGAAAGAAATGAGCAAAAAGAAACAAAAAGGACACTGACGCAAATCCCCCCGGGGGGGATGGGGAATGGGCTCGAAAGAGCCTATTCAAAAATAATTTTATTAACAGCGATTAAAATATCATATAACTGATATAATTCCTCTTGATCCTTATATGTATTGAAATCAAGATATTACAAGGTGCGAAAATCAAAGGTTTTAGTCAAATGGGAGACCCCTTGGGGGATTTGAACGCTCCTGAGGACACTTCCGAACAGCAGATTCCTTTATTTTCTGTTACACCTGATAAAAAAAAGTGAGAATGTTATAATAACATATTCCCAAAATAAATTTAAGAGTACCTTTGTATCAGCCTACCTTAACTCAAAAAAGATGGAGTTAAAACTAGCTAAATAAGTGAAAAATGAACCAAGGAAAGCAAGCTTTCCTTGGGATCTTGGCTTGATTTTTGTGCAGCCAATGAAATATGCACTGATTTATGGATTTATATTTTATAACAGAAAAAATAAATCTAATGCATGCAAGCTATAACTTTTCTTCAAATTTCCATGCAAAAAGGACGATTTCCCTAAAGCTAGATCTAGAATGCTTATGAAACTTTTTAACTGCAAGATCTAGACTATGGACTTTGATAAGATAGATCTATGTTGGAATTACTTTTAAGATGATATATCTAAACACAATCAAATCTATGAACAAAGTAACCGGGTAAAATGTTGATTTTGAGGGAGGAAGAGGAGGAGAGAAATGTCGGTTTCCTTGAAGATCCACAGTGGAGCTTTTAGGTGGAATGTCGAGGGACTATGCCTTTGGAAGGTTTTTAAGAGAGTGAAGAAGAAAACTATATCAGAATCCTCTTGTTAGAATAATCAACCCATAGTTAGCTACCATAGACATTAATTTAATTATTTTTGTCTTATTTGCCTAGTACATGTGTCCCACCTTATGCAAGTTGTCATTTACCTATCCATAGTGGTCAAAATTGCCTTATTTGAATCATGTAGCGCCTGGGAAACCTCAAAGAATCAAATATGCTTTATTCCTATCCTCCTAAGCGCCCTTCTTCTTTTTTTTCTTTATTGCCTACTTTTTCAGTGCTTTAAGGCAATTGGGAAAGCTTGACTAGGTGAGGTGAACTAGTTTTTTGTCCTCTACATACTCCACTCTTTTCTCCTTGGAAAATAATGTATGAGTTTTCATTCCATCACTCTTTAGCTTTCCTAAGTGGTTTTTCCAATTCGTGAGCTCCATGACTGATTTGGGATCAGCTTTTTGCACCTATGGGAGATTTGCTTAATTTTAGTAAGCCTGCTTTATGCTAGATTTGAATTGCTCCTCATGCATTCGAATATCCTATGTAATTATTTAATGCAAAAACCTATTATCTTACATGGTTGGATATTGTACACTTATTCAATACAGTTTAGTGTTTAGCTCATTATTCAGTCTCTTTTGTGAGTGATTTTGCATGTTCAATTGATAATTGTTGTGAGTAAAATTAATCTATCACTGGGTTCAATTTCCACATGGTATCAGAGCCATTGTAGATCAATTTATCTCCTTCAAAATTGTTTTGCAGGCTCGACATCAGTGATTGGGAGCCTTCTACTAACAGCCAGGACAATTTCTAAGCTATGGATCAATCTCAGAAGATCATCTTGACTCCCTTCAATTTATTTGAATGGAAAGCAGAGATGGAGATACTATTGAGAGAGAAAGGCCTCTACAGGGTGACTATGGCAACAGAAGCAGAGCCCAATGTAGCTGAAGAGAAGATAAAATGGCACAACAGGAAGGATGAGACCTATGGTCTCCTGTGTCTGAGTATTTCCAGAGACCTCCTTTTTCATCTTGATGGATTGACATCACCAAATGAAGTATGGGAGAAGCTTACTGATCTTTTTGGAAAGATAGATGAGATGAGTGGACATCAAATTGAAAATGAACTGATCTCCCTGAGTCCAAATATCTTTGAATCACTGCAACTCTATTTCTCCAAGTTCAAAGCACTTGTTTTGCAACTGAAATAGTGTGGGATCGAAAAGAAGGATGATCAGATGGTCTTGGCCATTCTCTCAAAGCTTGGACCTGACTATTCAGTGTTTGTTTTGACCTTCTATTCCACAAAGTTGACAGCTCTAACCTGGAAGATGCCTAGCCTTGCATATTTCATGGAATCTCTCACACAAGAACAGGACAAGCTGGTGATGATGGGCACCATCAAACCATCCAAAGATCAAGCTCTGATTGCTGGAGATTCGAACATGGATTCAAAAATAAAAAGAAAGCTAAAAATCCACCTGAGCAAAAGAGAGACAAGGAACAGTCTCCGGAGGAGCCACAATGTTCCAAGAAGAACTACCAGAAGAAGAAAAACAAAGGAGAAATGAGCAAGTGCGCATACTGCAATAAGGGCAATCACACTGAAAGCTCTTGTATGAAGAAGCAAATATACATGCTGACCCAACTCCTGGAGAAGAATGGCATCTCCCTTTCAGACAGCTCAAAGAAGAGAGAAGGAGGATCAAGTTCAGATGATAGAGAGAGAGTTCATGCATTGGTTGCTGGCACATCAAGATCACCCAGGTTTATCATTGATTCTGGAGCTTCAAGACACATGGTTTCGACCAAAAAGGCATTCTCCTCACTTGACATGTTGAAAGGACCACCTATAGTACTGGGAGATGACTCTCTCACTGAAATTTTGGGCAAAGGGAGGATTGATCTTGATCATGGTCAGTTCAGCAATGTGTTGTATGTGCCTGGTCTTGCCTCCAACCTCTTGTCAGTGTACTAGATGACTCACACTGGGTCTCCAAAGAAGGTCATATTCTCCCATAATGAAGTTGAGATCATAGAGATCTCAAGTGGTAAAGTCATTACAAAAGGAGTTGCGAATCATGCTCAAAAGGTATACATGTTCTCACACTTCCTACCCTAATCAAATCCCTCCGCTCTTCTGATTCATGCTAATGAAGCAAGCAAGCTTTGGCATGAAAGATTTGGCCACCTAAATTACAAGTATATTTATGATCTTAGTGAAAAAGAGATGGTCATAGGGTTGCCCAAGATAAAATTTTCCAAAGGAGTCTGCCAAGGTTGTATCCTAGGAAAACACCCAGAGCATAAATTTGAGAGAGCTAGTCATGAGAGAACCTCTGCACCCCTTGAGATGATCCACAGTCATGTTGCTGGCCCATTCCCACATATGTCTATGAGTCAGGCCAAATATGCATTGACTTTCATTGATGACTTTTCCAGGTATTGCTGGGTTTACTTCCTGAAACACAAGTCTGAAGTTTTTGGCCTCTTCAAAGTCTTTAAGGCTTTGGTTGAAAACTAGTATGGGAGGAAACTCAAGGTCCTCAGATATGAAAATGGTGGTGAGTATGTCAAGTCTAAGTTGATTAATTATTTTGCAGATGCAGGTATTCAGATGCAACATTCTATCCCTTACACACCACAACAAAATGGTGTTGCTGAGAGGAAGAACAGATCACTGAAGGACATGGCAACATGCATGATGGAGGCCAAAACTTTGCCACCAAAGTACTGGGCTGAAGCTATCAACTGTGTAGCCTATATCTAGAATAGGGTGACTCATAAACATCTTGATGGTATGACTCCTTTCGAAGCATGGAGTGGGCACAAGCCAGATGTGACCCATTTCAGGATTTTTGGCTCAAGGGCTTGGGCTAGAATTCCAACAAAAAAGAGAAAGGATTTGCAGCCCCAAAGCCAAGAGTGTCTATTTGTTGGATACTCTAAATATTCAAAAGGGTACAAACTGATAAATTTTAGCACAAACAAATCCTTCATCGAAAGGTGTGTTCAGTTGCAAGAAGAACCCCTTGCAGCAGTGGAAGTTGGAGAAACCTCTTCACCACCTGAACCTCTGAAAGTAAGTGAAGAGTTTGTTGAACATGCTGATTCTGATTTGTTTGATGGATATGATTTTATTGCAGACCCTAACATCCCTACAAGGCCAAAATGGGCAGCGAAGACACTACATGTAGCAGGAGAGCTAGCTGGGGATCCCAATGACCCAAGGAGGACTAGATCTCAATTTGAGAGTGGTTTGTACATGAAGGATCCTATGTTTGCTGAGAAATTCTATTTGATGGTGGAATATGATCCTCAAACATATGAATAAGTAGTAGGAGATCCAAGATGGCAAGCAGCCATGAAGGAAGAGTTCATCTCACTCCAAAAGAGCAACACATGGGAGCTAGTCGATCTTCCCCCGGGGAGGAAGTTAGTTCAGTGTAAGTGGGTCTACAAGACCAAATTTGCTGCTGATGGTTCACCACTGAAGTACAAGGCTATATTGGTAGCCAAGGGATACTCATAGGTTCATGGGATAGATTACAATGAGACCTTTTCCCCAGTGGCAAAGATGGACTCCATCAGGATAGCCTTAGCCATTGCAGCCACAAGGCAATGGGAGGTACATCACATGGATGTAAAAAGTGCCTTCCTGAATGGAGATCTCACTGAAGAGATATATATGCAGCAGCCTCAAGGTTTTGCTACTAACCCTTCTCTTGTGTGCAGGTTGAGAAATTCATTGTATGGGATAAAGCAAACCCCAGGGCTTGGTATGCCAAGATCGATAGCTTCTTACTATCACTGAATTTTGTTCGGTGAAAATCAGATCCAAATGTCTATTTGAAGTTAATTAATGGTTCATTAATTATCATTGTGTTATATGTGTTGAAATATTGTAACTTTGAACAATATTCTTTATGTATCTTTTGTGGTCCCCGATGGTCCAACCGAGAGAACCATTTGTATTTCATTGTACCCCGAGGCTCCTAATCGGAAAAACTAATAAGAGTCATGAGGTAGTCCCCTCAAATTGTAAAGGTGGGTCATCAGCACCCTAGTGTGGTTACTTGAGCCTACATGTGTAACTCGAGCCTACATGAGTTAACTTAAGCCGACATGTTAATTGAGTAAACTTTAAGTGAACGGATGAATATAAATATAGGTGTAGTGATCCTCACTTGAGACACACACACTCACTTGGAATAGCACACTTGTGGAGGAGAGGAGTTGCTGGAGAAGGAGGAGAATCAGGTTTTTGATCTCCTTGTTGATTTTACCTTTTTCCCTTTTTGGGGCATCTATATTGAGGAAGATTTTGCTGGGTTTTTCCCTTTAAGGTTTTCCCAGGGTAAATCTGTGTTGTTCTTGTGATACTATTTCTTTCAATGATCCTGTTTTATATGCTTTTATTATGAAAAATGAAATGATATACTGATGTCTTAGTTAAGCATATGAAAATTCAACATGGTATTAGAGCTAACCTAAATAGGGCATCTTTCACAAGTTACAGAAGCTAGGGCTTCTTATTTTTTGGTTCTTTCTCCACAATCAATCAGCAAAAGAAGGCTAGGATGACTCTCCTTTGAAGGGTGCATCGTTCTGTCGAAGTGGAATTTGATTCCGAGCATTTTCAATTTTCGATGTGGAAATTAGGGCTTTCTACAGAAGAGGAATTTTTGAGTGAGACCAGCATAGGATTTTCCTCCTCATCAAAACTGAAGTTTAGAGACCTGGATCAATATTTTTTGTTGGGTGAATCTTCGGGAAAGTCAAACCCTAGTTTGACCCCGAGCTAGAAAAACCCTAAATACTAAAACTGCTACGTTTTGGAACATTCGCTATAATACAAGATTGGCGAAGGATCAGGAGCTAAAAATTGCAGGGGCCAAATATAAAATCCTGATGAACATTGTGTCCAAACTTCATCCTCATATTCGATGTATTCCAGGAGATATGTTCTCTCCAAGTTAGGGTTCCATCCTCTTCCAGAATTCATCCCTAAACAGGACACCTGGGGAGAATTGCAATATATTGGGCTAGAGAGGTCCAAATTGAATTCCTGAAGATGTTCCAGAAAGGGCACGGATTTTAATTTTGGTGGTCCAAATATCAGACTCAGAAGATGAACCAGTGACACGTGGCATGCCGTACAACTTCGCTGTTCTGAACAGTCCTGTAACAGGTCACCTTGGGAAAAGGATCATAAATCCAAAATGGTGAAACCAATTCTGATGAAACCTATGGTGGTGGATCAGGGACATGCGAGGTTACCTCAGTACAAAATTTTAGACATAGAGGAGCATAAATTTTGGAGATATCACAGAAGTAGTAACAGGAATTTTTGTAGAAGAAATTGGAAAATTAGGGATTCCTGTTCCGGGAGCTTCCCTCCACTGTTTTCAGAAATGGAGTACATTGGAAAGCTCCATTTGAAGAGATCTATCTGTCTATCTAATCAGATATGAATGATTCCAAGTTTTAAAATTAGGGTTTCTGTGACAAACCCTAGATCAGCCAACTCCAGAACCAGGACGGACACCTCAAATCGGTAAGATCTAATCCTTTGCTATGTTCATTTGAGGTTCTCATTTCAAAGTGATCTATCACATCAGCTTGATGATAAGCTTGGTGAAGTTGACAACTTCTAATCCTAGAAGTATATGATCTCTCTGAAGAAAATGGATTGGACACCTACATGAGCATAGAGGTTCCAGTTTCAGAGGGAGATGAGGCTAGAAGCCTTTCACAAGAAGAACTTGGTCAAAGCCCAGAAGATTATTGATGATTCAGGCTCGAATCAACTTGTTCTACAAGTGTCTTCCCTAAATACATTGATGAGGTTTGATTCCTTGACCAATCTATTTGAAGGGAAGAACATAGATCGAAATATGACCTTAAGAAACCAGCTGAAGAAGAAGTGAAGAATGCAGAAGTGGTGATGGCCACCTTGAATGGCCTCCCAGGATCATGGAATTCATTCATTCAAGGAATGTGTTCCAGAAGGAATTGATTACTTTCAGCAGACTTTGGGAAGAAGAATAATCTCATCTCTGAAGATCAATCTATCATCTTCCAAATAAGATCCCTCAATCAATGAGGAATATGAAGATCTCAACTCTTGAAGAACTTCTTATCCACCTCAGCATTTGGATAAGAAACGATGCTATCATGAATGAAGAAGATGATAAAGTTGAAGACTCAAGAAGGAATATACCCATGAAACAAATAAAGATAAGTATTCAATTGTCATTTCATGATATTGTTTTGTTATACATTTGATTATATTCAGTGATGTGTTATGCATGATATATTGTTTGCATTAATGACTGTATACTACTAATATGCATGTGATGGGTAAGTAGCTCATGGTGCTATACAACTCTCCATTGCTACTTATCAAACCTCTTCACTGACATATTGGATTAGTGCACAATCTCAACAATGTCATGGTAGAGATGGAAGGCATATAGAAAGTTTATGTGAGATATGGATGAATGTTGTATTAACTAAATAGTTGCATGATGCATAAGAATTTGTCATTATACATATGTTTTATGAAATATCTCTAACCATGAAACTGGTACATTTGAATTGTAGGAAAGGTCACGAACAACCTCCTACAAGAAAACAAGGATGAGACTTGTTCCGAAGAACAAGTGATGACAATTCAAGATTCACTCCAATAAACATAAATCTGAATCTCTCAGGGTCAGAGACACCATGATGGAAGAAAGAGCTTCAGAGAATGGTAGATCCATCTTGAAGGATGAAGACCACCATGGGTACAAGAGATAACTCAAGATGAAGAAAAGAATGCTATAAAAGAAGCTATGATCAAAGAATAATAGTTGATCATGGGGAATGATGTATACGATATGATGGAACAAGTGTACAAAGCAAGGTTTGTGATTCTCCATAGAAAGAATAGACTCTATTGACCAGTATATATCAAGCATAGAACCACCTGTACAGAATGAAGAGGGAAGATGATACTCCACTTCAGGGGGAGTGACTACCGAAAATTATATCTGAGTTCGACATGGTATGACATGATGGATAGCTATGTGATGAATTGAGACTTTACCAAAAGTAAAGTGGGTTCCAACCTTCAAGGTTGAATGCAGAAGACTAGGATATGTTGATGACCTAAGAAGACAAACTCATAGAAGATGTTGTGATACTAGAATGATGTTTGGGATATAGTACTCAAACTGGAAAGCAATAATGTGGTATCTTCCAAATGGATTTGCAAGATAAAATATGTTGCTGATAGAAGTAAGGTAAGAGTTGTGGCTAGAAGTTTCTATTAGTAAGAGGGAATTAATTCTGAAGAGACACTTACTCCAGGTAGCAAGGTACACTTCCTTCAAAACTATCATGGTAGTTTCTTCCATGATGAAGTAAAGACAAGCCTTCCTTAATGGTATGATTGAGGAAGAGTCTTACATCGAATATTCACGAGGATTTGAAGCTGGAGACAGAAGGAATCAAGTATGCAAGTTGAAGAAGGCCCTCTATGGCCTGAAGCAAGCTCCCAGAGCTTGGTATGGAAGAATAGATAGTTTCCTGATGAGCATGGGATTTTCCAAGAGTAAAGACGATCCTAACATTTCCTACAAGGTTGTAGAAGATGTACCTGTCATTCTATTACTATATGTGGATGACTTATTCTTGACAGGGAATGAGAAAAAGATCATGGAAAGTAAGAAGAAACTAGCAGAATAATTTGAGATGAAAGACCTTGGGTTAATGCATTATTTCCTAGGTCTGGAAGTATGGCAAAGTTCAGAAGGAATCTTTCTCAACCAGGGAAAGTATGTGGTAGAGATATTGAAGAGAATCAAATGCAAAGTCATGGCCACACCCATGTACTCCAACCTGAAGCTGTTAGCTGATGACTCATTAGAGTTAGTGGATGTGACTCACTACAGACAGATCATTGGGTCATTGATGTACTTAACAAATACCAGAACAGACATTTGTTTTGCTATGAACACCTTAAGTCAATCTCTTGTTCAACCAAGATGGGTTCACCTAGTAGCTGTAAAACATATCTGAAAGAGACTATAGACTTTGGTCTATACTATGATGGTAGCCATGAGTATAGATTGTATAGCTACACATATGCAGATTGGGCTGGAAGTATCTCAGACAGGAAAATCAAATCAGGTATATGCTTTGAGGTCTGCTATGAGTTCATGGTTTAGCAGGAAACAGTCCAGTGTTTCTCTTAGCACGGTTGAAGCAGAATACATAGTAGATTGCTCTACTATGTTATGAAGCCATATGGCTTCAGAAGCCGATATCAGGTCTCTTTGACCTAAAGATGGATACAACAATTATTCTATGTGATAACCATAGTTGTGATGACAAAGAACCCTGTGTTCCACATAACACGTAGAAATCCGGTATTTCTACATAGAAGATAAGATGAAGATAATGATACTGTAGATGTAGATGATGGTGATTTAGTATTTCTATACTGAATATAGAGATGATGATGTTTCAGTATTCCCATATTGAAGATATAGATGATGATGATTTTAGTATTCACATACTAGAGATACAGATGGTGATAGATCAGTATTCAGATATTGAAGACGTAGATGATGATGGTTTGGATGATGATGTACCGATGAAGCCTCTACCTCGAGTAGAGTTCGAACACTTTCGAGACAAGCTTGGTGTTGTTCGGACAGACCTTCCTCGAAAGGGGGAGTAGTGATGTTGCAGTGGGATTGTATCATCCCTGGGCATTTTCCCTAAAGTGATCCAGAGACCTCGGTCCTCGAGAATGAAGAGGGATTGCATCATCCCGGGACATCTGTCCATAATAGATCCAGTGACCTCGGTCATCGAGAATGTGATGGGATTGTATCATCCTTGGGAACCTTCCCTAAAGTGATCCGGAGACCTCGGTCTTTGAGAATGAAGAGGGATTGTATCATCCAGGGACATCTGTCCATAATAGATCTGGTGGCTTCGGTCCTCGAGAATTTGGTAGGATTGCATCATCCTTGGACATAGTCCTAAAGTGATAGGGAGTGATTATCCCGTAATTGTATCCGGTGACTTCGGTCATCGAGAATGTGGTAGGATTGCATCATCCTTGGACTCAAGTCCTAAAGTGATAGGGAGTGATTATCCCGTAATTGTATTCGGTGACTTCGGTCATCGAGTATGTGGTAGGATTGCATCATCCTTGGACTCAAGTCCTAAAGTGATAGGGAGTGATTATCCCGTAATTGTATCCAGTGACTTCGGTCGTCGAGAATGTGGTAGGATTGCATCATCCTTGGACTCAAGTCCTAAAGTGATAGGGAGTGATTATCCCGTAATTGTATCAGGTGACTTCGGTCCTCGAGAATGTGGTAGGATTGCATCGTTCTTGGACTTAGTCCTAAAGTGATAGGGACTAATTCTCCCGTAATCAATCCGGTAACTTCAGTTGTCGAGAATGTGGTGGGATTGTATCATCCCTGGACTTTAAGTCCAAAAGTGATCCAAAGATTTTTTGTCTTTGAGTTGTGGATTGCAGGTTGTTGCTGATGATGATGATGCTGTACTGATCGAAAGATCATAGTATGATGATGATGACATACTGATTGAAAGATCAAAGTATGATGATGATGACATACTGATCGAAAGATCAGAGTATGATGATGATGACGTACTGATCTAAAAGATCAGAGTATGATGATGACGCACTATGATTATGATGTTTCTGATCGAAAGATCAGAGTATGATGATGATGTTTTTGATCGAAAGATCTGAGTATGATGATGATGTTTCTGATTGAAAGATCAGAGTATGTTGATGATGTTTTTGATCGAAAGATCAGAGTTTGATGATGATGTTTCTATGTTGATGATGTTTCTAATCGAAAGATCAGAGTATGATGATGATGTTTCTGATCGAAAGATCAGAATGTGATGATGATTATGATCGACAGATCAGAATATGATTATGATGATGTTGCTACTGATCGAGAGGTAAAAGTACTGAAGATGTTGCTACTGATAGAAAGGTCAAGGTGCTGAAGATGTTGTTGTTGATCGAAAAGTCAAAATGCTGAAGATGTTGCTGATCAAAAGGACAAAATGCTGAATATGTTGTTGCTGATCGAAAAAAAAAAATCAAAGCGCTGAAGATGTTGCTGATCGAAATGCTGAAGATGTTGTTGCTGATCAGACAGTCAAAGTGCTAAAGATGTTGCTGATCGAAAGATCCAAGTGCTGAAGATGTCGTTGCTTATTGAAAGATCAAAATGCTGAAGATGTTGTTGATCAAAGACTGAAGATGTTGCTAATGATGAAGATTGAAGATTGAAGATGAATACTACATGATGTTGAAAAGATTCCAATGATTTATAGATGTGTTACCCTGTTGATTTTGATGATGTCCCCCATCTCTGCTCTTGTTGTTGTTGATGTAGAATACCCTCCTCATTAAGGGGGACCGTTGAAATATGGTAACTTCAAAGAATATTCTTTATGTATCTTTCGTGGTCCCCGATGGTCCAACCGGGAGAACCATTTGTATTTCATTGTACCCCGATGCTCCTAATCAGAAGAACTAATAAGAGTCATGAGGTAGTCCCCTCAAATTGTAAAGGTGGGTCATCAGCACCCCAGTGTGGTTACTTGAGCCTACATGTGTAACTCGACCCTACATGAGTTAACTTAAGCCGACATGTTAATTGAGTAAACTTTAAGTGAACGAATGAATATAAATAGAGGTGTAGTGCTCCTCACTTGAGACACACACACTCACTTGGAATAGCGCACTTGTGGAGGAGAGGAGTTGCTGGAGAAGGAGGAGAATCAGGTTTTTGATCTCCTTGTTGGTTTTACCTTTTTCCCTTTTTGGGGCATCTATATTGAGGAAGCTTTTGCTGGGTTTTTCCCTTTAGGGTTTTCCCAGGATAAATCTGTGTTGTTCTTGTGATACTGTTTCTTTCAGTGATCCTATTTTATATGCTTTTATTATGAAAAATGAAATGATATACTGATGTCTTAGTTAAGCATATGAAAATTCAACAATATGTTGATGACCTCCTCATTATAGGAAGCTCAAAGGATGATATTGCTTCCTTGAAGGGAGCAATGAACCAAGCCTTCTCCATGACAGATTTGGGGCTCTTAAGCCAATTTTTGGGGATTGAGATTGATCAAACCAAAGCTACAATCAAGGTGCACCAGTCCAAGTATGCCTTGGATTTACTGAAAAAATTCAGAATGAAGGATTGCAAAGCAATCAAAAATCCTTTCCTTTCAGGAGTGAAGCTGGAAGAAGTTGATTCTTCACCTATGGTAAACAATACACTGTATAGGCAATTGATTGGACGTTTGTTGTATTTGACACATATTAGACCTGATATTTCTTATGCATTAAGTGTTTCTTCTAGATACATGGATCAGCCTCATGAGATCCATTGGAAAGCAGCCAAAAGGATCCTTAACTTTGTTCATGGAACAAGGACACATGGGATCTTCTATAAAGCAAAATCTGATCTTGATTTGATTGGATTTACTGACAGTGATTGGGCAGGTGATAGCACAGATAGAAAGTCCACATCAGGGTATGTGTTCATGCTTGTAGAAGGGCCAATCAGCTGGTCAAGCAAGAAACAGAGTGCCATTGCACTCTCATCTACAGAAGCAGAGTACAGAGGAGTTGTTAATGCAGCAACTTAATGTTTATGGTTGCAGGGTTTACTTGGAGAGTGTGGCTTCGAATCAGAGTACTCAACTACCATCTACTGTGATAACAAGAGTACCATTCAAATATGCAAAGATCCAGTTCAGAAGCAAAGAACCAAACACATTGAGATCCATATGCACTACATCAGAGAGCTTGTGCATGATGGCACCATTCACCTACTCTTCTGTTCATCGTCAGAACAAGTAGCTGATATCTTCACCAAAGCATTTCTTGAGAAGACCTTCAGCAATCTCAAACCACTTCTGGGGATTTTTGATCATGATGTGAAGCATGAGTGAAGACAATATTTCCAAATTTTGTTTTACAGTCCATGTTTAAGGGAGGATTTTCCCATGTGGTTTTTGCCTCTTTCCTTGGTTGTATGGACATGCATTATGTAAAGGGTGACTAAACCTTGTTGCTAGGCCCTATAATTTTCTGATATATTACTCATAAGTCAGGATTAAGGGGGGGTGTTAGAATAATCAACCCATAGTTAGCTACCTTAGACATTAATTTAATTATTTTTGTCTTATTTTCCTAGTACATGTGTCCCACCTTATGCAAGTTGTCATTTACCTATCCATAGTGGTCAAACTTGCCTTATTTGACTCATGTAGCGCTTGGGAAACCTCAAGGAATCAAATTTGCTTTATTCCTGGCCTCCTAAGCGCCCTTCTGCTTTTTCTGCTTTATTGCCTGCTTTTTCAGTGCTTTAAGGCAATTAGGAAAGTTTGACTAAGTGAGGTGAACTAGTTTTTTGTCCTCTACATCCTCCACTCTTTTCTCCTTGGAAAAGCATGTATGAGTTGTCATTCCATCACTCTTTAGCTTTCCTAAGTGCTTTTTCCAATTCGTGATCTCCATGACTGATTTGGGATCAGCTTTTTGCACCTATGGGGGATTTGCTTAATTTTAGTAATCCTGCTTTATGCTAGATTCGAATTGCTCCTCATGCATTTAAATCTCCTATGTAATTATTTAATGCAACAACCTATTATGTTATAGGGTTGGCTATTGTACACTTATTCAATACAGTTTAGTGTTCAGCTCATTATTCAGTCTCTTTTGTGAGTGATTTTGCATGTTCAATTGATAATTGTTGTGAGTAAAATTAATCTATCACTGGGTTCAATTTCCACACCTCTCCAATGTAGGAACCTGCAGCTCAACTGAAATCAAAGAACTTGCCAAGAAACTTGTGAGATCAGATTAGTACATACAAATAGATTCAAAATAACATGCATATAAGCTTACAGGACATGTTGAATCTAGATCTCTAAACATGCATCAAAGGAAGGAGATGGTCAATAAACTTATTGAAAATGATCTTTCCTATTAAGATTATAATAAGACTATTATCAATCTTAACAATGGATCTACAAGCAATTAGCAAAAAATGAATACAGATACAGGTTACCTCAGTAAAATAATGGCAATAATCATCCACACATGTAATGGCACAACACCGTCTAGCCTCCAAATATTTTCTTTATTTCAAATGAAGAATTACAACAGTACAATAGTAGCAGCACCTCAATCCTAGTTCTATCTCCCTTGGAAGAGGCTGTTGTGCTTGGATATATACAAAAAGAAGGAGATCCAGCCCAGGGGGGGGTGCAAATCCAAAGGAGATAGACCAAATATGTTGATGGAGAGTCCATCAATGCCTGATCTGTGTCTAACTAAGCCAGATTTGAGTCTCAATGAGTGCAATTGTCAATCGGAGAGCTAATCTGACTGACACCTCAACCTGTTGACTGAAGCATCCACCAAAACTTATCCAGATGAGACAAAATGTGTTGAAGAGAGAGGGAGGGCACAATTCCCCATAAAGGATGCTGAAGATCAACTCTAGATCTGATTTGATCACCTCCTTCAGTCAAGGATTTGTCAGATCCAATCAATCTGCTTTAGATATAGCTGATTTCAATCAAATCGGCTGAGAATCCACTGATCTATGATTTTGTATTTGCTCCATTATTCATCAATTTATTAATTAAAATAATCAATAATTTATTTTTGGGGATTTCTAACCCGAGTGATGGAAAATCACTCAAAACTAGGAAAAAGTGGGTCCATGGGTTTACATGGTGCTCTCAGCTTGAAAATGAGCACCTACATGACTGAAACTGATTATTTGGCCCACTTTTATTACAAAATCAATTTTTCCAATTAAACTATTAAAAAATATCCTAAGTTTTTGAAAATTTTAATTTTTAATAAAAAACACCGAAAAAAACTAAAAATTTGAAAAATTGAAAAAACCTAGGGGGACTTAGACATGTTCATATGACTCGACCATGATGTCTATCATGTTTATACATTGACACATAGACTCTAATAACCTCAATAGGCCTAAATGCTAAGCCGACCACCCCAACTTTGGAGGTATGGAGTGAAAAACTCAGAAATTATCAGTCGTTTATTGAACAACCAATGATAACCAAGGGAAAAAACACCCTGGGCTGATCGAATTGACAAATAAAGTCTAAGAGATCGAGTCTTTTACAAACACTATCATGCTAGAACATTTATTACAATTCCCCCATGGGGTATGAACATGTGATATAGTACAACAAAGCTTCCCAGAAGCAATACTAAAGGTTCTCTGAAGTCCGAACAAGTTATCCTTGTCCAGTTCACCAGGCTCACTTGATAAAAAACCACTAGGTACAACTTAGGTGGTAACAAATTCTAACATAATTACTAAAATTATAAAGGTCACACATTCATTTTTTTTCAATGTAAAGGTCATTATCTTCATGTTTTATTTCTTAATAAAAAATGAATATTATACCACGTTCTTATGGGCTTACTGTTGTATGAAAATATATTTCCTTCGCTTAACTTTTAAAGCTTATGTTTTAAGTTGGTGTGACTACAGGTTAAATTTTAAAAAAATTGGTGCCAAAGTTGCTACAATATTTGAGATCAATGTCTAATTTGATGCTTTGCCTTTTCAATAACAACTATACCCGTACACCACTAAGGCCCATGGGAACCATTAAAAAATGCACTACATCATGTCCTTAAGTTTTTCCATTACAACATATCTAATGTATAGTACTATAACTCTTCATTTAAAACAAATGGAGGTCTTCACATGTACATATGCCAAATTACAATTCCTAATATTTATTTCAAAAACAAATATCTTAATGTATCTAACATTCACTATAATAACATAGATTTATTGAAAAAAAATTCTTCAATATAATACATTTAGGATTTAACGTTAATATGAAATTGCACATTACAAGTTCTCATGTTGGTCAAGCTATGTAGATCCCAAACTATAAATATGTGAAAGCCATATTCACTCATTTCCTTACATCAATCTTAGATCACATAAACCATAGATAAATAATGACCACAATGTAAACTTCGTATGGTGAAAATACATATTATTACAACATTAATACATATGGTGTAAGATTAAACATTAATACATATTATGTAATGCAAATAAAGAATAATTTCAATGAAATTAACCTCCTTAACATGGAATGTTGCCACATGGAAATAGCATCACATGGAATAGTGCCACATTGAATAGAGCAACATGAAGTCACGACAGCGTCCAAGTCTTGTCTCTTTGGAATGTGTGGACAGGTGTACGTAGCTAGTATTACAGTTATCGTGCCATAGTTAAAATTTCATTTAAGGTTCCTTCCTTAACATTAAGGGATAGCACCACATGGAATCACCACAGCATCCAAGTATTGTCACCTTGGAATGTGTGAATAGTTGTACACAGGAAACATTAAAGTTTTCAGGCTGAAGTCATGTGCAGGATTTTACTCTCCTCACTGGCGACCAAACCCTAAATACGTAATGCTCTTCCTAAAACTCGGAAATCGGTCATGGAGGTATTTGTATAACCTGTCAAAGATCTGCGTGGCTTACTATGGTTTTTCTGTGTCTATTTTTTTGACAAGGTTAGGAAGTTCATGGTCGAAGAGCCGAGTATCATCGCTGCCATTAGCAACCTATCATAGATCCGCGTCACTTACTATGGATTTTTCTTTGTATGTTTTGCAAACATGTCAAAGCTCTTTGTGGCTTACTATGGTTTATCTATGTCTATTTTGTCGACAAGGTTAGGAATTTTGTGGTCAGAGAGCTGAGGGTTGTAGCTACCATTACCAGCCTATCGAACCTCTGCATGGATTACTATGGTTTTCCTCTGTCTGTTTTGTCAAAAGGGTTAATAATTTCATGGTCATAGAGTCGAGTATCGTCGCTGCCATTATCAGCCTGTCATAGCTCTACGTGGCTTACAGTGGGTTTTTCTTTGTCTGTTTTTTCCACAAGGTTAAGAATTTAGATGGCAAAGAGCCGTGTCTCAGGGCTTCCATTACCAGCCTGTCCAAGATATGCGTGGCTTAATGTTGTTTTAATCTATCTATTTTGTCAACAAGGTTAAGAATTTCATGGTCAAAGAGCTGAGTATCGTGGCTACCATTACCAGCCTGCCAGAGCTCTGCATGCCTTATCGTGGTTTTTCTCTGTCTGTTTTCTCGGTAAGGTAAATAATTTCATGGTTGAAGAGTCGAGTGTGAACCACATGGTATAACGCCACATGGAGTAGCACCACATCATGGTCGATGAGCCAAGTGTGCGCCACATGGAACGATGACACATGGAATAGCTCCACATGGAATCACGACAGCGTCTAAGTGTTGTCTCTTAGGAAAGTGTGGATAGGTGTACATAGCTAGTATTATAGTTATCGTGGCATAGTTATGTGGAGGATTTTAGTCTCCTGAATTTCGTTTAATGTTTCTTTCTTAACATTAAGGAATAGCACCACATGGAATCACCACAATGTCCAAGTCTTGTCGCCTCGAAATGTGTGGACAGGTGTACGTAGGCAACATTAAAGTTAATAGACCAAATCCATGTGCAGGATTTTACTCTCCTCGCTGGAGACCAAACCCTAAATACTTAATGCTCTTCCGAAAACTCAGAAATCGGTCATGGAGGTATTTTTATTAACCTATCAAAGCTCTTCAGTGGTCAGAGAGCCAAGTGTCATTGCTGTCGTTAGCAGCCTGTCAAATCTCTGCGTGGCTTACTGTGATTTTTTCTCTGTTTGTTTTGTCGACAAGGTTAATAATTTAGATGTTGAAGAGCCAAGTGTCATGGATATCATTACCAGCCTACTAGAGCTCTGCGTGGCTTGTTGTGGTTTTTCTCTATCTGTTTTATCGACAAGGCAAATAATTTCATGGTAGAAGAGCCGAGTGTCATGGCTGCCATTAGCAGCATGCCAGAGCTCTGTGTGGCTTACTGTGGTTTTTCTCTATAAATAAGTTACTGCTCAAAGAGCCGAGTATCGTGGATCTATCTCCACATATGTGCTAACACTTAACCGACATGTGGATCTTCCTCTCAAATTTGCTGATACAGGTAGCAACAAATCTGTTCCATTTTCTATAAAAGAAATTGGTGCCTAGATATTTTTTTCGTTGTTCGCATTTTTATTAATGCTAGTGAATTGATAGAAACAATGTATTGTTAGTGATCACTAAACCCTGTGATCTAGGGGATTTCCAGTAGTGTTTGGGAATATCTCCTTGAAATATTAACAACCTGCTCACATTAGATTTACTCCAAGTTGTCAATTTGATATCAATGCTTACACAATAGCTCCATTCATAGTTTTAAGGTATAGATGTAACATGGATTCCAATAAACGATAGATCCCATCTTAACATTAAAAAATCAATTGTGATATTGTTAATGTATATTGATTTGGAGTAACATATGAATAATTTCATTCTATAGGTTTGAAAATTAATATTGAATATGGTTGTTGGAGTGTGTTAAATAAGATTTTTAAATTGTAATTTTATATTTTAAATTTTGTTATATATAATATATAATTTAGCTATCGAAACCAGATTTTATATATTTATATATATAAATATATATATGGTTAAACTTTATAATTTAACCATCGAACAATTTATATTATAATTCATTATTTTTAACTTTAAAATTAAAACAAAATTGTATTCGCATTTATTTTATTTTTCTATGTATAAAACCGTTTTTTTTTTTTCATTTCATGGAATTAAGACAACGTTACATAGTATTGTCACTTCAATTTGTGGATAGGTGTATGAGGGTAGAAATAGAGTTCTCACACCAGCTGTCTATGTCTCCCAACTGGAATCAACACAGCATCTAAGTCTTGTCGCTTCAGAATATGTTGACAGGTGCACGTAGGTAGCACTAAAGCTCTCACAGCGAAGCCATTTGCAGTTTTTACTTTCCTCAATGGAGTCCAAATTAATACAAAACCCTTAATGATTAATGGTCTTCAAAAAACTCAAAATTCGATCGTCGAGGTCTTTGTATCAACCTGTGAAAGATCTGTGTGGCTTACTCTGGTTTTCCTCTATCTGATCGGTCGAAGAGCCGAGTGTTGTGGCTGCCATTACCAACCTGTCCAAGCTCTGTGTGGATTACTGTGGTTTTTCTCTGTTTGTTTTGTCGAAGAGCTGAGTAATGTGTCTCTATCTCCTCATGTATGCCGACACTAAACTCACAGGTGGCTCTTCCTCATGAATTCACTGATGCAGGTAACGATAAAGAAATTCCCATTTAATTTTTAATTTATTTTTAATTACCTGATACAGGTAAGTCTGCATGGCTTGCTATCGATTTTCTCTCTCCGTTTTGACCCATATATATATGTTTTTATGCAAGTGTAGGACATATTTGGGATCACTCATGGAGGTATGATTCCCAATCCATGTGGAGGATTTTACTCTCCTTGCTGGTGATTAAAGAAAAGTTAAGAAAAAACTTAGAAGAATCAATGTATCTTGGTTTCTTTCCAGAGACTCAGTTCTACCGCCTGGTTAATTCATTCCAGTTGCTATATGGTTACAAGATTATTGAGCATGTTTGTTCAGAGCTAAAAAAAGGACCAATTGATACCTGCATTATCCAAAAAGGAAAGGGTTTACCCCACTTAGACTCTGGATGACAAAATGTGAGCAACTAAATTTGAATATATTTCAATTTTTTTTTACTATTAAAGTTAGAGTTGCAGGTTATAACCGATTATTCAACTCGACTTTGTAGGTGCAGGAAAAGGTCTAGGCTATAGTCGATTTGGCATTAAAATGATGTAAGCACCTACCTCGTAAGACCTATGCCCTCTATTATGTGGCTCTAATGAGGTGGTTAGGAATTCTTGCAAAGGAATGTAATTTAGTTTTAGAATCGACTGGGTTTTCCTTTTGATTTCCTTGTTAGAAAACAAATGTGTAAGTCGGCTTCTACAGGGGCAAAGGTTGGATATACTTTCATGGTATACCTGCTTTTTATTTTTACGGCCGTGGCCAAAAATTATGATACGGATTATAAGCTCTACGTAGTGTTTTTTTCATCGATATTTTTTTTTAAACACAAACAGTGCAAAGAATTTTCATAGCACATGGCCTTTAGTTATCTAAGCCCGCAGGGACTTGAGATTGATCTTGTTGCTGTAAAATTGCTTTTTTTTAAGAGATGTGGTTCAATCTCTACTTGTTTAGTTTAGTTTTATTTAATTTTTTGCATTAATAATAAGGGTTCCATTATCTGTATAAATATACCTGTGAATAATTGCTAGTAAAAATTTGTTAATGTATACTGTATACCTTGTTAGTTGGGTTGGTATTTTTATTCTCTTTAGCCAGGAGACAAGTTTAAAAGCCCGAATAATAGTACTAGGACAGGTGCAAAATATGTTTGAATAAATTTCTATGTGACAAAGGTTCGATCAAACGCTGATTGAAAGGTATGTCTTCTGGCCCTCCCTTCTGGCACCGTGAGGGCATCATCCTCATGCATTTGATTTAAGAGAGATTCTATCACACTGTTTTGTTCAACATGGTTTTTCTTGTGCTTGTTAAGGATATAGTAGTTTATATGATAATTTTAGATATTTTTTATATTATGAAATCTAAAATGAAGTATTTTTATTTGGTTTTGCAACCTTGGTATTAAATTCTTGCATTGTATGTATTTTATTGTAGTGTATGCATTTTTTTATAGTGGGCATGCAAATTTGTTTTATGAAATTTAAATGTCATTTACGTTAATTAAATTAATTTAAATTAGGTCAATATTGATTAAATTCTTGTAGTGTATGTATTTTATTGTAGTGTATGCATTTTAGTTAGCGGGCATGCAAATTTGTTTTATGACATTTAAATGTCGTTTAGTTAACCTAATTAAATTAGGTCAATATTGTGTTTTTTTAATGCCCGAATGCAATATTATATATGTTATTTTAGGGCCTTAATACAATGTTCTATAGGTTAATTTAGGTCAGGTAATTGCAGCCATGACACTCGCCTCTTCGACAATGAAATTCTAAACCTTGTGGACAAAACAAAAAGAGAAAAACCACAGTAATCCACGCAAAGCTTTGAGAGGTTGGTAAAACATTAAAATTTACACAGAAACTCGTTACATGTATCCACGAATTCAAGAGGAAGAGCCACCTGTGAGTTTTGTGTCAAAATCCAGAGAGAGCCACGACCCTCGGCTCTTCGACCACAAAATTCTTTACCTTGTCGACAAAAGAGATAGAGAAAACCCACATTAAAGCGAGTTCAAGAGGAAGAGTGACCTGTAAGTTTAGTGTTAGCACATACAGAGGTGTCTGATGGATTTTGGCATAAATAGAACTCTGATTTATACACGCCCGAGGATAAATAGACTTGTGACTGAAAAGGAATTTTCTTCCTATCAAAACTTTAACATGAAATACTGGTTCTATCTACAGGTTTTTCTGTTTATACTCAGATTTGTCATTCTCAGGTTTAAATAGTTACTGAGAATTTCTTACAGCATAAGACAACGTTGAATAATAACTTGTTTAAAATGAAAACAACAATTTTCTTACAAACCCCTAACAGAGGTGTCCGAGGCTTTTTGACATTAATAGGCCTCTGATTTAGAGGCATTCAAGGGATTTTGGAATTAAACCTATGATTGAAAAGGAAATTTCTTCCTGTAAAAGGCGTCACATGACATTATTGTAAATTTATTGTAAACGTCATTTTCATTTTAAACAAGGAATTTTCTTCCTGTCGAAGCCATAACATCAAATATTGGTTCTATCTAAAGCTATTTTTGTTGATACTAATATTTTCCATTCTCATGTTTATACAGTTACTGAAGAAGTGCTAGTAAAATCATATCATAGGTATTTCTGTAAATCTCAAACAATAGGTATTGAAACATTAGGTTTTTTGTAAGAGCCTACCTTTGACTCATAGAATAAATCTGAAAGCAAATGTCGATGGAGAAACATCTTCCTGCAAGACTTGCGAAAAACCTGAAAATATCATTGTAGCCTAATCCACTAGTACAAAATGAGGAATTATCTACGAGGTGACTAAAAATTCTAGTCACCATGTGTTTTTAAAGTGATTTACTACTAAATATGAGCAATTTTGATTGAACCAACTATAAACGACTTAAATTAACGATTAATTTAGTCACCAGTTAACAAATATGACAAGCTAATAAGTGACAGAGTTAAAAATGACTAACATAAACGACTAATTTAGTCACGACATAAAAAATGACTAGCTAGAAAAATATGAATTAGTCATTTATGTTAGTCATTTTTAATTGTGTCATGGAAAATTGCAAATTTGACAATGTAGTGTAAATTTTGTAAATTTTCTACCTTCTATTAGTAATATTAGTGCCATGCACCTCGATCTTCAGAGATCCAACAAAGCAATTGAATGAAAGATATATCTCAGCAAAGAGAGAGTTCCCATAGCATCTCCAAAATTAATAAAGATACACTACAAAATCCTAATAAGGGTTGGAATCAAAATGGTAGACCCTAGACAATGTAGTAGAGACAAAATCTATAATAAGGAGAACCTTAATGTAGTAGGGGAAGCCAATAGAGTCACAAGTGGAAAAATACTAGACAATGTCCAAAGTAGAGAATCTTGAGTGGCTAACAGATTCCTTGAGATCCTTGTTAGTAACTGCCAACTATTCAATGACATGCTATAATGAATTTGGGCCTTCCCTTTACAAAGTAAAATGGACTTCATGACATCCTTCAACTAGACTTAGTATCTAGGTGCGTGTATATGTTTGACATGTTAATGAGTTGTTCCAGTTTTAGTAGTTGGAGAAAAATCTGTTGGAAACAGAGTATGTTCCATATAACCCTTTGCCAAAATTTTCAATCTAATAATATAAATTATTCTCTTGCTTATTCTCCACCATATTATAAGCGTAATAGACCTGGGTGTCTGTATGGATCCCTAAACTTTCCAATTATAGGGTAAAATAACCGGTCTCAATCAACTCACCAAGCTCCATCTGTTACTTCTCTAGTTTAACCATTGATTGTAGTTCCTCACTCTTAGTACTAGATATTATAGTAATCCCCTTCAATACTAGTGAATGGAGTATATATGAAACTAGAACTTGCTGCATGGCCTTTTCTAATGAGTTTTGAAAGGAAGGACATAACATAGAATAACACCATTATTAGGATGTTATCCCTTAATAATGCCAAATATATAACCATTGAATATGACTATGGTAGTTATATAGGAGGTATACCTAAAAGACGTGTGAGCAACACAGATCTTGTTTTTAGGGGGGGTTTCTATGGATAATTTTTGTTTTTAACATATTGGGTGGTTAAAAACCTCTACCTCTATTAGCTTGAGAAATTAAATTTATTTTTTAATCTCATATTACTTCCCCTACCATAAATTTGATTTTGTTTCTTACTTGGGAGAAGAGGTAGTCAAAGTAGAGCCTTAGCCATTTCTTAACCCTAATTGGGCTAGCTGAATAATGTTTTAAGGTACCAAAGGTTGCACTAAGATGTAAGAGAGAGGGTCCTAAAATATACCCAATCATATTTTACTATGATGTAATAGACTTCTTTTAGGTGGTTTACTTAGTTTCTTCTATTTGACTCTTCTTACTTCTATACATTTCATAAGAGTATGTCCCCTACATTTTTTTAAAAGTTTATTACTTAATCTTACAAAGACTTCTAAAAAAAAAAATTCATAGAGACACATTTAGAAATCCCTTTAAATATAAAAGCCAATAAAAATCCCTTTCATAGCCACACAATCCATTTAAATATATATAAAAGTCCCTTTAAATATACAAATCAATATGGTATTATGCTTTAAATATTGAGTATTGTTAAAATTTATTTAACTATAATTAATTTCATTGGTATTAAAATTTAATTAGATATAATTGAAACCTTTATATACCATTGAGTTATAATCATTTCTTACATTAGAATTGGGGTTGATTTTCATAGTTATTCATCCAAGTTAAAAACAAAACCATGGTTTTCCATTTTAAATGCACCTTTCCAAGCGGTGTGTGCCTCCAAAATGCATACTAATTTGCCATGTGTGAGAGGTGTGAGTACCTCCTAAATGCATACTAATTTACCATATGTGAGAGGAAGTGATGTTTTAATTTTGGTAAAAAATTAATGGCGTATTTTTTATGTTTAGCTATTTCTATAAGTCGCTATTAATTTTTTCTTAATTTTTCTAGAGGTTGAACTTTAATGAAAGTGGTTTCTAAACCCAAATTTTAATTGCAAGTAATATGGATATGGTGGGTGTATATTGCATAATGTTAGAGGGTGTCATTTATGATTTGTGTTATATTTGGTAAATATTTTTATTAGATTTTTTAGTATATATTAAAAAATAATCCTTTTATTGCTTAAATTATTTAATAAAAAATTATTAATGAAAGAATTTTACAAAAACTTTTTTTTAATAAAACTTTATATGTTTTGAAAAATAAAAACCCAAAACATAAAAAAACAAAAATTAGTCTAAAATTCCAACCCAAGACGAAATGAAATTCCAACCCTGATCATCATCATGCCCTATTCCCATACCATTTGCAAGTCATGTCAAGGGTCAAACCACAAGCCAAATCATGTTTTGCTTACTTTCGACAACTTGTTTAGACGACATTCGATATCGGGTCGGTCGGCTCAACATATTAGATAAGAACAACTCTTGGATCAATACGAAGATGTGCTTCCACCCACGAATTGGAAGTGATACCATCCTCTTGAGATTGTTGTTGTTCATATTTGACCAGCAGGTAAATCTTTTGTCCACACCCCCCTCAAATTAAAGTAGGGTTTCTTGTCCAAGCACGCTATTATTATTCAAAGGAAGAGGTAAAGGCATGGGCATGGGTAGGAAAATGAAAAGATAGAGACAATGTGTGCATCCATCCCAATGCTTATGGACAGACACTATATTTAAGGAGAAACTATCAATCTGAAAATGAGAAATCATTAAGGGGCAGCACTGGTGAATCATACAGATATGACAAGTCAAGGCATGGAAGATAACCCATATGCGGTGGCAAGGGAACAGATTCCAACAGAGAAGAGAGGCGATCAGATCATGGAGGCCGAACATGGATCTGGAAGTTTGATGTTCCATTTTATTAGCCATGCCTAACATATTATTCCATTCCATATCCAGCTGGATCTCAAACAGAAGATTCCGAGTGTAGATAAATAAAGTTCCCATCCAAGCAAGTTCACCAAGTAAAACTCCACAATGTATACTATATGCATTATTGTGTTGAGAATATGAAAAATGGTTTTGGCCATTTTCCACATATTCGATGGATCTGCAGAGAGATTCTTTTATGAGAAAAGTCATAGTAAAGGTTTGATCATGAACCTAATACATACAATTAAATATTGAAAATTATAGTTAGAAGCATATATTTAAAATTTGTGGCTGATCTTTAGTGAAAATGAACTCAAAGGGAGTTTCTGCATTGCAAACATCTATTTTTTTTAAGGAAGATCAATGTACATTGGGTGTGGTTGATGTACAATAATATCACTATTGATATAATCAATATGTCATCACATGATTCTATTTAGTAACAGAGAGGAAACTAGTACTCCATCTAGAGGTGAAACTAGTGAGTCCAACTAGAGGCAGCGTGGGTACTAAGAGGGTGCACAACATTGAGAAAAAGAGGGTGCACACCATTGGGAAAGAATATTGAAATTACAACATTGTTTTATTGTTGATATCTGCTTGCAAAGGGACACAAACAGAGTTGGGTGTACTCATTTCACAGCCACGCATTACCATCTCATTCTCAAAGTCAAATAATGACCACTAAAGGAGACTATTTATTGACTAAAGGTGATATAGATTTTTCCCTTGTACAGGTCATATGTTTTTTTTTATCTTTTGCACATGTTAGATGTTTATGTAATATTTAGATCTGGTTTCCTGAGTATTGAAATTTGTTTTAAGTATGGTATTTAAATATTTTTCTCATATAAATTTGTCGTATTTCTCTTTTGAATCAATACCAAATATTTGTATTATGAGCATATTATATTGTAAGGGCCCATTGTAGTAAGCTTCAAATCAAACCTTGTATATCCAAAAACCTACATCCATTTTTCAACATTGCTCACAAGTGTTTGATGAAACCTCAACAAGAATTTTCACACACAGTGCTTGAATAGTAATCTACATAATTTTGTAGTACACAAGTGTTTCACAAAACTATAGAGCCGATTTGCATTAGAAGAGGGATCATAAGACTGTTTGACCATCTCCGATAAATGGTAGAGACAAACATTGATACCTGCAAGAAATGTTCTGCATATAGGCCAGATTGGTGTGAAAGGTTGAGAGGGAGAAGTGGCAACGACATCGACCGAATTTCGAGCCAAATCGTCAAATCCGTATAAACTACTCCATTTATAAAACTAAATAACTTATATGATAATTATTAAAAAAATATAATATATAACCAATTGACATAATTTATATAATAAAATAATAAAAATAAAACAAAAAATATAAAAAAAAACCAAAAAAAATATAAATGTTGTCGATCCCAAGAGTTGATACACTCGATGTTTGTACTTCATGTAGTTGATGTCAGGTGGTGATGCTGTTAATCAATCCAAGTATGCGTAAATAGTTGATGCCGATACTCATTATGCTACTCCATGCAGTCGATCCTAGAGTTGATATGGGAGTCGATGCCTTCTTATACAAGGAAATATTCGTTAGAATATTTTTATTGAGGGTGATTCTTACAAACCTTAGTGCCATGAGTTTTATCTCTGGGAGCCTATTTCAAATGGGGAACTTGCCTTTATACATATTGTTTATACCGGTAACTTTCCTTACCATTTTTTATTGTTCCACATCTTTCCTTATATATTACTTTCTTTGAGAAGGAGATAATCAGTTAGTTATAGGTCCCATTCTGCCTTGTTTCTTGGTTTTGCTTTCAAATGACATTCCTTGACGGGTAGATTCAGAAGGTAGGGCAGCCAAGAGCTAGTTAGTTCACGATAGAAAGGAAGTTATGCTATGAGGAATAACCAGTCTCTTTACCAAGAGGGTGCTAGTAGATTGATTCCTCGGAGTGAACCATTAAACTAGAGGAATTAGGGAGTACAACTGGAGGCTGGGGAGTACAGATGTTGAGGGAAATCATTAGGGCACAGGACATTACATGTTAGGAGTGAAAGAAACCTCCAATTAAGTAGAATTATAATATAGATTTGATATGTGTGGCTTAGACCCAACTAGGAATGGGCTGGTAGATTATAATAATTGGCTGGGCAGTCTACCCCATACCAATTGGCTTTACCCAGTATACCATACTACTAGAAGGACAACCATTACAACAAGTCTACCATACACATAGGATTACTACTTGCCCCATAGTCTTCACCTAGTCCCACATCCCTCCTCTCTACCAGACATTACTACTTACCTGATTCATTGTGGATCTGAGTGAGTCTTGATGTGTTAGAATAATCAACCCATATTTTACTACCTTAGACATTAATTTAATTATTTTTGTCTTATTTGCCTAGTTCATGTGCCCCACCTTGTGCAAGTTGTCATTTACCTATCCATAGTGGTCAAACTTGCCTTATTTGACCCATGTAGCACTTGGGAAACCTCAAGGAATCAAATCTGCTTTATTCCTGGCCTCCTAAGCACCCTTATGCTTTTTCTGCTTTATTGCCTGCTTTTTCAGTGTTTTAAGGCAAAAGGAAAAGCTTGACTAGGTGAGGTTGACTAGTTTTTTGTCCTACACATACTCCTCTCTTTTCTCCTTGGAAAAGCATGCATGAGTTGCCATTCCATCACTCTTTAGCTTGGCTAATCCATTTTTCTAATTCGTGAGCTCCATGACAGATTTGGGATCAGCTTTTTACACCTATGGGGGATTTGCTTAATTTTAGTAAGCCTGCTTTATGCTAGATTCGAATTGCTCCTCATGCATTCGAATCCATGATGTATTTTATTTATACAGCAACTTATTATTTTACAGGGTTGGCTATTGTACACCGAGTTAATATAGTTTAGTGTTCAGCTCCAATTTCAGTCTCTTTTGTGAGTGATTTTGCATGATCAATTCTTAATTGTTGTGAGTAAAATTAATCTATCACTCGGTTCAATTTACACATAGTATCAGAGCCATTTTAGATCAATTTATCTCCTTCAAAATTGTTTTGCAGGTTCGACATCAGTGACTGGGAGCCTTCTGCTGACAGCCGAGACAGATTTTCTAAGCTATGGATCAATCACAGAAAAATATCTTGACTCCCTTCAATTTCTTTGAATGGAAATAAGAGATGGAGATACTGTTGAGAGAAAAAGGCCTCTACAGGGTGACTATGGCAACAGAAGCAGAGCCCAATGCAGCTGTAGAGAAGATAAAGTGGTACAACAGGAGGGATGAGGCCTATGGTCTCCCGTGTCTGAGTATTTCCAGAGACCTCCTTTTCCATATTGATGGATTGACATCACTGAATGAAGTATGGGAGAATCTTTCTGATCTTTTTGGAAATATAGATGAGATGAGGGGACATCAAATCGAAAATGAGCTGATTTCTTTGAGTCCAAATAGCTTTGAATCCCTGCAGCTATATTTCTCCAAGTTCAAAGCACTAGTTTTGCAGCTGAAACAGTGTGGGATCGAAAAGAGGGATGATCAGCTCATCTTGGCCATTCTCTCGAAGCTAGGCCCTGACTATTCATTGTTTGTTTCAACCTTCTATGCCACAAAACTGACAGCTCGAACCTGGAAGATGCCGAGCCTTGCAGATTTCATGGAATCTCTCACACAAGAACATGATAAGTTGGTGATGATGGGCACCATCAAACCATCCAAAGATCAAGATCTGATTGCTGGAGATTCAAAGGTGGATTCAAAAAGCAAAAAGAAAGCTAAAAATCCACCTGAGCAAAAGAGAGACAAGAAACAGTCTCCAGAGGAGCCACAAGGTTCCAAGAAGAACTACCAGAAGAAGAAAAACAAAGGTGAAATGAGCAAGTGCGCATACTGTAATAAGGGCAATCACACTGAAAGATCTTGTATGAAGAAGCAAATAGACATGCTGACCCAACTCCTGGAGAATAATGGCATCTCCCTTCCAGACAGCTCAAAGAAGAGAGAAGGAGGATCAAGTTTATATGACAAAGAGAGAGTTCATGCATTGGTTGCTGGCACATCAAGCTCACCCAGTTTTATCATTGATTCTGGAGCTTCAAGACACATGGTTTCGACCAAGGAGGCCTTCTCCTCACTTGATATGTCGAAAGGACCACCTATAGTACTGGCAGATGACTCTCTCACTGAAATTTTGGGCAAAGGGAGGATTGATCTTGATCATGGTCAGTTCAGCAATGTCTTGTATGTGCTTCGTCTTGCCTCCAACCTCTTGTCAGTGTAGCAGATGACCCACACTCGGTATCCTAAGAAAGTCATATTCTCCCCTGATGAAGTTGAGATAACAGAGATCTCAAGTGGTAGAGTCATTGCAAAAGGAGTTGTGAATCATGCTCAAAAGGTATACATGTTCTCACACTTCCTACCCTACTCAAACCCCTCTGCTCTTCTGATTCATGCTAATGAAGCCAGCAAGATTTGGCATGAAAGATTTGGCCACCTAAATTACAAGTATCTTTCTGATCTTAGTGAAAAAGAGATGGTCATAGGGTTTCCCAAGATAAAATTTTCCAAAGGAGTCTGCCAAGGTTGTATCCTAGGAAAACACCCAGAGCACAAATTTGAGAGAGCTAGTCATGAGAGAACCTCTGCACCCCTCGAGCTGATCCACAATGATTTTTCTGGCCCATTCCCTCATATGTCCATGAGTCAGGCCAAATATGCATTGACTTTCATTGATGACTTTTCCAGGTATTGCTGGGTTTACTTCCTGAAACACAAGTCTGAAGTTTTTGGCCTCTTCAAAGTCTTTAAGGCTTTGGTTGAAAACCAGTCTGGGAGGAAACTCAAGGTCCTCAGATCTGACAATGGTGGTAGGTATGTCAAGTCTAAGTTTATTAACTATTGTACAGATACAGGTATTCAGATGCAGCATTCTATCCCTTACACACCACAACAAAATGGTGTTGCTGAGAGGAAGAACAGATCACTGAAGGAGATGGCAACATGCATGATGTAGGCCAAAAATTTGCCACCAAAGTACTGGGCCAAAGCTATAAACTGTGCATCCTATATTTAGAATAGGTTGCCTCATAAACATCTTGATGGTATGACTCCCTTCGAAGCATGGAGTGGGCACAAGCCAGATGTGACCCATTTCAGGATTTTTGGCTCAAAGGCTTGGGCTAGAATCCCAGCAGAGAAGAGGAAGGATTTGCAGCCCCAAAGCTAAGAGTGTCTTTTTGTTGGATACTCTAAAGATTCAAAAGGGTACAAACTGATAAATTTGAGCACAAACAAATCCTTCATCGAAAGGTGTGTTCAGTTTGAAGGAGAACCCCTTGCAGCAGTGGAAGTTGGAGAAGCCTCTTCTCCACCTGAACCTCAAGAAGTAAGTAAAGAGTTTGTTGAACATGCTGATTCTGATTTGTCTAATGGAGATGAGTTTATTGCAGACCCTAACAGCCCTACAAGGCCAAAAGGGGAATCCAAGACACTACATGCAGTAGGAGAGCTAGCTGGGGATCCCAATGACCCAAGGAGGACTAGATCTCAATTTGAGAGTGGTATGTGCATGAAGGATCCTATGTTTGCTGAAAAATGATATTTGATGGTGGATTCTGATCCTCAAACATATGAAGAAGCAGCAGGAGATCCAAGATGGAAAACAGCCATGAAGGAGGAGTTCAACTCACTCCAGAAGAGCAACACATGGGAGCTAGTGGATCTTCCTCCAGAAAGAAAGTTAGTCCAGTGTAAGTGGGTCTATAAGACCAAATTTGCTGCTGATGGTTCACCACTAAAGTACAAGGCCAGATTGGTAGCCAAGGGCTAC
This sequence comes from Pseudotsuga menziesii, assembly GCA_001517045.1. NCBI lineage: Eukaryota > Viridiplantae > Streptophyta > Pinopsida > Pinales > Pinaceae > Pseudotsuga > Pseudotsuga menziesii. The sequence continues at coordinate 151,166 of LPNX010939983.1, forward strand.
TCACAGGTTCATGGCATAGATTACAATGAGACTTTTTCCCCTGTGGCAAAGATGGATTCCATCAGGCTAGCCTTATCCATTGCAGCCTCAAGGAAATGGGAGGTACTTCACATGGATGTAAAATGTGCCTTCCTGAATGGAGATATCACTAAATAGATATATATGCAGCAGCCTCAAGGTTTTTCTACTAACCCTTCTCTTGCGTGGAGGTTGAGAAAGTCATTGTATGGGCTAAAGCAAGCCCCCAGGGCTTGGCATGCCAAGATCGATAGCTTCTTGCTATCACTGAATTTTGTTCGGTGAAAATCAGATCCAAATGTCTATTTGAAGTTAGTTAATGGTTCATTAATGATCATTGTGTTATATGTTGATGACCTCCTCATTACAGGAAGCTCAAAGGATGAGATTGCTTCCTTAAAGGGTGCTATGAACCAAGCCTTCTCCATGACAGATTTGGGGCTCTTACGTCAATTTTTGGGGCTTGAGATTATTCAAACCAAAGCTGGAATCAAGGTGCACCAGTCCAAATATGCCTTGGAATTGCTGAACAAATTCAGAATGAAGGATTGCAAAGCAAGAAAAACTCCCTTCCTTTCAGGAGTGAAGCTGGAAGAAGTTGATTCTTCACCTATGGTAAACAATACACTGTATAGGCAATTGATTGGATGTTTGTTGTATCTGACACATACTAGACCTGATATTTCTTATGCAGTAAGTGTGGCTTATAGATACATGGATCAGCCTCATGAGATCCATTGGAAAGCAGCCAAAAGGATCCTTAACTTTGTTCAGGGAACAAGGACACATGGGATCTTCTATAAAGCAAAATCTGATCTTGATTTGATTGGATTTACTGACAGTGATTGGGCAGGTGATAGCACAAAAAAAAAGTCCACATCAATATATGTGTTCATGCTTACAGAAGGGCCAATCAGCTGGTCAAGCAAGAAACAGAGTGCCATTGCACTCTCATCTACAAAAGCAGAGTACAGAGGAGTTGTTAATGCAGCAACTCAATGTTTATGGTTGCAGGGTTTACTTGGAGAGTGTGGCTTCGAATCAGAGTACTCAACTACCATCTACTGTGATAACCAGAGTACCATTCGAATCTACAAAGATCCAGTTTAGAAGCAGAGAACCAAACACATTGAGATCCATATGCACTACATCAGAGAGCTTGTGCATGATGGCACCATTCACCTACTCTTCTGTTCATCTTCAGAACAAGTAGCTGATATCTTCACCAAATCATTTTGTGAGAAGACCTTCAGCAATATCAAATCACTGCTGGGGATTGCTGATCATGCTGTGAAACATGAGTGAAGACAATATTTCCAAATTTTGTTTTACAGTCCATGTTTAAGGGAGGATTTTCCCAAGTTGGTTTTGCCTCTTTCCTTGTTTGTATGGACATGCAGTATGTAAAAGGGTGACTAAGCCTTGTTTCTAGGCCCTATAATTTTCTGATATATTACTCATAAGTCAGGATTAAGGGGGGGTGTTAGAATAATCAACCCATAGTTTACTACCTTAGACATTAATTTAATTATTTTTGTCTTATTTGCCTAGTTCATGTGTCCCACCTTGTGCAAGTTGTCATTTACCTATCCATAGTGGTCAAACTTGCCTTATTTGACCCATGTAGCACGTGGGAAACCCCAAGGAATCAAACCTACTTTATTCCTGGCCTCCTAAGCACCCTTCTACTTTTTCTGCTTTATTGCCTGCTTTTTCAGTGTTTTAAGGCAAAAGGAAAAGCTTGACTAGGTGAGGTTGACTAGTTTTTTGTCCTACACATCCTCCTCTCTTTTCTCCTTAAAAAATAATGTATGAGTTGTCATTCCATCACTCTTTATCTTGCCTAATCCATTTTTCTAATTCATGAGCTCCATGACAGATTTGGGATCAACTTTTTACACCTATGGGGGATTTGCTTAATTTTAGTAAGCCCGCTTTATGCTAGATTCGAATTGCTCCTCATGAATTTGAATCCCTGATGTATTTTATTTATATAGCAACCTATTATTTTATAGGGTTGGCTATTGTACACTGAGTTAATACAGTTTAGTGTTCAGCTCCAATTTCAATCTCTTTTGTGAGTGATTTTGCATGATAAATTGTTAATTGTTGTGAGTAAAATTAATCTATCACTGGGTTCAATTTCCACATGATGGGGAGAAGTATTTGAATTTGAACATTTGGTTAAGTCTAAAAATGCAACAATTTTCTTAATTTGTTCACCTTGTATTGCCACTTTGACTCCCAACACTCAATTTCGATCCAATTGAAATTGTAATTGTGGAAACAATCTATTGTTGAACTCGGATACTGCTACTTGAAGATCTTCAGTCTTGTGCATGATCCTTCTTATTACCATGCAATTTTTTTTTATTTTACATGAAATATGACTTATATTCCTTTAACCATCCATTGTAGCAGAGGTAGTCTCACAACTTTGTGAAGTTAGGAGGAAACAACGAAGAAATAGAAGAACAACAGGGTTTCATTGAAGCTGGAAAGAGAGGTTGGAGGAACCAGGTCGTCGAGGGTTTTTGAGGGTTGCCGACCTTCTTTTCTAGCCTTCGGTTAGCAGTATTGAGCAGCCTGGGGCTGTTAGCCCGGCCAGAGTTGTGGGCCTCCTTCAGGGGGCCATGGTCTCACCAGGGTTGGAAGTGCCCACTCAAGTCCATGGGCCATCTAGTTCGATAAGAAACCCTAGGGCTGAAGATGGCCTGGGGGTGACCTACCATCTTCCCAAAAAGGAAAACAAATAAACTCGAGAGGATGTCTCCCGTGAACGTCATCTATCCCCATGATCCAAATCAGATCTGAGGCAGTAACGGAGAAAATTGGATTATGGAAGGAAAAATCTTTCATCGGGAAGTTCATGGGGATCTAGCCTAGGGAAAAAGACCTGATAAAATGGATCAATGGGGTTTGGAAGCCAAACAGGAAATTTGACATACAGCTAAGGTCAAAGGGGTTCTTTACGATCATCTTTTTCAACCAGGAAGACAGAGACAAGATCCTGGAAGGGGGTCCATATTTTTTCTTCTCGGCGGGCCTCTTTCTACGGCTGTGGAAGGAGTGCTTCAACCTAGAAATAGAAGATATGACGGTTGCCCCAGTTTGGATTCACCTTTTCTCCCTCCTGGGTGAGTACTGGGACCTAGAAACCCTTCATGATATAGGAAATAGCCTGGGGGAATTCATAAAGGTTGCAAAACAAACGAGGCTCCAGCGTTACACGGCTTTTGCCAGGATTTGTGTTTACATGGATTTGTCGTGGGAACTGCCGGAAGCAATCATCCTAAACTGGGAAGACGAAGAATGGATTCAGCCCATTGACTATGAGCAGATCCCCTTTAGATGCCGACTCTATCATGAATATGGCCATTTAGGGAGGAACTGCACCAGAAACATCTCCAAGCCGACCTCATCGTCCCTCGCGTCCTCTTCTCCGGCAGCTGAAGATGGGTTCACGATGGTCAAGAACAAACGACGCGGCAAGGGCGGCGGGAAAAATCCGGCCCGCTCGGTCCCTCTGGTCCATGAGAAGCCCCAAGGGAACGCGTTAGAAGTATTAGCATCTGTGGAGGAGGAAGAAGGGTCGCAGCAACGATCCCAGTCAGAAATCTAGCATGAAAATCATCCCCCCCCTCAGAGCCAAAGGATGCCCAACAGATGGAAGGCGTGGAGGAGGAAGAGGGTGAAGACATGGAGCTGGGTGAACTGGACCTAGATGCCATAGAAGAAGAATGTAGAAAAAAGGAGCAAGGTTACGTCTCCCGACGCCAACTTGAAATTCTGCAAGAAGCCATTATAAAATCATGTGCGGTGGAATGTTTGGGAATCGACTCAGATGCCCATAAGGGAAGCAAGAGAAATTCTCCTAAAGAGGAAATGCGTCGAGGTCGAAAAACCAACAACCAGCGAATAGAAGCAGTGGGATTCAGGTTGATCGAATAAGGACAATATCCTACGATCCAGGCGGCCTTCTCTGAAGCTAAAAAACTTTTTCAATGAAGCTCATCTCATGCAATATCAGAGGGTGCTGCAACCCTAGGAAGTGGAAGAACTTAAATCCAAAGGTTAGACAGGAATCCCCAGACATTTTGTTTCTCCAGGAAATGAAATGCAGTTTTGAATACATGCTGGAAATCAAAGATAAAATATGGAAGGGAAGCCAGGTTATGGCTACCGATGCAGCAGGACAATCTAGAGGCATTGCTATCCTATGGCACCCTCGACTGGTGGAACTCTCCAACTGGAGAGCTAACAAGTTTTCCCTAATGGCAGACTTTTGTTTCCCAGACTCAGGAGTGAGAGGTATGCCAGGAAATATTTATGGGCCTAGCAGCTTCTAGGCTAATCACTCCTTTCTAGGTTTCCTCCAATGGATCCAAGGACTTGCGGGTCAGGAGCCTTGGGTTCTTGGAGGATATTTCAACCTCATCGTTAACCTAGAAGAAAAGAAGGGGGAACGACGTTCTTTGGATAATTTCCAAGAGGCATTCAAGGAGTGTCTGGCTCATGGTCTGCTAATTGATGTAGAAACGGGAAATGTGTGGTTCACGTGGAACAACAAGAGAGGAGGTGAGCACCTGGTGGCTTCACGACTAGATCATTTCTTGGTAGCTGAAAATATCATGCACAGTACGAGAGACTTTATGGCTGCTGTTCTTTCGGCTAATGGCTCAGATCACTAGCCCATCAGTCTCCATTGGGATGGGACTGGGTCTTCCAGAGGGAAACCCTTTAGATTTGAAAGCTTCTGGATGGAGCACAAGGACTTCAAGGACTTGGTAGGTCAGTGGTGGTAGGAGTTTTTTCCCCCCCCAAGAACCATAATGTACCGCTTCTAGCAGAAACTAAAATCCCTGAATTTAAAAATTCGCAAGTGGAATTGGGAAGAATTCGGAAACATCTTCGAGGACAAGAAACACCTGCTGATGGAGCTGGACCTCATCAATCGACAAGGCATGGAAACTGGTTGGAGTGAGGAAATGAAGAAAACAGAAAGGGATCTCATGGAGTAGCTAGAAGCCTGGGAGAGGCAAGAAGGCCTTTACTGGAAGCAGAAGGCTAGAGTGAAATGGATGCAGGAAGGTGAGAGAAACAAAAAATTCTTTCACAACTCGGTGATCCAGAATAGGAATAGTACTAGGATTCAGAAGCTTAAAACCAGGAATGGGAATAGAGTGGACACTAGGAGGGAGATAGAAATGGAACTTACTCAGTACTTCTCGAAGATCCTCAGGGAAGAGGTGGGTAATAGAAGCAGGGAGATTGAAAACATCACTAGCTTAATTCCCAGTCTGGTCTCTGCAGAAAACAACGAAATGTTGGTCAAGCCTATTGAGATGCAAGAAGTAGAGGAAGATGTTAACCAAATGGCTCTGGGAAAAGCTCCTGGACCAGATGGGTTCACCTCTAATTTCTCCCATCTCTTCTGGGATCTGTTAAGGAGGAGGTCCTGGCTATAGTGGAAGAATCCAGACTAAAGAAAGGAGTTCTGAAAGCCTTTAATGCCACTTTTCTCACCCTCATCTCAAAAGAAGCAGGGGCGTCGTCCGCTGATAAATTTAGACCTATAGCCTTGTGCAATGTCGTATATAAAATCATATCCAAAGTTATTTATAACAGACTCAAGCCCCTCCTCCCGGTGCTTATAATCCTGGAGCAATCGGGTTTTGTGGAGGGAAGAAAAATTTTGGACGGAGTCATTCTAGTTCACGAAGTGCTGCACTCGCTTAAGAGTTCCAAAATCCCTAGGATGATGATCAAACTTAACATTGCTAAATCCTATGACAAACTTAACTGGGAGTTCATGGAGAAGATGCTGGGGGCTTACAGATTCTCTCCAAGGTGGGTGGAATGGGTCATGTTGCTAGTCTCATCCCCATTCTATAATATCCTCCTAAATGGATCCCTGACTTCGTCCTTTCATGCATCCAGGGGCATTCGCCAAGGGGACCCTCTATCCCCTTTCCTATTCATTCTCATGGCAGAGGGCCTAAATCGACTGATTGTTGGCCAAGTCAGCCGTGGGGCGATCCGGGGAGTGAAAGTTCAGCAGGGGACTCCCCCTTAGACCCACCAACAATTCCTGGATGATACCATGCTCATGGGGCACCCTTCAGTCCAAGAAGCCATAAGCTTCAAAAAATGCCTAGATCTATTCAAGCAGGCCTCAAGCCTGGAATTTAACCCCAATAAATCCCAAGTTTTCTTTGTTAATACCCCCCGGCTACCCAGAGGAATATTTTGAGAACCCTAGGCTTCTCCAGAGGAAGTTTCCCTACCAAGTATCTGGGCATTCCTATGGGGCTTGATCGACCGAAATTAGCAGATTGGCAGGAATTATTGGATAGACTAAAGCAGAGACTATCCAGTTGGGTCCTTCGCACCCTTAATTTTCCGAGCAGAGTGATCTTGATCAAGTCTATTCTTCAGTCCATGCCGACTTACCTCTTTTCAGTTTTAGCGGCCCCAAAGGCCATCCTCAAGCAAATCCGTAGCATCCAACGCAATTTCCTTTGGGGATCGAGTGGGGAGAAGGCCAAATTCTCTCTGGTAAGCTGGGAGGATGTGTGTAAACCCAAGGACCAGGGTGGTCTCAGTTTAAGGGACTCAGAAATAATGCCTGAGATTTTAGGGGCCAAGATTTGGTGGAGATGGGTCTCCCACTCAGCGGAGCCTTGGGATAAATTATGGAATGTGAAATATGCAAGGGGTAGGCCTAGACATGCCCTGATTCATTTGAACGAAACTCCCAATGGTTCCCCCATATAGTTAAAGGCTCTAGCTGGAAGATCCATAGTCCAGGAGCACATTTTTTGGGAAATCAGGAATGGCAATCGTGCGAAGTTCTGGGATGACGCATGGAATCAGTTGCCCATCCTTGGCAGAAATCCTAGATGGATCCATCTCAATCAACAGGAGTAGGAGAGAGGGCGGATTCTGGTGAATCAGTCATGGCTCCCAGACCCCCAAGACGGTTTCCAAAGGTGGGACTTCTCCACAAAACCTGACCTTATGAGCGAAGAAGACTGGACAGCCTTCCAGGAAGAAATCTGTAAATGCTGTCTCAGATCTCAAGAGGGACCTGATATTTTATGGTGGGGTTACTCTCCAAAAGGTTCCTTCAGTGTCAAGGAGGCCTATAGCATCATGATGACAAGGATCTAAGAGAAGGAAGACATCTGGAGGAAAATCTGGGAAGTCAACCTATGGCCTAAGGTGGCTTTGTTTGTTTGGTTGGTCGTCAGAAAAAGGATCCTCACCGGGGAGAACTTGCGAAAATGGGGAATAGTTGGCCCATCCTAGTGCTGCTTGTGCCTCTGTGCGGAGGACATGATGGGACATATTCTAGATAGCTACCCCTTCCCGACAACTATTTGGGATAGGGGGGCAATGATGTTCAGAAGGAGCAACAGGATCCGAGGGCTCCCATCCCAAACTATTAGAGACTAAAACCAGCGTGCTTTCATCAATCCCATCCTCAAGTTGATATGGAATGCCTATCCAGGCATGGCCATGTGGTGTATATGGAAAGAGAGAAATGCGAGGATCTTTCGTGGTCTTCATAAAATCCCAGAGGAGATCTGGAGTGTAGTGCAAGACAACGTGCTTTCCTCCATCAAATGCATGCAGTGGACAGAACAGGACAAGGTTATCTCGAGAGAGGAGCTCCACGTTGCAGAGAATTGGGGTCTGAATAATTCTTTAATCGACTCTCTGAGTCTCCACGGCTATCGGTGCTCCCCATCCAGCCCTTCCTCTTGGGAGGCTCCCCCTCCAGGCGTTGTCAAACTCAATTTTGATGGTGCCTCTGGCGGAAACCCGGGTAAGGCTGGGTTCGGAGGTTTGGTTCGTGACCATGAAGGCCGGATTAGAATAGTGTTCATGGGTTCTATAGGGGAGGATACCAACAACTCCACTGAATTGGAAGGCTTCCTTCATGGTATGGATGGTCTGATGAGGGGGGGTCTTCTTCCTGCGATAGTCGAAGACGATTCCAATATCCTAATTGCGGCGGCCAAGCGTCTCACGAGCGGCCAAACGACCGAAAAAATCTCTCCGAGCTGGCGTCTTTCCTACATATTGGAGCGCCTACGTGTCCTCCTCCGGGCTCATCCCGCCTTATCCTTTCATCACATCAAGCGTGAAGCGAACAAGGTGGCTGAATACTTGGCAAATGTCGGGGTGGATTGTGGAGTTGGCCTCCGATGTGACCGTCTTGAATTTTTCGCTGAGGAAGGTTGGGCCCAGTAGTGCCGGCACTTGGCCATCATGGATTTAAATGAGTCCATCCAGGTGGAGGATCGTCCGGACGGAGGATCAGGTGGCACAAGGAGGTGCAAGCACATCCACCCACAGCAGGCCTTATGCAGTTGAGAACAGGCAGCAAAAGGATCTGCTGGCACCGGGTTAGGTCCTCCCTCATTATGTCATCTACCGGTAGGAGCCTTCTCACGCTCGGCTCTGTTAGATGGGATAATTACTCGGGCAGGGATAATCAATTCAGGATGATCGCTCATGGTAACATGATGGACATGATGCAGGCCCACAGCAGGGATGAGTACGGTCTCAGGGATGGCCAACTGTTAAATCCAGGCTCCCGGGTGTTTGTCCTCGTCGATATTTTCACCAAAATTAACCGGTCTATGTCTCTGCTTGCTGTCAGGTTTAGAGAGGTTGAGTTAGGCTTTGCAAAAAGGCCCCTCTATTGTTTAGTGTGGTTACTCTCACCCCTGGTGCTTCCTGCAAAGGCTCCCAAGTGGCATTCTAGGAAGGATGAAGAGAAGGTAGTTGCTCTTGGTCTTAAGCGGCTCACAGGGAATTCGTCCAAGTGACAGACTCAACAAGAGACACGCACGCAGATCCTGGCCCAAGAAGAGGCGGACCGCTATAAGGAGCATGTTCCACTGAGCATTCACCTGGAGGTCAAAAGGGTGGTGGAAGGGCTCTGGGTGGAATCGAAAGCCATGCCCAGGGAGAACTTGCACGAAGAGGTTGCTGAATGGGTCTTAGACCCAGGCTCCACTAATGGTCGGGCCTCTGCGTATGACCGAATGCTCCTGACGTATTGGGTTACCATCCATCTAGTCGGGCACTCGGCCTCGCTGCAGGGAGCCAATTAGGAGGGGGACGAGGAGCCAATCCCTTTCTGGAAGGACCATTATGCGTAATGCCACACCATGCACCATAAGCTGGATGCTCTTGATGCCCATCTGGGATTTCCTTTTCATCCAACTGATCGTCGTGCACTGGAGACAGCCAGGCCTTGGGAGAATATTGGTCGTTGCGTTTAGGAATGCCCCGAAGTCATCGAGGAGGTTCGAAGCCCTGCTGGTCCCATGTCACCATCGTCGCCACTGGTCTCAGGTATGCAGCCCTTGGTGGATGGTAGTCCTCCTGTTGTTATTCCTCGCTGGTCTACCAACCCCTCTAGGGGACTGGGAGCCTCCTCTCAGTTTTGTCCCCTCTGTTAGTGTTGGATTCGATAATCACTTCAGTCTCAGCTTCTCTGTATGTTTCTCTTTTGATGTTGTGTCCCAGTCTCTATAATCATAGTCGAATTAGTTCCAGGCAGTATAGTTCTCTCTACGAGATAGATGGCGGAAATATTTTCAAAACACCTTTTTTGTGGGTGGGGTTTCCTTGTAACAGGTTCAAAGTCTATCGGAGAAATGGAAAGAACAGGGGGAGCAATAAGATATGGGAATACTCTGTAATTTTTCGGTCAACAAGTTTTGTTCAAGTCTATGTCGGGCTGCTTTTGGCCAAGACTAAGGTCCCCCGTTTTTGGACCGGCCATAGTCGTCTCTTTGCTTTGTAATATGGACCCTGTACAGTAATATAATGTTTTATTTACACAAAAAAAAACTTTGTGAAGTTAGGAGGGTTTACACCTAGAGTAGTGAGGAAATGCAGTCTCAAAATATTGGATACCCAAGGGCTCAAATGTTCCTAAAAAAAGCAGACAATATGAAAATCAAGTTGGATTACCTTCTCCCATGTCCCAAAATGCCTTAGGTCAATAGGATAGACCACTGCAATGAAAAAGAGCCCAAATTGTTGCCAGTATATTCTAAGATTTGGTGTTCTCTTCCAGTCTAAACTGCAAAACCTCCTCACATATTTCCTTAATTATGCATATAGATCCACTGCTTCCCCTTGATGCTGAGCTATTTGGAGTCCTACAAATCTCTGCTCAACTACTAGGATGCAGAGTAGTGTTGATGTAATGAAGAAACACCTCAAACAAGCCTGATATATCTAACCTCTACTATGATAACCCATCTCATCTCCCATAAATTCAATCCACTTCCCAAGCAAGAATACATTAGGGAGAAGTTAAGCTCCATTTCATGTGGCATGGTGAACTTTGCAACTTGTCCTGCAATTCGAGGTTCATGCAATTCCTAGTGTTTATATTGTCAATATTCCTGGGTGCAAATTAGTGATAAGATCCGCATATTGTACCAGAAATCCTTGATTCTATAGCATACTCTTATTTGCCATTGAATCCATGTCCTCGTTTAATGATCAAACTCATTAGAGGATTTGATAGTATTCTCCAAGTCAAAATACTTCCAATTCTTTGAATTCTAGGTCTTGAGATCATTCTTGCAAGACATTACGGTGTAGAGGGAGTCAAGTCTCTAATTTTGCAAATGATAATCGTTGAGTCTCCATTAGCAATACGTTTCTGAATCTGCCTGGCTCTTAGAATTTTTTTCACTTGATTTAAAGCTAATGCTTCTGTGTCATTATAGGTTGTCATTTTTTACCACCAAGCATAAGTCAATTCCCACTATCCCTTAGAATTGTAAACAAACAACCCCCTCCATCCCCGCTACAGGCTGAAACATGAGGACATATATTTGATTTTTCATGTACTGTTGGTATTTTTTTGAAAGTAGTCACACTCGACGTCTCATATATCCTTTTTGTTTCCCTTTTGATAGTGTTGAAGTTAATGAAATGAATGTAAGTACACAATTTAATTATATTTTGGCTCTCATTAATAAATATTGGTTTTCCATTGTATTTTTGAACTATTGGTAGATATACTACATTTATTTAGGGACTGTAGTCACGCGAAATTAAAATATATGAAAATTGACAGATGTCTGTCTACAACGAGAATTACCCTTACATTTTTCTTCACAAAATTGAATGCCTTGCTTCAATATAACAACCCTAATACTATTATTGAGTAATAATAGATAAAACCAAAATCTTTCCCACTATGGGCTTCCAGCTGATCCTTTGCTTCGAACATTGGAGCCGTTTGTTCTTTTTCCATCTCTGCATGTCTCTGTTGGATTGTGTCTTCCTCCATAGCCACTTACTTTGTGGAGCTGATTGAGTCTTGATGGGGAGAAGTCTTTTAATTTTAACATTTGGCTAAGTCTAAAACTGCTTGGCATAAGTAAAGGGTTAAATGTCTGCAACTAAAATTTCTTTATGGGTGTTTATTTTTGGAATGTTGAGTTCTGTACATTGTATATGGTGTCCTAAATGTTGGTATATATTATTTGAACGAATGGATTGAACCTGCATGCCTAGTTTAAACTTTGCAACTCATAGCTATTTCTGTCTTCAAATGATATAGGATCTGAGGACTATCCATATCATTTGGATGTTGCCTGGATTGTAGAGGAATTATTATCTATCGCTATATTTTGATTCTTTGTTTTTAATTACTTTATAATTTCCACCATTAGTGTAGAATTTCCAATAATCACGTCAAGTTAAGAGATTGACTTATTTATGATTGGGAATTTCATAGTGGGTGAAGGTCTGGATTGTGTATTAGATTAAGATATTGGTATGTTTATAATACTCTTCGAAGTGTTTTGGGAATTTCCATCATGGAGAAAATGTGCTTGAGATTTCATGGAAAGCAATGATTTTTGTTAATCCAAAGTGGGTAGTGACGGTCCCTGCAAATGTTGTTTTCCCTTTTACATGATATCTAATGTCTATTTTACTAGTTTTCTGAACTTGCACGTGCTCATTAGAAACTATATATTTATTTTCTGAAAGTTTGAAACTTTGAACTGACGAGAGTTCACAATTAATAGATACTTGTACAAGGAAAGAACTTAGTTATGTTTGATGTATGATTACTGAAAAGGAAAAATCTCAGAATAATCGTGAGGTACCATTACTGGCTTTTGCACTTGAAGTAGGTTTACAGTTATAGTTCTATATCATGGACATTTATTAATATTTATTGGTCAACATATGAGAGGTCAGCACATGGTTACTTTAATTTAGATGTGAAAGTCCATTAGTGGCCAAAAATGGCAAATAGTACTGTAAAAGTTACAAGTAGTAATCATTGAGAGTGCTAAGGCAACTCCATAAGAGCTAAAAAAGAAATAAAAGACTACAAGGAGAATGCAAAAACTCTTATTGTTGAATCCTAGAGAGCCCAAAAGAACAAAATGAGTGAGGGTTTAAGGGACTTCAAGGAAGAATCCCAATACCAACAACGCTGTCTATTGTCAACTATTCTAATATCCAAGGCTATGCTCAAGGGTGTTTTGAGGTTCTTTCTATCCATTGGTGACTCGAAGCCTACACTGCCTGATAGAACTAGTATTGGAGGTTTATTCATAATGCATCTTGTGATTGGAGATATCTATAGGTTATAAGTAAGAAATGACAAGCTTTGAGTTAGCAATGCAGGGAGTTCTATCTATGAAATTTTTCTGCTAGAAGTGAAGTATCTCCTGAAGAAGCAAGGCGATACATCTCTTGTCCTCCTACTATATGAAAATATTTAAGGAGCTATTATAGTCTCTGAACAAGGAGTGATATCTAAAACTTATTTCATAGTAGACAAGATGTCTAAAGATGAAATTTTCTAGTTTAAGTTCCTTCATACAGTGTACAAGTGCAATAATCCCTTTGAAGAGGATGCTCTGTCTTTGTGTAATTGATGGGAATGAGCCTGAAGCTAGGCTAAAGGAACACTAAGGCTATCCACAAATTGATGGTGTTCACACGAGTTGGCCAATAAGATATATTTTCATTATTTGTTTTTAATTACTTTATAATTTCCATTGTTATTGTAGAATTTCCAATAAGCATGTCAAGGTAAGAGATTGAGTTATTTATGATTGGGAATTTCATAGTGGGTGAAGGTCTGGATTGTGTATTAGATTAAGATATTGGTATGTTTATAATACTCTTTGAAGTGTTTTGGGAATTTCCATCATGGAGCAAATGTGCTTGAGATTTCATGGAAATCAATGTCTTTTATTAATCCAAAGTGGGTAGTGATGGTCCCTGCATATGTTGTTTGCTTTTTTACATGATATCTAAAGTTTGTTTTACTAGTTTTATGAACTTGCACATGCTCATTAGAAACTATATATTTAGCTTCTGAAATTTTGAAACTTTCAACTGATGGGAGTTCACAATTAATAGATACTTGTACAAGGACAAAACTTAGTTATGTTTGATGTATGATTGCTAAAAAGGAAAAATCTCAGAATAATGGTGAGGTACCATTACTTGATTTTATACGTCAAGTAGGTTTAGGGTTATACTTCTTTATCATGGACATTTATTAATATTCATTGGTGAACATATGAGAGGTCACCACATGGTTACTTTAATTTAGATGTGAAATTCCATTAGTGGCCAAAAATGGCAAATAGTACTATAAAAATTACAAGTAGTGATCATTGAGAGTGCTAAGGCAACTCCATAAGAGCTGAAAAAGAAATAGAAGACTACAAGGAGAATGAAAAAACTCTTACTGTTGAATCCTAGAGAGCCTGAAAGATCAAAATGAGTGAGGGTTCAAGGGACTTCAAGGAAGAAGCCTAATACCAACAATGTTGTCTATTGTTAACCATTCTAATATCCAAGGCTATGCTCAAGGGTGTTTTGAGTTTCTTTATATCCATTGGTTGTGTGACTCGAAGCCTACATTGCCTGATAGAAATAGTATTGGAGGTTTTTTTATAATGCCTCTTTTGATTGGAGATATCAAGAGGTTGTAAGTAAGAAATGAGGAGCCTTGAGTTAGCAATGCAAGGAGTTCTATCTATGAAAGTTTTCTACTAGAAGTGAAGTATCTCCTGAAGAAGCAAGGCGATACATCTCTTGTCCTCCTACTATATGAAAATATTTAAGGAGCTATTATAGTCTCTGAACAAGCAGTGATATCTAAAACTAATTTCATAGTAAACAAGATGTCTAAAGATGAAATGTTCTAGTTTAGGTTCCTGTATACAGTGTACAAGTGCAATAATCCCTTTGAAGATGATGCTCTGTCTCTGTGTAGTTTATGGGAATGGGCCTGAAGCTAGGATTAAGGAACACTAAGGCTTTCCATAAACTGATGGTGTTCGCAAGAGTTGGCCAATAAGCTATATTTTGATTCTTTGTTTTTAATTACTTTATAGTTTCCACTGTTAGTGTAGAATTTCCAATAAGCACGTCAAGATAAGAGATTTAGTTATTTATGATTGGGAATTTCATAGTGGGTTAAGGTCTACATTGTGTATTAGATTAAGATATTGGTATGTTTATAGTACTCTTCGAAGTGTTTTGGGAATTTCCATCATTGAGAAAATGTGCTTGAGATTTCATGGAAAGCAATGTTTTTTGTTAATCCAATGTGGGTACTGATGGTCCCTACATATGTTGTTTTCTTTTTAACATGATATCTAAAGTTTGTTTTACTAGTTTTCTGAACTTGCACATGCTCATTAGAAACTATATATTTAGCTTATGAAAGTTTGAAACTTTGAACTGATGGGAGTTCACAATTAATAGATACTTCTACAAGGACATAACTTAGTTATGTTTGATGTATGATTATTGAAAAGGAAAAATCTCAGAATAATGGTGAGGTACCATTACTAGATTTTATACTTCAAGTACGTTTAGGGTTATACTTATGTATCATGGACATTTATTAATATTCATTGGTAAACATATCAGATGTCACCACATGGTTACTTTAATTTAGATGTGAAAGTCCACTAGTGGCCAAAAATGACAAATAGTACTGTAAACATTACAAGTAGTAATCATTGAGAGTGCTAAGGAAACTCGATAAAGGCTAAAAAATAAATAGAATACTGCAAGGAGAATACAAAAAATGTTACTGTTGAATCCTAGAGAGCCCGAAAGATGAAAATGAGTGAGGGTTCAAGGGACTTCAAGGAATAATCCCAATACCAACAACGTTGTCTATTGTCAACTATTATAATATCCAAGGCTATTCTCAAGGGTGTTTTGAGGTTCTTTCTATCCATTGGTTGTGTGACTTGAAGCCTACAATGCTTGATAGAACTAGTATTGGAGGTTTGTTTATAATTCCTCTTGTGATTGGACCTATATAGAGATTGTAAGTAAGAAATGACGATCTTTGAGTTAGCAATGCAGGGAGTTCTATCTATGAAAGTTTTCTGCTATAAGTATCTCCTGAAGAAGCAAGGCGATACATCTCTTATCCTCCTACCGTATGAAAATATTTAAGGAGCTATTATAGTCTCTGAACAAGAAGTGATATCTAAAACTGATTTCATAGTAGACAAGATGTCTAAAGATGAAATGTTCTAGTTTAGGTTCCTACATACAGTGTACAAGTGCAATACTCCCTTTGAAGAGGATGCTCTGCCTTTGTGTAGTTGATGGAAATGAGCCTACAACTAGGATAAAGGAACACTAAGGCTGTCCACAAAATAATGGTGTTCACAAGAGTTGTCCAAGGCATCCAACAGTTTGCAAATCCTTAGGAGAAGAAGCTAGGAAGACCACACAATCAACAAAAGAAAGCATTATGATAAAGACTTGGAATAGGGTGGATTGGCCAGGGGCCCTTTTGGGCCTGACGTTAGACCTGAGAACTAAAGACATGATATTTATAGTGCTCATTAGAGGCTATTAGTGAAACTTTAGACATAATATAGTCAGACATAAGGAAAGATACAACCCCAGAGCCACAAACACCACTCGATCTTTGTGTTTCATGTCTGAAGGTCAACATTCAATGATACCCATTAACATAAGGGAATGTTCTTTCTGTACTTTCATGTGTTTCAGTGAGAAAAATAAGTTCTATTAACATTCAATTTACATGAGACCTACAATTTATAGTAGTGAAGCCAAAGGGAAACAATAATAATAAGAAAGACCGTAGTGTTGTTGGTGATGGTATCACTTATTCCACTCAAGAACTTGTGTTTCTTTAAATTTCCCTTTTCTTGAAAAACAATGATATTTTAGTTATGATACTTTACAAATTATATATTTTACTATACTACTACTGATAATCAACTTATATAAAAATTACTACACTTCACTAACTATTACTAAACAGGGATAACTAGAACTACACTTCCACTGAACTTATACTTTACTCCTCTATTACCCATTTAGGCTTAAAATTTAGTATAACTTTCCCAATTTATAATTCCTTTTCGCCATTATATATTGCTTTATCTCTTACTGAAACTCTTAGACCTAGACTCAATTTTTTACTTTCGCTATTGAATCTCCCACTACTCTTTGATACACTAAAGGATCAAATAAAACTACTGTATAAGGGACTACCAACTCTATGATTGGTACCCCCTAAACTGCCTATGCTAGAGATAAGGGAATGGTAGAGAAGCTTAGTCCACTAACTAGCAATCTTTACACCCAGATATATAATCTGCATCTTACACCTGGAACTGCCTTTTCTTCTATTCCTTTTAATGATAGAAAAATACTTAGGGATCTTGCAACTGTTTTTACTAGTGTTGCTACTAGTGTTGCTTAGCAGTATTGACTCTTGAATAAGTTCTATTAACATCAATCATCTTAAGATAGATTTGAAAGGCCTATTCAGTGACCTACAATTTATAGTAGTGAATCCAAAGGGGAACAATAATAATAAGAAAGACCGTAGTGTTGTTGGTGATGGTATTTTACTTATGATACTTTACAAATTCTATCTTTTATACTATACTGCTGTTACGAAGAGAAATTCCTATGGCTTGGGGTACCACAACAGATAGCTTGACTCTAGAAATCAATCCTTTCCAATATGCAATAGAAATTAAATGTCTAACACTAAAGGATCAGACCTCATACCTTATTCCGGACGGTTGAAGTAGATCCCCATTGAGCTTTCCAGTATTCAGCTTAAATTGCTATAATACTTCCTCAAAAACAAGTAAACAATACAAGCATACTATATATCATGGTGTTAGATCTATTCTAGCATATATAATCAATAATGTAAAAGCATTTGACATAATCCCATGGATAAAATATTCATTCAAATACACATCATTGGACAGGAAAAGATATTTCTATTAATATAAATCAGAGATTACAAGATACAACCTCTGACGGCACGTCTGCGAACCGGAGAAATTGAATCCCCCACTTGGGCCTCCACCACTTCAATCCTCCATCTCTCGATAGAAAGCTCACTAGAAAAAGGAAAGCTTGGGAAGAACACAAAAGTGCTCCAGGGGACAAAGGGATGCAGACTCAAGCATAAGTTCTGACAACAATGGACTATAGTTTCTTTGCTCTCAATTCTCTCTTATGCCTTCAATGTACCAAGGGGTTCCTTATATAGATTTCAAAGGGATAATGAAAGGTCGAATCCGAGTGATTTCAAGGCATAGGGAAGGCTAGGAGTCGAATGAGTCGGATCCATGTCAAGGAAAACTCCAAAAGGATTTGGATTATGCACACATCCCGATATACGCGGTTATATGGGTCAAACCCGCGTATGTACGCGGTTATAGGTTTAAAAGCCACGTATATCATTTTTCATATGTTTGTGGGGATGATCAAGGAAACATCAAAGGACAAAAAGTGGTCCATAGGGTCTAATGAGTCTGCAGCAGGACAGGGGAAGACCATACAAAGTGTGATTCACCTAGAGTGGTGAAATCCGCTATAACAGATGCCCCCTAATGTGTGAGGTCAGAGGGGTTATACGATGGCTGAAATACATTACAAGTCCATCCTAGAAGTGGAGTGATGAAGAATCCCAAATGGAAGACCAGCCACCCAATCATCATAGTACAATAATACAACTCTGCACATAACTGCAAGTACATATAGCTGTCCCAGCTACCTAAGAGTACAATGGCCATGAATAGGCATGATACATGATGTCACATATGTGGTCATCGCCACGTACAATATATATAGATTAGAATCTCCATGATGAAGATATACAAAGGACCATGATCTCTAAAATGGATGAAGATATATAACAGATCAAGATCTCCAAAGTGGCTGGAAATGTTTGACATATACTGGAATCCAGTCACGAGAGATGAAATCTCATGAACACTGGCACGATCAAGGAGGTAGCATATAAGAGATGCCACCAATATGGAAAGTCTTCTACACAAACCACTACGAGTACATGTCCTACTATGTGAATAGAGGTGTCGAGGTCAAACATAGTAGTCCATCGTCTGATTATCGGTCATTAATGTATACCGTTAATAGACACAAGATCACCCACCAATAATGAAAATGGGAATCAAGGTACTAGAGTGCAAACTAACAAGTGTGAATAAATGTGTTGATGTCGAACACTTGAGAGGATCCATCGATCAGGGGACATTGATGTATTCCCAAGAAACTCTTGATGGCGAGAGAACCTGCCACTGATGAATGCAAGTCTCAAGGCACTCAACATGACTCTAGATTCCAATCCTAGAATAAATGATCTGAAGTTGATGGGATGAAATCTGTTGGAAGGAGGGCATTAATGCATCCCCCATCATCCAATATGGGGTACTCAGCAAGGCTATATAATATGGAAGGACTTGATCATAAAGTGCACAAACCAGTAACTGTACCGAGAATGGCCGACATGCAAATTCAAGATAACTGAGGAATGGACGACATGCAAATTCAAGATAACTGAGGAATGGCCGACACAAGTTTCAACTTCCTTTGAACAAGAGCATAACGGCATATGGTGACTGAATGAAGGCAACATAGACTCGATATACAAACTGGGACATCTCTGTGACACAGGAGGCATCAACAGAGGCTCCATAGCGACTGGAAGCTTAACTAGTCAGTGGAGATAAACTCAGATAAATGAGTACAGCTCCTAAATTCAAACTATAACCCAACCAATGGATGTGATATACAGTGCTCTGTTCGAAGGTGACACGACTCGACAGTTGCCAAAGATAACATCTTTCCTTGTCCGGCTTTTTGGTTTTTTTGATTTTTTTGGACTTTTTCAGTTATTTGAAAATCTTGAAAAAAGAATAAACTAGCTTTATAGTTAGAAACTAGGAGGAGACGAGTGTCATAAGAACAAACAAACTAGTTCCAAGCAGTGGAACATACCTATGCTCAATGCAAGGATACATGTGTAGGATATTGACACTCGGGGGAAAATCCCCTCCCGGTAAAAAGGGGAATCAAGCTGCGAAGGATATAAAAAATGGCTCTGCATGGCTAGACATGAGACAAGCTCGGGCTATATGGCTGAAACGCAATGCCAGGGGAGCCAACATAAAGCTCAATAAGGCAGGAAAAGCTCATGATAATGCATTCACAACTTGACATAAGGGAGTCCTGAGGGAAATAGGCCAGCATAAGATCAAGAGGAGTATTAGGCTCCTACGAAATGTCATGGAAGTACTATACAATGGACTCCCACACCCTAAAGGAGAAAATGTCGTCATGGGCACCAAATGCAAATAAGGCGCTAACTAGGGTACCCATGTAAGGTGAAGCTCTACCACTCACATCATGCCACTTCTAAAGCAGCAAGAAGGTTCCGTGACATAATAGAGTGGGTTCGTACCTAAGGTCATGGTGATATGGTCATAAGGTCATGCAAAATGCAAACGATGGTGAACCTAACCTATATGCCAGTTTAGACATGATACCTCAGATAAGCATGAAAGGGTCAATCCAATGGTAGAAACGACATTGAAAAAGGTCATCTACAACACCAATTATGTCAAAAATGGTCCAAAATGGTTAGAAAATGTCGAAACTATAGGAAAGGGGGTAAAAATTTTCAAATATTTAAAATTTTTTCTATAAATAGTAAAAAATATAAATCATTTGAAAATTTTACCCATTTGAGCTCTGATTTTCAACTACAAATTCCAGGAGATCCAACCAGCGGAATTCACAACCGTTTCTTCCAGGTATTTACTCATGCTCTCCCCTTGCATTTTGATATAATTTTTATAGATTTTCATGGTTAAATGAATTTTTTAGGCCATCTCTACATAAGCGCTGTGGCCCATGCAGATATCGAGGTTTTTTCCATGTATAGGGCTGGCTATACGCGGAAAAGGGCCTCAAACCCGCATACATACGCAGTTGTTTGCAAAATAGTCGCGTATGAGGCCGCACATATGGTTTTACACTAAAATAATGGGCAAATTTCCAATTTTTCTTGCAGGATGGTGCTAGAGTGGAGAGAGCGCGAGCATGGTGAAGTAGAGGAAGTAGTAAGGGCCAACTTAATGGCTCAACAAGCTTTACGTGCATGCAAACTCTACAAGTTTTGGTGTCTTGGTGGTTTGAGGGCCAACCCAAGACTACTACAAATGATGGTAGACTATTGGGATCCAGACTCGAAGTCCTTCCATATAGATGGGATGTCCCTCACCATAGAGGTGGAGGACATATACTTTATCACTGGTCTTTCTAGACGAGGGGAGGTGGTGAACCTTCATTCCTAAGGTGGGCCAGGCGGTGGTCTAACTATCGATGAGTACATATCTGTGTACTGCTACCTAGATACTGAGAAGGTGGGGAGTCAAGTCCCCACCAATGTTATACAAGTGTTGGACCTAAAGGCCATATTACTGACGCTGGGAAAGATAGTAGGTTTAGCATCACTCCATCAGGCCTCGTGGCCGCTGATGTTCTACATGGTGGAGTGTATGAGACCCACAATCTATGACTGGAGTACGACACTACTGAGCAACAAGAAACACCAGCTCAGTGAGTGTAAGGCAGGTAGGGTACATAACTTTGGGTTCAGCAGTATTCTGAGCACATTTTTCTTCGAGCGTGTGCCAGGATTGAGCCCTAGAGTGGACATTCCTCTCCACAGGGTTTGAGATCTATCCCAATGGCGTTGGACAGATGTTATGTGTAGACTGGGGTGTGGTAAGGTGGCCAACCCATATCTAGCTGACTTCTTTCCATGGTGGCGATGACAGATCATTGCTATAGATGACTACCCCTATGCGGGGATAGATTTCCGGGGGGATCCGGACATGCCATTATGTTAGAATAATCAACCCATAGTATTTAGCCACTTAGACATTAATTCATTTATTTTTGTCTTATTTGCCTAGTCCATGAGTCCCACCATGTGCAAGTTGCTAATTGCCTATCCATAGAGGTCAAACTTGCCATCTTTGACTCATGTAGTGCTTGGGAAAGCCTTAGGAATCAAATCTACTTTATTCCTGGCCTCCTAGGCACCCTTCTACTTTTTCTGCTTTATTGCCTGCTTTTTCAGTGTTTTAAGGCACATAGGAAAGCAAGACTAGGCGAGGTGAATCAGCTTTGTTGCCTCTTCCTCCTCCACTCTTTCCTCCATGCAAAAGCATGTATGATCTTCCATTCCACCACTCATTAGCTTGCCCATGCACCCTTTCCAATTCGTGAGCCTCATGACAGATTTGGGATCAGCTTTTTACACCTATGGGGGATTTGCCTATTTTGGGTAAGCCTGCTTTATGCTAGTTTTGGATGCCTCCTTATGCATTCGACCTATTGATGTATTCTATATATTCAGCAACCTATGTTATTACAGGGTTGGCTATTGTACACTGAGTTAATATAATTTTGTGTTACAGCTCCATTTTCAGTCTCCATTGTTGACAATTTTGCATGATCAATTCTAATTTGTTGTGAGTGAAATTAATATATTGCTTGTCAGAATTTATACATGGTATCAAATCCGTTGTAGGTTATTACTCTCCTTCAAAAATTGTTTTGCAGGTTCGACATCAAGACTGGGAGCCTTCTACTGACAGCCGGGACAGATTTTCTAAAGCTATGGATTCACAGAAAACTATCTTGACTCCCTTCAACTATTTTGAATGGAAAGCAGAGATGGAGATCTTGTTGAGAGCGAAAGGCCTCTACAAGGTGACTATGGAAACAGAAGCAGAGCCCAATGCAGCTACAAAGAAGATCAAATGGCACAATCAGAGAGATGAGGCTTATGGCCTCTTGTGTCTCAGTATTTCCTGAGACCTCCTTTTCCATATCGATGGATTAACTTCACCGGATCAAGTATGGGAGAAGCTGTCTAAGATTTTTGGAAAGACAGATGAGATGAGGGGACATCATATCGAAAATGAGCTGATTTCTCTGAGTCCCAACAACTTTGAATCCCTGCAGCTATATTTCTCCAAGTTCAAAGCACTAGTTTTGCAGCTGAAGCAGTGTGGTATCGAAAAGAAAGATGAGCAGCTTGTATTGGCCATCCTCTCGAAGCTAGGACCTGACTACTCAGTCTTTGTTTCGACCTTCTATGCCACAAAACTCACAGCTCGAACCTGGAAGATGCCCAGCCTTGCAGATTTCATGGAATCTCTCACACAAGAACAAGACAAGCTGGTGATGATGGGCACCATCAAACCTTCCAAAGACCAAGCTCTGGTTGATGGAGATTCGAGGGTGGATTCTAAAAGCAAAAAGAAAGCTAAAAAGCCACCTGAGCAAAGAAGAGACAAGAAGCAGTCTCCGGAGAATCAACAAGGTCCCAAGAAAAATACCCAGAAGAAGAAAAACAAAGGTGATATGAACAAGTGCTCATACTGTTTGAAGGGCAATCATACTGAAAGCTCTTGTA